>JAPYMA010000049.1:0-161239 GCA_035041965.1 Anisakis pegreffii | reverse complement strand
ATTCAGTGAAACATAAACATTTTCGTATGAATCGAATATTTCGGCCATTTGTGAAGAAGATCGACAAAAAAATCCAGCCAGCCGGATTCGAACCAGCGACCTAAGGATAACCGCACAAATTCTACAGTCCTCCGCTCTACCAACTGAGCTATGGCTGGAATGGAGATTCAGGGAGGCACAAACATTTTCGTATGAATCGAATATTTCGGCCATTGGTGAAGAAGATCGACAAAAAATCCAGCCAGCCGGATTCGAACCAGCGACCTAAGGATAACCGCACAAATTCTACAGTCCTCCGCTCTACCAACTGAGCTATGGCTGGAATAGAAGTTCAGGGAGACACAAACATTTTCGTATGAATCGAATATTTCGGCCATTGGTGAAGAAGATCGACAAAAAATCCAGCCAGCCGGATTCGAACCAGCGACCTAAGGATAACCGCACAAATTCTACAGTCCTCCGCTCTACCAACTGAGCTATGGCTGGAATAGAAATTCAGGGAGACACAAACATTTTCGTATGAATCGAATATTTCGGCCATTGGTGATGAAAATCGACAAAAAAATCCAGCCAGCCGGATTCGAACCAGCGACCTAAGGATAACCGCACAAATTCTACAGTCCTCCGCTCTACCAACTGAGCTATGGCTGGAATAGAAATTCAGTGAAACATAAACATTTTCGTATGAATCGAATATTTCGGCCATTTGTGAAGAAGATCGACAAAAAATCCAGCCAGCCGGATTCGAACCAGCGACCTAAGGATAACCGCACAAATTCTACAGTCCTCCGCTCTACCAACTGAGCTATGGCTGGAATAGAAGTTCAGGGAGACACAAACATTTTCGTATGAATCGAATATTTCGGCCATTGGTGAAGAAGATCGACAAAAAAATCCAGCCAGCCGGATTCGAACCAGCGACCTAAGGATAACCGCACAAATTCTACAGTCCTCCGCTCTACCAACTGAGCTATGGCTGGAATAGAAATTCAGTGAAACATAAACATTTTCGTATGAATCGAATATTTCGGCCATTGGTGAAGAAGATCGACAAAAAAATCCAGCCAGCCGGATTCGAACCAGCGACCTAAGGATAACCGCACAAATTCTACAGTCCTCCGCTCTACCAACTGAGCTATGGCTGGAATAGAAATTCAGTGAAACATAGACATTTTCGTATGAATCGAATATTTCGGCCATTTGTGAAGAAGATCGACAAAAAATCCAGCCAGCCGGATTCGAACCAGCGACCTAAGGATAACCGCACAAATTCTACAGTCCTCCGCTCTACCAACTGGACCACAGACCACTTTGCACCCACCCCCCCCTTCACGCCCGCTTGGAAAAAATCCTGGTTACGCCATTGTCCGCAGGCTTCATTTAGTGATCCATCTTTTTCAGAAATTGGCATCAGAGCCTGAGACCCAACAATGGAAGGAAAATTATGAGACAAGCTCAAACTTCACAAAGTGCTAACTTCATTATGCTTGTCTCACTTTGTAACTTTGTGAAGCGAATTGCATGAGTTAAAATGCCCGAATTCTTTCTGGTTTTCACTTCATTTGCCTTTCTCTTCTAACTAAAAACTTTTCACATTAATTGATTCATTAGAATGCAGAGCACTTTGATGTATTTTGTGAAGTAAAAGCATATCTGTATTTTGCGGCATTTTGATCACAGTGAAACTAATGTGAGAAAAGAGGTAAAAGACACACAAAGAAGCCGGAGCAAAATTTGTTCGCCGAACAAACGCGTTTTTTGCATTTATTCGAATGCTATCAATCATTATTTTTTCAGAACACCCGCACGTTTTGTTTGACTCGTTTGTTCAGCGGCTCATATAAATTCTCAGAGAACGTCATAACCAGAGCAGATTAAAAATTGATGAATTCGTTTCCTCAAATTCGTCAAACAATTCGGCTGAGCAAAATACCTTGTTCGGACAATTGCACTCAATTTTGGTGACATTAACGCAGCTATCTGTGACAATTTGAATGATGATTCGTAAAGCCATTGAACGGTTGAATTCTCATGCAGTCGTTTAATCCTTTCTCTGTTAAAGGTTATGCAACTACATTTACCAACTTTAATCACTTGAATGAAAAGTTTCCACAATTTTCAACAAGATAATTTGATCTGATTTCGACTCTCTGAAAAAAAAAGAAAACAAGAGGTACTCTCGAAAAGTTTGAATAGTTGAACACATTGAAGAGTAGAAAAAAATGAAATTGGTTCATAAGATAAACACGAAACGAAATGGGTCGATGAAGAAGGAAAGGTTTAGCGAGTAAAAGCTAGAGAAACGGTTAAAAAAGCATCTGCAATATTCCGGTTTTGTTCTTCAACATTCAGCGTCTCGCTGTACCTACAAAAGCCGTCTCAGAATACTTCAAGAAGGTCATTTATGTTTGTTTGCTTGCATGAGTCGCGTCTCTTTTCACATATTTTTTACTCATTCACGCTATTAGTATAATACTTAGATGCGTCCTTCAGAAGAAATGTCTTCTGTAAACAGAGTTTCACTTCGCGCTTCTGGTTGCGCATTTTTGATATGGGTGACAACTTCTTTGATGCTTACCTTGGCAATATTAGATTATTACCAGCTGTATACACAATTACTTTGCATGATATTATTGCCATTGTTCGCCCATCAGCAGCTTGAAAAAAAAAACGTTTGACCCGTGAAAAATTGTGATCGATGAAAAAAGTTTATCGAACTGTGCATGCTTCATCAGTATGTTTATATGTTCATATTATTGTATTCAAATAATGAACACAAAATGACGAATAAAATGTGTTCCTCAATTCATCATCTAAATACGTGAACGCATCAAACCGGTTGCATTCACATCATTGCACGAAAACACCTAAAATCAAATACTGCTTCAAGTTCCATCATCGTTTCGTTAATCAATATCCATTAAAAACTGTAGTATCATGCATCTGCACACAAGCAAATAAACGCTACACTGAAATGATCACGTTTATGCTCGTCTGATCTAACATGTCCAATAGTAGTGAAGATGATGACAATAACAGTGGACCCGATAGCAATAGTGATAATATTGTTGATAACAATATTAGTTAAAATGATAACAGTGCCGATGAAAAGGGAAACAGTAACAATAATAAAGCTACCAATAGGAATAATCTGTAGTATTATAATCATTTGTCAATAATGGCTAAGCATTAATAATAGTGTTGATCATAAAGATACTTCATTAGTCTGGAACACTATAATTATTTGTTGATGATGGAATAATTAATACCATCACAATAATAATAATACCTATTATTTGTTATTATCACTGTTGTTCTCACCATGATTACTATTGTTACCGTTACTGTTATTAGCATTGCTATCGTATTGTGCACAACTTTATCATCATCACTACTGCTGAAACACACTAATTTACTGCAATCAACTTTTCGAGATTCTATATTTGTGATGAATTTCTTTCAGTATGCTTCTCACTGACTTGGACGAAATCACTCATTCTGTTTGCTGCATTAGGACTGTCTCTTTCGGGTGGTCGGACAACAATTCGGGTATCTGGCAAATATCTGATGAAAATTTGTTAGAGGTCTGTGAAAAAAAGAGTTAAAAAAGTGGGCATTACGTGAGAAGAGTAGACTTAAGAATTCTAATAGCTGAGAATGGAATGAATAAATTCTCAAACTGAATCAGATGAATCATGAAGATCCGATGGAAATTTGGCCAAGAACGAAGATGGATCGAATAGAATACTGCAGAAAAATGTTCACAGTATTTTCTGAGAAAGTAGGATGCTTTGATCCGTTTGAGTTGCTAATTTCAAGTGAAATTCATCCTGAATCTGAAGATGTGCCGTTTTAGCAGTCTTTTGAAAGAGAATATATACAGGTTGTTATGATGCTGACGATTATGACGGCAGTAATAACAATGACTAATATTCGTAGTTCAACGGTTCTGTTTTTTTGAGCATTAGATGCAAATTTATATTAGCATTATTCTCACGATTATACTTCTGAATATGATAGAAACGATTCTGGAATGTAGAGCGTATCTGCACATATGGTTATGAAATGATTACTTTCGAAGGAAAGAGGCCGCAGTAATCGCTTGCGACAATGAAATTCAGGTGATTGCTCCAACTTGATCGCCGAAGTAATTCATAACAAGAAAACAATTGGAACGTTGACTTGTGATAATAGTTACTTTCACGCACCCTCAAGACAACCTGTTCCAGCAGCTGTACAATTAATTAGTAATGCATGTGTGTACGTATGTATTTTTGTTTATTTCTTCATATACATGTATCAGTTATGTTTCGTTCATACTGTGCTTGTTTATTTCCGATCTTAGTGTGTCAAGTGTATTTTATTGCATGTGAAACTATTCATAACTTGCAAAGCTATTGCGATTGAATGATTATGACCGATTGGTGTGTCGTTTTGTTTGTGTCATTTTCACCTCATTTTTGTTGAGCACTTAACGCTCGTTTGGATTGACATAATATTGGAATAATCAAGTGATCTCTGTTAAGCTATCATCGATTCTTCTCAAAATCCATTCCTCGCAGAATAAAATAGAATATGCGAATATTCATCCATTAAAATATCGAATTATTTCTGGTCTTTCAGAAATCTGAGCACTGTGATGCTGTCCGTCATATTATTTGTTTGCATTATTAGTTGTGGTACGATCTTAGCCAGCAAGGACCTTCTTAGCCATGTGAGTCCTTTCCAATACTTTTTTGACGTTAAAATTTTTTGAAAGCCAACAGCGGAACGTTTTATTGCATCGCCTTTCACGTCAAGCGTCATCGATAGATGCTCGAAACGCCGGAATTAGAGAAACAAGTTTGGTTGCAAAAAATTGAAGCATTTACCGTATATCACGTGATGATTTCATAAATGCACACTTCTGATACCTCGTAATGTGAACGAATGGAGCGGTGTTCTCAGACCTCAAAAATCACATAGTTCGAAGTTTGAGGAATTTTGATTTTTTAGGCAACTCAAGTTGGAATGGAATTGTTGGAAAAATCACGAATTGAAGGCGTTACCATCAGAGAATGCTCGTGTCATGAACAAGAAGTTTGTGTGAATCAATTTAAAGAGAACGCACACGTTTGCATCGATTCCTGCTGGTCAACTGTTGGCAAGGTGATTGACTCTTGCATATTCATTCGAATTTATTCGGTCTTGCCTCTGAAACTTCCCCGAGTAATACTTTAACTCTCAATTTCGAGAATATAAGGATCATCTGGCAATATTTTCAGTCGTGAATTTGTATGAGCAGACCTTGCTGAATCGCACTGACTTCATGATGATATTCAAGAAGAGCGGTAGCATTATCATTCATTTCAGTTGACTGCACATCCGGATCAGTTACTGGACTGCTTCAAAAAGCAGCAACCATTGATAGATAGTTTCGTAAAGTGTATCGGTGCTAGCACTCATTCGTAAGTACATTTTTCTTGCGCAACTAACAGTTGTTTTTGTAGGTGTGTCTGTGACAGCTAACGCATTTTGACTTTCCACTGAGTTCGCCTTATTGGGAATTTTGCTCTCCAGTGAAATTTCGAGCTCTGCTTTTGTGACATCCTTCAAAAGTGTATATGCCCTTTTTCTGATTGATTCACATCCTTTCACAAGAATTAATCATCAGCAGGAAATGACTATTCGCCAAACGCACGTCGGGGTCATTTTGACCCCGACCCAAATTTTATTGAAAAGCTGATCGTCTATGAAGACCACCAAACGCAGTCTTCTGCATTTATGATCAACCACTAAATCAAATGTGATGGCAATCGTGCGAATGAATGTGAGCTTCACAGCAGCGCCGCCTTACCCATACGTCATATTATCTGGAGGACTTCAGTTCAGCAGCTGATTCAACCTCTTCACATAGGAATTGTGATGCTGACGTGATGATGGACAATTCATGTCATATAGGAGATATACAGATGAGCCAATAATAATGTATAAAGAAAGTCATGAAAGGAGAGCATTATTCCAGCTTCACATCAAGAAATCTCGAAGAATGAGGTTGAATGATGTTCAGTTCATGTTGCAAGAGCTTTTTCGTAAATTGTTATCAAGTAAAGGCCATATTTGACGCGGAATAACACTGGAGCTGATGAGTTCAAATCCATTCGGTGCATCAACTTAGTTTCGGTTGGAAATAAGAATTAACCGATTAATCGACCTTCACATAACGTGATCTGCCCAATTCACGTGTTTATCGTATTTCTCAAACTTCATCTAGTTTCAGATGTGTTCAAACAGAGAATGGCCCTCAGATCCCGAAGCAAGATATCCGTAAGCTAATTGTGGCTGGCGAGCAAGGTTTCGAGACATCGAAAAAAAGTTTCATTCACAATCCTGCACTGCAACCTTATATGAGAATAGTAAATGGAGCACTCGATTTTGCAAACTGCTTCAAAGACTGTTATGTGAAAATGCATGAAAAAGGATTCTGCTTTGATAAGCAAGGGTGAGTCGTTAGCTAGCATGAAATAATGCAAGCATACTGCAACACTCTTCAAATGATGACGCAAAGCAACGAAATTTTAGCTGTCAGCCGTTGCTTCAAGGATTGCAAGCGAAGAAATTGTTGAAGAAGTGCGCTAAAAGAATCAATTGGAAAGCTGGTGCTGGTGAATTATGCGAGTGTTCATTGCATGCTGGTCTTAAGTAGGTTCTTCTGATTTCACTAATTTGCTTACTCGTAGTTGTTCATTCTGCTCTTTGCCTCAAAAAAATGTTACCCAATATTGCTTTTGACAGTTTCGAGGACATTCTCACTTTTCAAAGAATTACTTTCCTATCAGAATACCAACGCTATTTAAAATTCTCTGAGTAAAATCAACTGTTTCATCGTTACTTTGGAAAAACGAAAATAATCAAGCAATGATCAATTTTCAGAGAACTGAAGAACTTCTGTCCTTTACTGAGAGCGATGACCAGAAAGATACAGGTGCATTGAGTGTGTTCTCATCAAAATGATACATCAACAACTGATCTGACGTTAATAAATAGTTCACTTATTTACTTCTATCGAAACCATTCATTTCATTCGGGTGTTGGATCGTATTCCTGACTCGAGGATATTAACAACCTACAGTAATCAACACCCAATAAGAAAGCAGAATGAAACCTTCGCTTGAGTTGATTCACTTCTGTTCTCTCTCTGTCGCTTTACCACACTGTTCGTTCACAAGACAAGATGAGATTGTTTTACTTCCATACCTGTTGCCAATTCCGTAGCGTCATTTGTTTCTGTTGATTAGAAGAGTTTTTTAATGAATTAATTTGATGAATCATTTGTTGATTGTTTCATTTCCTGAATTATATTTAGAGTATTCTTTCTCCTGTCCTTCTTCCTTTCCTTTGTTACTCCACTCCTCGTTCATTCCTTTCTCGAGAAACACGGGGAAAATTCTGCATTAAATGTGATTATTCAGATCGTCCTCTAGCTCCAATCCGAACAATTTTCGCAATTAAATTCCCTTATTGCTTGTCATGTTCCATTGTTTGACTTGATGTTCTTGCTTCGCAAGATTACATTCATATAATGTGTACAAACTACTCCAGTCTCATCAATGTGTTCAACTGCATTGTAGCGTTGTACTGACAGAACAATACGAACTGGCAATGAACCAGTGAACATGAAACCAATGAACGCCTACATATAAAAAAGAATAGCATTTGACTAAATATATACAAGATGACACAATAAACAACAACTACAAATATTGGATCACTTCGATCTTCTTGTAATGCTTGTTGACGAGATCATTGCGACCATCTGCACGCTTCCTGTTGATCGACTGTAGCAGTTTTTTACCATTTTTCAGAAACGTTCGGCTCATCTAAACAAACAAAACTGTGTTAAAATATGCACATGTGTTAAAATATGAACCTCGTCCTAGCACTTTTGCTCTCCGAAATATTCCAAAGCTGAGATTGTCGAATGGAAAGAAAGACAGTTTTCAGTGGTAGATTTCCGACTCAATTTTTTTTCAAACGGAAACGATTCGCTATCAACTGTCATATAATGGATGAGAACAATAACTAGCAGCGTTAGCTGACCAAAAAATTCATACTTGTCCGAGTTGATTTTGGTCGATCAAAGGGTGACTGAATTGATAGCGAGGTTTCAAAATCATCGATGTACCCAACAGTTCACCTTCTTCAATTAATATTGTGCCTGAATTTATTGAACTACTTGATCTTTGTACTGAACCGATGAATCGTTTCGAAAGTATTTCTCTGTCAAATTTCATTTTTAAAATTACTTTGCGGCTGAACCAATAATTTTGATAAAATCGAATTTTGTTTCACTACTACCGTAACGTTTGCAGATTTATTACAGCATAATATTGCACTGCATCACCGATGAACAAGTGATTCATTGCAGTTCCAACAAATCAAGAAACACTCATTTCTGCGATATTACGTGCCTCTCCAAGGAAATATTCTTCTTTCAATAATTCCGAGTTCAGTGTTGAATGACTCGAAAATATCCAAATTCAATGACTTGACAGATCAATACGTGGTACGTCTCGATTACTGAGATATAAGTCGCTATGAACTAGAGACTAGGATTTGCACGGGATCCCAAGACCCCGGGATTTGAGTCCTGATTTCGATCCCGGGATCCAAGTTTTGAAAAATCCCGGGATCTCGGGACTTGATGAAGCAATTCAATTTGTATGAATTTGATAGCATGTTCATCTTCAAGCAAGCCTTAATTATTCCCAGCTCATTCATATGCAGTCATCTTTGTTGTTTGCCACCTATCATTGATGAATGGTCAAAGAAACAGATGCAAGTCAGACGAATGGCATTGATGAACTTTTACATAACATTTCATTGAACATTCATCTGATTATTCTACTCTTCATTAGTTTATATCACGCTCATCTGGATGGATTTCTATGCAGACTTACGGAGATAATCACATTTTCTAATGAGAACCAAGAACAATAAAATTCAATGAAATTTTGAATTGTTTCCTTCCACGCGATTTGTTCGGCTTCAGTATTCCATCGGTTAATCAACTGCATGTTCCAAAGACTGCAAGTCTCTTTACTTCGCTATTTTGGATCATTTCCGTTCGATGGTTCATTGTTGAAATGGGCGAAACTGTTCCATTCAAAAGGATCTTATGCTTGAATATCAAGTACATTTCCATGATCTCTGATCGTAATTATCAAGTACATGTACAATAAATGCTCGATGGTTCGATAAAAATCTATTGCAGATGTTTTTTTCCACTTTTTAGACAAACTTTGAACTTTTAATTTTTTTCAGAATTTAAATGCTTTAATTTATGCGATGTACATGTTTCATGAAAAATCAAAATTTCCGCTATGCCAGAATTCAGTTGATGTTAACACTGAGAGCATATGGACTTGATGCATTGGAAATAAGCGTTTGGGTATCAAGAACTTCATATTTACATGTAGGTGAATTGTTATTAGCTTATCGTTAGACCCGAGATGACAAGATGCCTGACAATGAGCATAGAAAATATAGTGTGCTTTGCTACATAATCATCAGTATCATCATATAAAATATTAATTTGAGTTTGAATAATTTGTTTTGTTGTATTTGTTGAATAATTTCTTGAATGAACTCCTTTCTGATTAATTATGAACGTATTGGTTCAACAAATGTATTTGAACATGTCACGCATCGATATTTCAAAAATCGTTCGATCCTGGGATAATCCCAGGATCGAAAACCGACCCCGGGATTAAATCCCGATCCCGGCATTTAAGAAAACGTCGGAATTTTGCAAACCCTATAAGTGACATACCTGAATTGCTGACTGAACTGATTGCCACTAGTGGCGTTTCTTCAGGGCGATTTCGAATCGATAAAAATCCGTTCATAATATGCTGATCACGCGGATCGATTTTGCTGATTGCTATAGATCTGAACTTGTCTCCGATGAGGAAAACCACGTCAACTGGTTGATGGTTCAGGATTAGAAGATCGATACAAACACACAAAGTCAGAACGAAAGAAAGAAAATGTATGTTAAACATGATCTGAACGAACGTTTCTTAAAGTGTCAGTGAGTTTCTCGAATCAGCACTTGCTAAAAACAATAAAGACCACTCAAGTAAAGTCTCAATTGTAAGAGGAATGCTCGTGTTACTCACGTGAAATTAATGCTTGGTGTACCGAACATAAGCGGAGTTTGAAGCGAAATCGTCAACGTTTCCACATAGCCGTTCGAATGAAAGTCAAACGGAAAATCAATTGTGTTATTTCGAGTGCCTAAACAAAAGACAGTAAGATTCGTATTTGAGGAGTATATTGCATGTTAGGTTGAAGAAAGACAAATTAAGAAAGTTGATAATGAAAGTTTCCGATTAAATCTATTCTCTGATCCACTTAACGGTTTATATAAAGCACAACTGACCATTCACGTCGGCTTTCCAAACGCCTAGCATCCATGCCAACGGAAGGAGGGTTGTTGGTATAGGCGTTTTTGTTAAAGCTATAAGTTGTAGATATTTAGTGATATAAAGCTACAAATATTCCATCAGTTTTTAAAAAATGCTCATTGGACATCAAAACATAGTAACTGAATTACGTTTGAAAATATCAATGAAGGAATTAACGAAAGAGATTCTTGTCAAACAGGAGTGAGTGACTGATAATAGCTTGCTAGTGAAAAAAAAGCGAGAGTAAAACAATGAAGGCAGTATGTTTGAATGGATGTTTATTGAGGGAGAAGCACTTATGATCGATAACCTGTCGAATTATTTGCAGTACATTGCTCGCACGAAACAGCACAGTTCAGATCATAGAAGTTTGTGTGGTAGCGCATGAGCTCGCACTGACCTTGACGTTGCCATAGCTTGCAACTACCGTAAATATCTTGACAAGGTCCTAAAGATCGACGTAGATTAGCATTTAGAATGTAGCCAATTCGTGAAGTATTATATGGTCACTCACGATCGCAGTTCTTGCCCATCCAACCCGATTCACATACGCACTCATAATCGTTCCATTTGTCGATACATTTTACTGCATTCTTACAGTGCCGAAAATTACATTCGTTGATCTCTGAAAGAGAACGAAGACGCTTGAGAAAGGAAAGACGCTTGTGTTGATAATTGAGAAAAGTAATTTCCTCCGAATTACTCTTTTGTGAACATCAGAATCGCTCGAGTAACAATCGCTCAAAGAATGAGGAACAAACCTCGTTCACAGTGTTCACCCGCTGAACCTGATGGACATTTGCAACCCAATTCACCGTTTCGTTTCTCGGTACAAGTTCCATTGTGCTTACAAAAATTGACGCCACAATCTCCTGATGATTTCGAAAAAAAATGCGATTGGGTTTTTAGAATACACGCAGAAACACTTTGAATGCTTGTCAGAGGGTCCGTTAGACATAGTGAGATAGCACGGGGCGTAAATATCCAAAAAATGAGTTTGAAGGTCAAAATTGGGAATATTTCAACTTGAATTAATTTGCTTCCGTAAACATTTTTTCTGTCTGAGCTTTAAATTGAGAGCTCGAACATATAAAAGTATGCAGCTATCGATTCCGAAAATAAATACATAGAAAAAATGTAGTGAAACAAAGATAAAAAGGAATAATCATTAAAACAGTCTCAATTTTACTTGTGCACAATCGACCCGTGTAATTGGGCAAGCACTCACAAGTGTAGTTAACATTATTGTTTACACATTCTCCAGCGACACAGCCATGATCCACGCAGTGATCCACTTCTTTAAAAGGTATTTGTTTCAACTGGTCTAGTTCATTTCAAAGGCATGAGCTGCACTGCGATCGAAGAAAAAACAATGAAAAAAATGATCGGATAATAACGATAGTATCCAGCTACCTTCACACCTGATTCCCGTCCATCCAGGTGCGCAATCGCAAAGAAAACCATCAATTCCTTCTCTATCGCGCACACATTTGGCTCCATTCTTGCATTGATCCTCCTTACATATTGCTGAAAAATTTCAATCAACAACAATTTCTTCGTGGTGATTTGGTTCATAAAAAGTTTAGTGAAGGTCCTAAAATTCTTCAGGAAAACAAAAATATCTTATTTCTGTCCAAAAGTGGGAGATGCCCAAAAAATCAACGATAAGCTCAACCTGGTTTTCTTGTGCTCATCGTTTTACTGAGTACGATCGTAGTGTTGTGGTCATTGTTAGAAGTAATAATTTGCTCAGTGGATTTTGTTTCTGCAACAAATTGTGGGATAATTCTTGGCTGAGAGGGCGGAGAGAACGGTAAATTGGGGCGAAATGATCTCGACAGAGACGAATCTTCGCCTGTTGGCACTGCATTCTTTTGCGAGTTAAACGAATCGGATTCACGACGCAATTCCTCGAAGTCATTCTTATACTGAAGCATCAAGTCTTTCAAACTTTCGCGTTGTTGTCTGAAACATTCAACTGTCATTCTCAAAGCGATCGTATGTCATTCAAAACGCCTAATCTAATAGGTTGTTTCGAACTGATCAATAATTGCAACATATTCATTTCTAGTGATCATCCATGCTCTAATGCTCCTGATATCTTAGAACTTGCACAGCTAGTTTTTGTTGACTGTTTATCGATGATGAAGCTGAAATGATAAGAAGATAAAACAATTACACATCAACCGTACATGAACTGATCTGTGGTAGTCAATGTTTCTAGAGTAGTTCGTGAAGAAGGAGAACTTGTAGTAATGGTGGAAGCGATGCCATTAGAAACGTCACCATCCTTGCTTATATTCGATCGATAAAGTTTTTGCAAGCCGGTCTCGAAACGTCGCTTTTTCTCTATAAATTTAAAGTTTGTTCGATAAAATCTTGTGGATATTCGTCATCAAAATTCTAAGAGCTGAAATGATCGGAGTTTCAATAACAATAAAAGTTTGAATGGGTGATAGTGCTATTTGTGCCGTCACTCCACTGCAATCAAGTAGAAATAAGGGGTTAGTGAAGCGAAAATAGCATCACGGATGAAATTCATGTACGTAAGAAATGTTGTTTGAATTGTGCGGTACGATTGAGACGGTTGAAAATTACTATCGGTGGTGATAAATCGAAGTCAGCCTGAAAATGATCAGATGTCATATTGACCAAATGAGTGTGATTGAAAATGATGAATGCCCGTTGAATTCGCACAACAGAAATGTGTTCAAGTGATAAAAACAGATGCAACAGTCAGCGAGTGTGACCAACCCGTTCACTGGATGTGAGCCTTAAGTGACCAAACACTGGCGTAGGTCCATCAAAAACGGCGATACCATGTAGTCTGTGAGGTTTTCCCAACGAACTGTTTTCAGCGCTTATTGCAGTGTCTAAAGCTCAAAACAATCTCAATCGTTCCCTAACTGTTAGGCTTGAATTATTTTTCTTGCTATGCTCAGTGCAAACAAATATTTCATTGAGAATTTTGAATCGCGCTTGTATATATTCTTATCGTCCATTTTATCCAAACACGCACTCGCGATAGTAAGAACAAGTAAAAGAGTTGGTGAACCAGAATTGTATTCATGCCTCTTCCATACTCGCTCGCTCTGAGCGTTTAAACATGTTTCTGAGTGCAGTTTTGACTCGTTAAATAAACGCTCACATAAACATTATGAAAAAAAAAAGCTTTTAGTGCTTGACAGTGCGTGAAGAAGAATGCAAATGAAGCAACGGAGGGACAGCATGATAAAAGAGAGATGTGGTCTCAATTGGTCAGCTGAATATGTGCTTAGGCATGCACAGCAATGAAACAACAAAACAAGATCGATGAAATACGAATTCCTAACAGTCAACAAATTTTAACCGAACTGTCATTGAAACAAGAAATCTTGAAAATTGAAGAGTGGGATGAAAATACAAAACACTGCTCACCCTTTGACACAATCGATTCCATAAGTTGGTAAAGAGTTCATATTGTTCGCTCAAGTCTAATATTTGCCTCTTCAGTGATGTTGGCTCAACAAAAAATTGTACTGGCACTAATAAGGAGAATTGACCAAACGCTTCGAATGAATTTTTGGATGAATACATATGTTGAATACTTAACTGGCACATTTTTTTTCGAGCCTCATTATCAGATTTACCTTAAGTATTGCGACAAAATATGAAATTTGTTGCCCATTTTCTAAAATTTGCACTTGACATGTAAAGGAAGAGTACAAATCCGAGATAAGTTTAATTGATAGTGTTAACTAGTGAAACTGAATGAACAATTCCCCTCAGGTATCCAGTCAACTTTAAAAGTAGGACGAAGTGTTTCGGCAATCAACAACAATATCAACCACTGATTGTAGTTAGAATTAGGATTATTTCTTAGTTCAGAAATAGTTAAAATTAGTGATATTATTTCTTCTAGCACGGCTGATATGACTGCTATCAAGTGCATCATTATGATTAGAGCCGATAACGTTACAATATTTAGAAAATAACGACTGCTGTTGGCATTGCTAAACTGCTTGACTCATTATTACTAAGCATCAAACAATGCGAAAATTTGTCACGTATCGTGTGTCTGTTTGAGCTTAAAATCGAACATTTATTGCACTTCGATTCGTTATACTACTACATTTCAGAATGCTGAGGCGCCACACTCCAAAATGCTCCATTCTTATGCGAGTCCATTCT
Organism: Anisakis pegreffii; assembly: GCA_035041965.1. NCBI lineage: Eukaryota > Metazoa > Nematoda > Chromadorea > Rhabditida > Anisakidae > Anisakis > Anisakis pegreffii. Next base: position 146,621 of record JAPYMA010000049.1, on the reverse strand, counting down.
TCTGCTTTTCGCAAGCATAATTAGATATTTCCCAATGATTCAAACATATCTTCATGTGATATACACTGTGAGATACACAATCTACGATGTGATGAGTATGTTCGATTCGGAGCATTTTGAAGCGAAACATTCATTGGAACATTTGCGATATGCAGCCAATAATAGCGTCAACCAATTGAATGATGCAGCCTAGATTTATGCACATCCTGAGAGTTTGAATCCTTTCTTTGTTACCTGTGCTCTCAGGCCAGCAATTAAAGTTGATCTCAGAAAATTTGCCCTTCTACTTACAAATATACACTTTCAACTGAAACCATCTCTATTGGACTCACTCAATGAAAAAGAAAACCAATATCGGAGTTGAACGCCGTTACCATTTCTTGTTTGCGCAATTTCAGATGAATGTTCTAGTCAGAACTTATATTCCTTCAACCGAGACCTCAATCTTGAATCAAAAAAAAAGATATTATGAGGCAGATCAAATAACAGAATAGTGAGAATCAAAATCGAGATGAGAATTATCTTACAGAACATTACGAATTAAGTTGAAATGACTTAACTAATAACACTAAAAATAACCGAAGATACAATAAACGAAAACTAGTGATCGTTAGAACGAGTAAACGACCTCAACCACTATAGAAGTTTGTTTCAAAGAGATTGGACATGCATAGTTTGGAGTTTGGGTAGAAGTGGCCAGATATGAAGGTAGCCACAAAAAAATTGTGATGAACACTGTGAGTTCAAAAAATGAAGAGCAAGCCTTCGAAAATTGCTAAGTGAGGTGAATATGCATGCAAGCGAATCTTTAGTCTCTAATGGCTGCCCGCTTACCATGAAATAACAAAACAAGTTATACTTCTTATTCATCTGCATAAACTATTACTGGCAATTTCTATTTCTCATGCAATTCCATAATACAAAAAGTTATGAGCTCAGCACTGATTAGCTGAAAGTTGGAATTACACGATATAAAAAGAGCAAAGAGAATACAAGCGCTGCGCATTGTTAATCGAACAATAAAATTCGATGTAATTACGGATCCAAATAGTATCGAAGTCATGTCTAGTTGGGGAATTCAACCAACTGTTTTAACGCAGGCGAATGTTTCAAACAAGCAAAGAACACAACGATGAATCAAGCTTCGAATGCAATCAATCTACCGTCAACTGAATGACATAAAAGTATTCGACGAAAAGTTTAACTTATCATTTGTTTCATCTATATGTATGAGCGAACAGCATCGATTGTTCATCTTGGAAAATGACTTGAAGGTACAGCTGTGTAGAATCGCAGGATCATAATCACAGCTTTCATGTACGTTATGCGGAGGGATTTTTTAAAGAACTACTCAACATATTCAATGCACCAAAAATTAAGCCTCTTAATGAACGAGAACTCATTTAGCGTGAAAACAAACACTTTTTTTCTGAAAATTGCATTTTGATCTCACATTACGAAAGAGAAAACTGAACACAACGAATGTTTCAGAAGTTTTTGCAGTGTCAAAAACATTTCGGAAAATTTCGAGCATTGATCGATTTTAAAATGAATCAATTTCTGTCAGATATGTGATGTCGACTTGCACGATTAGTTCGAAAAGTTGCAGCGAACTGATACCATGAACTTTAACATAAAATTAATGGATGCACTCTAGAGTGCAATCAATTATTAATTGTAGTGCTAAGGGGCGTTGCTAGAAGCGAATAAATGATTGAGATGCATATCAATCTGCCAAGCAATTTTAAATGCAGCAAGAATTCATTTGAAAATTGCTCAAATTCAATGGACGAGCATTTTAGTCGACTTTTGCTTTGCTAAGCATATTACGTTGTCACGAAACAATTTTTAACAGTGCTCTGTGGGCAGTTCTTTTTTTTAACGACTGTCCAAGAGACACCAAGTTGCACGCACAAACTACTAGCAAAACTAACTTTCCCGAAATATATTGATCTAGGAGACTACTATGTGTTGAAGTTTAAGCAAGATCTAAGCTGAATCCAGTGTCAAGCGCATCGCTAACGCATCTAACTTGGATAATAATCTAACATAAATAAATAATCTAACATACAAGAGCTGATCCCAAATTGTTTGAATTTATTCATCATACAAAAACTTTTCAACACCGTACGATTTTTTATAGCTGTGCAAGGATGAACGATATGTGTTAGCACTAAAATCATTCAGCGAAATTTTGGGAATTTTTTTTTCGGGAAGCCGGGCAGCCAATTGAGTGAGGTCACTTGGAGATTCTTGAAGAAGTGTTTGATAATTTTGGTGTAGATTATTTGATGGGTGTAGTGTGTGTTGGTGTTGTTGGTCAACTTGATGATGGCTTAGTGATGAGCGTATACCCGCTAATCGCATAGCAGCTTTTTCGTCCGTAAAAACCTCGTTGATTATTGTTATACGTCTACCGCGAAAACTGATCGGTTGAATGAAACCGGAACGTGGACGCCAGCGCTCCCAATAGATTTCGTCTTCTTCGGCAATTGTTAACCTAAGTGATCAGGATGAGAAAACAGCATGAAAATCCAGTAGCCAGCATTTGCCTTTCAACTTTTTTGAAATATACTTAGCACTGGAAGTGAATTCATTGAAAGTAGCACCTGAATGTAACGCATGAATTCCGAATTTTCGTTACAGAACTGTTAGAGTAGTGCTTATTCTTCTGAGAACAGAGATAGGTTGTATTTTTCAAGATTTTCATCAAATACGCGCTCTGCTGTTGCAACTCCGTAAGAGAGGATAGACGAGAAGTTGTGAAACAATCAAGTAATGCGTTCACTCACATGAACTGCACCGCACCAATATCCTTATCAGACGTCCATTCGAGTTGAGTGACGAATTTACGGCTATCGTCCGAATGTGTCACCGAATCAGCCGTTGACATACGCAGATCACACTCTTGTAGTCGAATACCATAGCTATCCCATGCAGGTGTCTCAATGAAACGACCACCTTTCAGTGAACCAATCAAAAATCCGTTTTCATTCGTTAAACGACTTTGCAGTAATAGACCACGATAGTGAACAAATCCTACCAAGCGCACTAAAAATCAGTACATGGACAATAATATGTCAGTTTTATGAACACACCTCGGGTTACGATTTGTGTATTCAGTTTTAGTGAGAGAAAGAATGTTGCCGTGATATGATCTTTTTGTGAAAAACAGTTCTAAATCGACACATTCCTTTTTTTAATGTTCAAATCCGCTTCATTCTACCGCGTTCGACCTTGCGCCTTTAATTGTTTCGCATCTTAACGTGATATCTTAGTCACAAACTGCAGACAGAATTGAAAGGAGAGAGAGGATCGAGTGAAAATAAGGGAAGAAATGACGAAAAAAATCAACACAGATTGCAACCGGTTTGAAAGTGCGGTCATCATCATTGTTGTCATCTCAGATGTTAAGAGACGGATAAATAAAAGGAAAAACTCCTAATCCGTCACCAACTATCGTCTTAATTAATCAGTTTAATTAACATTGAAGATGACACTCTCAAAGCGCATCAGCTATAAACTAAATTATTAATTTTTTTCTTCAGATAGCAACGCTGCTCAATTGGAAATATTCTCAAACGCTCAGTGTTATTTTGCTTGTAACCGCGCGTAAAAAACATCCTAGAAATCTAGTCATTATCAATGCTTTGGAAGACAAATACTGATCTATTCCAAACGCTAACCAGTATAGATTTTCCCCGGCTCATAATAAGAAGTTTTTTGGCCATTCGAATCGAGAAATTGAAATTCAAAAGGTGGTTTCGTAGTCTGCGGTTGTCCATGCACTTGTCGATTCATACGCATCGAGTGTCGCATCATGCAGTGAAAACCGCTCATTTCGATGAGCGCCATCGCACTCTCTACCCACAAAACGCCTAATAATAGCGTTCGTGGGTTCATTCCTGCAATGATTATCTGGGTAAATGAAAACAAAAAGTCTTAATAACAGCATTCATTGAAACACGACAAACCGCACAAAAAAATCAAATCTTTGTTCTATCGAAAGCACAAATCAAAACGAATAGACCATAAACGTTTTCCGCGAGCGAGCATTTTAATGGAAGAAAGGTCAGAAGTGGTGATCGGGTGAATAATGTACGAATGACTGCCGGGAACAATAACGCTAAAATGATGTGCTCACAAAAATACCAATGAGTAGTTTGAAAAGATGCATAGCCAAGTTCAAACAGAAGATTTGTGATGAAAGTGGGTCAAAGGGCCGTTCAGCTCCATGAGTGTTAGCGTTACTGATGAACAAATGCGGAAAAGATAAACGGAACGTCATATCTTGTCCGTGACACTTGGTTGGTCCCTAGAAATTCATAGAGATGCTGAAAAGGAATAGGCAGCTAACACTGAACTTGTATGAATAACCAGAACTTGATTCACTGAAGGGCTGCGGTGTTTGTATCGTTAGTAGGTTGTGCATCTAAACATTCAAGAAATTCATAATCAGACCAAATCTAAAAGAAAACGTTATACAAACATCTAGGGATGCGTGAAAATGGCTTTATAGAGACCTGAAACGGAGGAGGCAGAGCAAGGTAAATGTGATTCCTTGAACTGGATTACCAGCAAGGTGGACAGGGCTGCATGCGGAAACTGGTGGTTGACAATGAATCGATGCATCTAGTTTGTGGGAAAGTTCGAAAATTGATCATCATTTCAAAAAAAAATGCCGTTGTTGCGTTCATAATAACTAATGTTTTAGCATGAAGCGTCATATTTAATCCATTAAATCACGAATTCATCAATGGAAGAGCTTACGCCTCTTCTAAATCAGTGTTCTTCATGCGGCAACAGTTCAACGAATTTTTTACCGTAAACGTGATGAAAGAACAGAATCATTTCCTGAAAGCTTTTTTAAAAGAGTATTTTTCACTTGATCTGATTCATGCACTGTTTTAGAATTGGATGCGGAAGTTTCGTGACTTTTTGGGCTAATTATTTAGATGCTTTCCTATGAACACAAATAACATTGGCAATTCACTGTGTACATCTCGCTAAAAGCTGTCACTCGTTTTTGAATATATTTCTTACATTGAATTTCATATTGTCGCGGCTCAATCGTTGAATGCAGAAGAATATTTAACTGCAGTGAAATTACAAGCAATAATATTTCACAAAAATAGGTTAACGTTATCAATCACAAGAAAACAAAGAAGGAATTTCGGAACGGCTATTAACATGCTTCTTTTCTGCTAAATATGCAGGTGTTAACATGACAAAACGAGTTGAGATCCATGAGGTGAGCAGCAAATGAGAAGCGGCAAACGGCCAATGAAACGAATGAAAATGATTAACTTTCGTTACTCAAACAGCGATAATCCGAAATCTTTAGCAATACAAGATCAGTGAAGAACTGATAAATAGAAACATGATCAGGATTTGCGCTCATAAAAACTAATTTGTGATTAGAACGGATTTGAAAACGATCAAAAGGCGCCTTGTAAATACATCACATTCCGTATAAACAAACGATGCAGGAACATTGTGGCGATCGACTGATGACTAGTTACTTGGTGAATTATTTTTTAAATTGGATTTTTATTTTGCAACGAGGAATTCCAAGGAGAATTTAAACTTGCGTTTCTGTTAGGGCTGAACGTTTCTGTGAAGCAAATCGAAGACAGTCGGTTTGGTTCGGATTTGAAACGAAACAAATTTGTTCAAAAAAGTGAAAGTATTTCATAGCTACTATTCTTGGATAGAGCCATCACATGTTTCATTTTCAAGAATAAAAGTCCAGTGCAGTCATTTGATTTGTGCTCAATGTACACCTGTCGCTCCTAATTCGGAAAATCGATGCTTTATGTTGCTTTTTTGCAGATTTTTTTTGTAGGTAAAATAAATAACATTGAATAAAAGCTTTAAAAAATTGAGTGACCATCGCAGTAAATCGCTACTGAATAAAAGCTGTGAAGAGCACATCGCAGAAACAATGTCCAATTGACGTTTGTGTATGTATTTATCGAGATTATGCTAAAGGTTACGAACTGAAAATGATTATGTCCAGAGTACAAAACATATATTTCGAATGTTCATTTTTTGTAGATGAGTGTAACTGTGGTCATAAGCGATCAGTCAATGATGATAATTCAACGGAACAACCAATCACACACATTTTGATCATAATTCGTCACAAAATCATGCATATCAACGTATTTTTGCAATAAAATTATTCAATTCATATGAGAAATTTTATTAAAATTGCATATAAGGCAAATGCGAAATTTTGAGCTGGATCTCATGCGTGCTTCCGGATTTCGTTAAATGAATATCGCCAGCGATTAGTGAGTGCAAGTCAGAGAACGAACGATATTTGCGGCGATAAAATTAAAATTGGAGCAGTCAACAAAGGAGGTAAAGGTGACATTCAGAAATGTTTACTATACTCCTCATTTTCACGTAGACGATTCGAATTTGAAGGTTGTGGCGAAGACAAATATAGGCAGCTGAAATTTATGCTCACTTCAAAATATTAATCAACAATACAGTGGAAATTTTAAAAAGTGTCCATTGAATGTACGCTCGGAACAGTGAATGAGACTTCATATAATGGGCATATTATCAACCGCCTTGTTGATACAGATCGTCGATAATCCATTCAAATGAAAAATCCACCGTTAGCGCTTGAAACTATTAAGTTCTATCCGATATATGGGAACGTTAGTAGAATGAGTTGGACTATATGAAGAGCCACAAGTTTGACTGATTTGATTGAAAATGGTGTAATCGGACAGTAGTTTGTCTCACTCCTTTTCAGCGAACTTGTGCAACCGAGTAGAGAAACAAAATGATCGTTTCGCAAATACTGCAATGATTGTTCCAGTGATCGCAACAATGGAGATCGCAACGATGGGAGCAATAATGATTAAACTTACGAGTACTGACCATATTTTTTGGATGTTGAATCAACAGTTTTAGTCACCAGATGCTTACAAGTATAAATATGCGTACACGTCTAAGGCTTCACCTTACTGTTGGTTAATTGAAGAGAGAAATTTCAACAATGCACCTGCCCCAAACGCGTGGATTGAGCAGATGAGTATGCTCGGAGGGGCAGGATTTTAGTGGGTGCGATTTATGGCGACAAAGCGTCCACCAAATACAGGCAGAACCCCTCCCGGCGAACGGGCGACATTCCTTGTTGATCGTGCCCCGAGGGCATGCCACCAACTCGATCAAATACGTACGTGCACGCACAGTCAGTGTCATTCCTCATCGCATCCCGATCAGCATTGACACCTGAATAAAACAACATACTTATGCGTAATTCATCAATCTGAACTATTCAGCGCCGTGTGTGTTCCCTGTATTTTCGCCTTCGGGGCAATCTTCGTGCTGCGATTATAGTACATTTAATAAGTTATGTAATTATTTTAAACTGTACTTGCGAACTCATACATCACGTATGCATATATTCTTGAGAATGATTTGGTGCAATTATAGAATTTCAGTGAGTTTTTGAACATATAGACGTGAGAATATTTTCTTTCGGTTTCTTTCGTGGCGATTGTAGCGAAAAAAGTTGGGGGAATTGATATTGGTGACTTTTGATTGTCCTTTTTTTCCGCTAATGCAGCAAACTAAAGCTGAGTATTTTATTTAGATACTTTAGGAACAAATTGTGCAATAATAGGGCGCACCACACGAAGGAGTCAAAAACAGAGCGAAGCAATCGAACTAAACATTTTCTTGCATTCAAGGGTGATATTTTGGAGGCGTGATTAAGGATATACAAATAATATAATTATGACGTGATTAGTACAACATAACGGCTTTAAGTGCATTTGCTTCAATCTTTTGAGATGATAGATAAAAGATGCATAATCAAGATAACGCTATAGACAGCTATTACAATCTGAAAGGATAAGCGTTAAAATTCCAATCGTTGCCAATCGTAGACACCACGTCATATATCGATATCACAACATTCACTTATTGTAAAAGACGATTGCTAGTATCAAATATGTGATTTTGATTTGAATAGACACATATTGAAATGAGTGATTTGAATTGATACATATTGAAAATAAAACATTGATATATTGAATAAATTTGAATGTAACTGAATAAGTGATACATTGATATATTGAGATAAGACAGAATTTATACAGGCGTTGCGATTTCATGCCTAGGTGATTCATCGTTGTTTGTACTTTCGCGATTTCTGTCGCGACAGCGATAGGTCCAACTGAATGATGATCAACGAACCTGATTGAAACGCGATCTTTGACCAAAATTACAAATACAACGTATTCAGAGAAAGATTTTTAATAGAGCAGGCTGTTACTGGTATCGTTATTGATGCCCTAAACATTCAGTGAGACGTTGTAGAAAGTAACAGAAGGCGCAATATAGAATGTATTGTTTGTGCAATTATCAAGATATTAGAAAGCAATCGAAATCAGATAGTGGACAAACGTTTTGTTTTGTGAGTATTTAGCAGGGAGGTGAGTACATGACTTGTTTAAGGTGCTGAGAATGTGAGGACTATAGCAAAACATCATTTTTCACGTTGATCATTCGAATGAAACACAGGGTGCAAGTGAAGTTCGGTTTGCAATATGCAATTTCAATACTGCACTTTACATGCTATTCAAAAACTCATTTTGTTCTTGATTATTAATTAAGCTAGATATTGCATATTGTACTGGTGAAAATAGCTCTCTGACGTTATCTCCGGTAAACACTCCAGAAGAAATTCTGCACCATTTGGGAATAGAAGTTAAATGCTATGCACAGTTATGTTGGGTGAAATGCTACGCATCCTCCTTAAGAATTCATCCTATGGTGGTCGTCATTAATGCATTATTCATTCATCTTTTTGATCATGTATTTGATCACAACCGCACACTTAATTAACCACTCAACTAGTCGTCGTCGCCTTTTTTACCATGACTGCTGCTCATCACGACAGAAATGTGAACATAATCAAATCAGTGAGCACTGATCCATCAATCCGTGTTCAAGTTGACGATCGACGGTGAATAAGCACCAAACTCGATAGCGATTCAATATCTTTCAGCATGATCACGCAAAATTTCAGATGGACAAAACAAAAAAGAAACAAGACAAAATTTCGTTATCATCTCACCCATCATCATTTTGTTAATGTCAAGGTTTCGTTGTCTTTTTATTTCCAGTTCAGAGTTCTTTTCATCTCCTCCTTCGAATCAAGCTCTTTGTGAGAATTCTCTTTCACGTTGCATTCACTTCTGGTATTCAATATTTGCGTTATTGTCCTCCCCATATGTGGATTCCGTTTCTCAAACACAAAGTGTAATGAATGAACCACTAAACCAGCAATAAACGAAACCTCCTCACCGGCGTCTCGTTGTCATTTCATACATCTGTATGGTTCAAGATGAACATGTTAAATCGAACGATCATTACTTGTTCAACTGGATAAAAGAACAAACGTGAATGTTGAATAAAAGTGACAAGAAAAAACGTGTTTTTTGATTTCGTTCTTGTTTTCGTCATTATTATGATCATTTTGATTTTCGTCATTAATGGTGTTTTATTAATTTGCTATCACGATTTCAATAACGTATTCTGAAGTAGAAACGATAGTACTGATGATGTACGCATTAATAGTAATCACAACAATAAGTATCATAACTGACAAGGAACGCCACCATTCATACGAATGATAGTAGTAAGGACATCAATAATGAGAACTGCAACGGGGAATTTAGGGTGAATGAACGAGCGATAAGCAAGGAAAGTTCGCAGACTCATTTTGAAGCAGAATAAGTTCTTGAAATGACGCATCGGATGAATTCTGTGATCAAATTGCTGGTAGCGGATTTGGGAAAGAAATAAGAAGAGAACTCAATAATAAACTTGCAGAATTATCTCGTCTGATCTCATAAATCTGATCCAATGCAAACGCATTCATTTGTTTATCAAAACAAAGAAATCTTTAGATTGATGAGAACAATCATTCAAAAAAGTGGCAGTGACCATGAAACTGATTGAGAAGATGTTGAAGTTTTTTATCCAATCTTATCCATCTCTCCTGTTCTATGTAAAATCTCTTCTCATGAGATCAAAATATGACTGTTTTGTTTTTCGAAACGTCGAATTGCTATCGATTTCGCCATAACTAGAAAAGAATATCATGATCTTCGTCTCTTTAGAAATAGGCTGTCACTATGACGGCTCAATCCAGGATCCCATTTCCACATTGAACTTCTCTCGATTAGTTCATGTATGGTGACTGATCTTACTTCTTGCAAACTTTTGATTGAGTAAAAGGATTGCACTCAAAAGCAGTGAAAGCAAAAATCCATGGATATAGCTAGAGTTGATTTCAACGATTTCTACTGTCAACTCGAAATACACACTGTAGACATAATTAACATACTAAATTTGATTGAATGGCGAATATTAATATGAAGTTAAATGGAAACATAACATTTGAAAGAAAGGAATGTATAGCCGGTATCGTACGAATCGCGTATGAAACATGATAAGTAATAAATAATATTATGAATGCCGTTTCAATGCAAAGTTGCATGCTCACCCACAATTGTGTACGTCGAGCATGATAGTGATGGTGATAATGACATGGATTATTTGACTTCGATGAACAGAATGATTGATTGGTTTATTTAGCGCCAAATTCATTATCCTAACCCATCAAAATGATCAACCGCGATTTCAGACATATGGATTATGATGTAATGATTGCGAAGGAAATTATAAGTGAATGATTACAAGATTTGATATTGGAAATTAGTAACACCTGAATTTATAACTCTATTGTTTGCTGGCAATTCAAAAACCTTTTTCGTTAAGAATTTGGCTGGTGTTGCACACAACGGACAAGTTTTTGAAGTTGGAAAGCTTTATTGAGATGGTCACAAAATACAGTCAAAAAATGAAAACGGATATTTCGCACATTCCGAAGAAGTCATCATGAAGGATAATCGCTGTGTGGACAGACAGGATAGGGTACTATGCCTGAGATTGATAAGGTGTCTCTTGAAACGGATCCTGCGAGCGTGTTCCTCCCATCAATGGCTCGAACGGATCCCGCTGAGAAACCTGAATCATTTAATTAACAAATGCTCACGAAGTGATATAACAGATCTGGCTTGATGCAAATAATTGAACTCATACCTGTTTAGTATCAGTTAAACTCGAATACTATATTTTAGATGCGTGATATCAATGCAGCTCATATCAGTCGTAATGATGCGTCTTAAAATCGATGCAGTAAAACCAAATCACTCAAGTAACAAGCTTTTTCCAGTACTCAACTACAATTCTCTTATCAGATCGCAAATCGCAGTATTCCTCATTCACTTCTCATGACAACAAAAAATTTCATGTGTTGGTCATTTAATTTTTTCAAAATGATTATTACTTATTTATTTTCTTATTCTCAGCAGGAGATAATAATTGTACTAGTGCTATAAACTGAGAGCATTCAACAGACTTCTCTGATTCAAGTTCATTCACGGCTCGATTTTAGAAGTCCACTGTAAACAGAAAATCATTTAACGCGTCAAAATAGACGCGTCAAAATGTTTTCATGAATAGTAGCCTTAAATACTTTAAGAGATCAAGTGATTACGAGCCATCAATCTCTATACCTGTATTTTATCGAACAGCAAAAATGCTGGAATTGCATAAAGTGCCATATGTAGCAGCATAAACATCTGAAAATCTTTCGTTCATTGATCATATGGAAGCAATAAAAATGAATATGCGATTGGATAATCTTTGAACAAAGTGTTTAGCAAAAATGCTTGGAATTGATATGACAAAGGAGTTGATTCAGAAGAAATCCTCTACTAAAGAATTTGCCTGGAGTAGATTTTGATAGTAGGCAGAAATGTCCGGTCACAAGGCTTTTAATAATACAAGTCATGCGATACGATAAAGTTTAAAGGGTTCGCCATGCTAAGGCAATGATTAAGGTTCGTTAAAAATGCTGAAAAGCATTCTCGAAATACGATTAATTACATACCCCACCAGCCACATAACCGCCAGAGGGACCTTTGACTACCAACTGAATGAAGCTGAAGCAAAGCCATACGCTCACAGCAGATAAGATCGTGAAAACAAATGAGTAAATCAATTCCTGAAACATTTGGCATCTGATCAAGCTGGAATGGTGGTCGTCATAAATGAACGCTTCAAATATCTTAAGCTCCAGCCATCAGAAAAAAAAACGAATTTCAAAACCAACAAGAAGTATAAAATTAACTGTTTTGAGCATTTTGCACAGGTTAATACGTAGCAATCAAAATCTATTCTGTAGATCTCACAGCAAGTACGAACGGGCTTGCTCTTTCTTGCAAGGTCACTGTGAACTGCCCACTATATACCAAAAACTTAAAATTTTTAGGCTTGCTTCGTAAAGACGTCTCTCGCAGAATTTTGGCAATCATTTTGAGAATACCCGATGACAACGAATGCATCACTTCAGGTGGAGAAAATTCAAGCTTTCTAGAATCAACACATGATGCTGAAAGTGAATAATAAAAGTAACAGCTTTACCTAAGAAATGTGAGCGTATAAAATGACGTCAGCTTGATAATGCCATTTTATGCAACTTCTCGTGAATTTTTAGGGCTCACAGGCACTTAATTCAGCAAAACAATAGCGGAAATCTTTAGGGAACATACGCAGAGACGAATTAAACTAGCAGTATTATAGGTCTGATCGAAAGGTTTGCACACTGCATGAAAGATAATCAACATGCAAGGTAATACTGCGTATCATGGTGCTGCATGCAAATAATCCAAACATGACAGCCAGTCTTCATGAATTAACAATGTGAAATGAAATGTTCAATTAAGAAAAAAAAACAGCGAACTAACAAGGATTTCCCACGTAATTCCATTATTACAGAGTGAACTGAGGAACTGATCTTGAACACCTAACACCGAAATTATCGTCGCCGTAACACTGACAGTGAGTGATGATATGATGATAAACCATACAACTCCGTTGCTGGGGACAGGCTCTGCTAATCCAATGCAAATAATCAGTATTACCGCATTCACCTAAAATATCTTTCACAGTTTAACCCTCTTAAGCTATCACATTTCTATAAATCTTCGAATCTTAAGAAAATATCTCAAAACCACTGTGGTAAGTTTTCCAGATCACTTTTATGTTGCAACGACCCAAAGATCAACTTTCACTTCTTTATGGAGTCTTAAAATGCACTAATTTCAAAATCAGTGGCAAAGAGTATGAATAAGGCTCATTGTCAGAAAATAAATTGTTGTGCAATCGAGTTAATCGAAACTTACGGATTGAAGAAGCTTAAACACATAAGGGAAACTGAAAAATGTGTCTGAGCCCATCACTGAAAGAGGTTGTGTTGCACTCAAATGTGACCAGTCACAACAACGAAACGTAACATCTGCTCATAGTCAACATTGGATGATGACGAACTGTCCTTATCATTTTGATAACGCTACAACACAGCGCGATTCAAATCATAAACAACTAATCAATTCTCCAGCAGAAACTGTGGAGAGCGTTCTCATTTGAGTGACATCAAAAGCGATAGCAGGAATTCATGCAACAACTTTTGAGGGAAAAGGCAAAAGAATAAACCGGATAGGCTCTGTGGCCAAATAAACAACAACCAACAGCCTTTGTTATCAATTTGTCTAGCAAACGAAGGATATCTGCTCTTTATCAAAAGCTGTTATCTCAATCGCTATCGTATGACCAAAGTTAATGTTGTCATTGTCACTTTCCTTTTATAGCTAAAACAATTTATTCATATTCAGTGAATGGTAGCGCTTTTTGAAGGCAAAACACGGGGTAGACTATGAATTCTATAAATAAATTTCCCACATTTTCAGAAATTTAGAACAAAAAAGACAAATTTGTAAACAGATTTCATCCGATGCTTCAAATTACGATTGAAACAGACATTCAAACTTCAGATCTCGAGCTGAAAATAACATGTGCATATGAAGCGAGTGCCATTGATAAACTGAATACCAAAGTGAATTCATTTCGTGAATTCACAAGATGAAATTGAGTTTTACCAGTGGTTTAATAACAGTCCAGTTCACTGCATGACAAAAGGTATAGGTGATTTTGGAGAGTTCATTCATATTACGTGAAGTGTATATTGATGAATGAACATGTTGATGATTAACGATCAAATGCTGTAACATAACGCTATACATTTTGTTGGTTGTATTTTTAGAATCAGTTTTCGATCTTCTTCCATACTGATTCCAAAATATAATCCCATTTTCCATGGAGTCATTCATGTTCGAGCTATTAACTCATTATCAGATAAATTTGGCATTACGGTTTTAACAATTCTCTGCATAGTGTCCGGAATGATTGAATGAATTGCTTACGATTAATTAATTCCTGATCAACTTTTCACGCTGATTCTAAATAGTTGAGCCAATTTATTTCTCGATATGATCGTTTAGTACTGACTGGGTTGTAACATTGGATAGGTCTATCACCGTGATGTTATCACTGACCAGTACAGTGCCGGGATTACAATTACAGTGAACTGCTGAGCTCACGACTGACGTGTACTGAGTTTAAGCTCAAAACTGAAGCGAGTGTTTCAGGCGAGGTAGGCTCAGAGTAATCAGTACACCCATCAATCACCAACACGTCGTAATGTTTTATGATAAAAATATGACTTCAACCGTTGAAAATTGTATATTTTCCGGGTTATCGGTAGATATTTCTGAGTGCCCCTAGATGATCTAGAATATTGTGTGAAAATGATTCCCAAACTTTCATCGATTACACTTGACCCAAATGTGCCAAAGAAAATGACGACGAAACTCATAATTTAAAGAATATGATTGCATTTATTCATTGAGAGTATTGTCAAGAAAAATTATTGTGGTTATAACATATCGTCATTCATATCAAGCTAAGGTGTAGCGAGATAATGCGAAAAACATTTATTTTGATAACGATTTCATCAGAAAACATTTTCAACAACCAACGAGAGTTCATCTAGAAATGCATGAGTCAGCTGAATCATTTTTGCAACTGCTGGAGCGCACAGTCTTAGAATATCAATGGTTTTTTTGTTGCATGGAAGAAATTATTTTGCGATTCTGTAAGACTGACGTCGGTGTGAACAAAGAAATGAAGTGAATGAATATGGAAACAGAGCCAATTTATGATGGATGGTATATATGAGATTCGGATATATAGAATGATGTTTGTACTGCATTCATTTTCTGCTTCAGAACTGCTGGTAGTCAGCAGCAACTGTTACGTCCGGATGCAAAGTGGTTCTCTCGGATTTAGTGCCATCATCCATTCGCAATGCTGTACATGCCAACACACCATAGATGATCACAAGTAGGAATGACAACAGCTGAAATTAGTCGTCAATAATGACCGAGAACATATTATATAAAGTTCAAAAGATAGCAGCTGAATGACACAAGCTTCTATGCAATCTTTCAAAGTGATTTAGGCATGAGATTTGCCATCAGTATTGCTCTGGCTACCCCATTTGTGCAAATTCTCACGTCCCAGATGCATTGGAGTCGAAACAAACTCAGTTCTGCTCAAGTGGTTCGAAACCAATCCACAGCATCAAATCACCCAGTACAAATCAATTGATTGTAGCTCGCAATGTGTTGGCAGTGTCAGAAAGTTTTCACTGCTGGGCTAAACAGTATTTTTGAACGAGTACAGTTTATGAAAAAAAAAACATCTGACGGCATTCGTTTGGATTGGTGCAATATGAAAGGCCACCCACATTCATATAATCATCATGCATCTATTTATGGTTCATAGTATTAATCGGATGAAATGTGATATAAGATAATGAATTCTTTATTCTGAAAATTTATAACAACTTACGAGTGAAGTGGTATATGCTAAGTGTACGATCATGGCATTAGATAACGTCCAATTGAGAATGAAACCAATGAAGTTAAAACTGCATAACACCGTAGAGTAGAAGAACTCCTGAGCACAAAAAAAACTATGTTAACCTTTCAGTTCGTAGCGAAAGTTTTTAAAAGCTCATGTATATTGCAGAGAAAATAAACGCAACAGTAACAATATGCAATATAAAGGCGACAGTAGCAGTAACAACAGTAACAACGCAACAGTAACAATATGCAATATAAAGGCGAGAATATCATGGGTTTCATTTACTTCTGAAATGGTTTGAAATCGTGTCATTTCATGCAAGTAATAAAGTGTTTAATTCTATTCAATAGATTTGTGATAATGCTCATAGTTGAGCCGTCCTCTTGTACTCCTCTATTTTCCAATATTCGCATCGAAATTCAAAGAAGATGTTGGACCGACGAGGAGTCGAATACACACCTTGTATGCTTCAGAGGTGTTCACATCAGTAGAGCACCTACTCTTTGCACCCATCAGTCTAATCTGTTGTTTGATAAAAATGAGCAGAAAGTTTGAAATGGAAAAATATCAATCCATGGATTAGGCTGAGTGTGTATGGCACTCACAATGTGACTCCATCGTAATGATTCATTGTTAGCGATAATTCGTAGCAATGAAAATGAGGCGAATTTATGCTGAAGATTCGAAACCATTAGAGCTAGGGTACACGTCGAGATGAGCGCTGAGAAAATTGCTATGAACAAAGACAATCCAACGCCTCGTATTGGATGAGCAACTGCCAGGCTTATTATCAGCATAATTGAGCCTATCTGTAATGACTCAGTTGAAAAGTAAAGTAGCAATTAATATGACAATAAAATTAAACTATGATGAGCAAAACGCTAGAACCGAAACTAAAGGTACTGACCATTGCGAATAAACGAAGTATATTGCTACTATTGACGAAATTTTCCATCCTCGTCCACTGAAAATTCATTATGCTTGTTACTGAGTGTTCAGTGATATTGTTAGTTCGTTTGGCATAATCAATATTGAGCTTAATAACAAGAAACATACATCAGAATGGCAAGTATTTGCATGGAAAAAATAACAAAATTCTTAGAATCGCAGGTTGCAACCTTTAAAAAATTGGTCTAAAAACAAACTATTTGAAACTTTGTATGAACAAATTATTCTAAGAATCAGTCAACTTGTTTCTGCATTCGAAGCATTGTAGTGTGTAAACGACTTTAACATTTCGAACTTTTAGTGAACTCATCCTCCATAATGTGTCTATTTCACTGCAAATATCTTCTACGAAAGTTCATCGAGAAAAAATTAGGCTGCAGATTCGTACCATTTAAAGCGTGCATAACATCGTCTAATAATAGAACTAAACACAAAGACATCTTCAGCCGAAAAATTAATCTAACCCAGTGACCCTTTAAAGAAGACTTTATGAAAAGTTCAAATTTAGCGAAGGTTCCTTTGAAATCGAAAAGTGTTTTTGAGGAGTAAGGCTCTAGAAATAGGGGGAAAAGAGGAGATGAGGTTGGCTTAAATTTCTAAATCGGGAAAAGCCTTAAGCGTTTCAAGGCATCTAACTGAGCAATGTGCTAACTTAGTGAAAATATAATAATATCCAAAATAAATTAACGGAAAGGCATGAACTATCATTCGTTGTTCAGCAAAAATAAACAAGGAGGTAGGTATGTCAGATGGTTCAACGAACCATTTCGATCCTATGCATCAAAGTGGACAATAAACAGTACTGAGAAAAATTTTATCATAATTCAAAAACATATCGCATCTGCAACTATTAGCACAATAAAATGCATATTATTCAGTTTCATAAAATTGTAACATATCAATCTTATTTATACGGCACTTATGGGCTTCCATAGCTAGGCATTCCGGACGTCTGAATATTTGTCGCTCCATCTGAGAGCAAATCCATTTATTGATCTATATATGAAACAAGAGAGCATCAAATTTATGGTAAATAAATAATGAGCTTCAAAGCTGCGATGTCTCGGAGAAGAGCAATAATCGATTATTGAGAAGCAATGTGGTTTGTACAGTTTTTTGAATCATTGAAAACATAAATGAGAAATATGAATTGTATGTCCGATTTATTTAGAAATGGCATTTTCACGTCTCCAAAAAAAAACTCTCTCTGAAATTTGTTGGTTGTATCATATTGAAACCAAAGTAATTGACCAACCTTGATATCGACGTTCGGTGATGAAAATTCTTAGAAAAAGAATACTGTTGAAACCAAAGGCAATGAAATTACCAAAGCAGAAAAACTGAAACAAAAAATCAGCATCTCATGAACTTCAATAACAGTCATGAAGTATGTATTTCTTTTCATTCACAGAAATGATTCAGTTGAGGACTCCTTCCAAAGACCAGAATATGTACAAGATCAAATCATTTCTTCTAAGATGCTCGCATGAATTTTCGACTAACGGAGGCAGTAGTGAATGGTGTTGGATTGTCATTGAAGTCCGCACCATTAATGCACAGCCATAATGATACAAAGTATAAAATTGAAGCCAATACTGAATACACAGCTTCCTGAAACAGCAAAGATTCACAACTAATTTCGTTTCATGAACAATCTACGTCAAACAAACAAAAACGACTCACAAAGATTGGCCACGTGAAACATGAAGTTGGAATGATTAAATTTTCGATTCCCAGTGCGAACAAGAGAATCGTGATACAACCAATAATTAACGTGAATGATGTCGTGAACCAAACGAATTCTGTGCCAGGTGGTTTGTATGCAGCCAGTCCGACACTTATCATTATTGCGATGGTAATTATCTGAGAATGGCACCAAATTGTTTTGTCAACATATTTTCGAAATCCAAAAGTGATTATTCTGTACAAAAAGTCAGATCAAATCACTTTCGTTTGAGTCACTGAGTTCAGTGATCTGAAATTTCGATCGAATATGAAGCCTTATGCTTCGATTACTGAAATATATATGGAAGAAATACTGAGGTCTTATCATTACCAGTTGGAAGATCTTTAGAATATTTGGTAATGCACAGAATCGACCGATGTTTAGTGCCATAATTAAAATCTGAAAATCATGGAGGGCAAAAAACCAAAATTTGTATCTCAAATGAGACAAATCTGCGCATAAAATAGATTTAATCTAGTAAGTTGGCTAAGTGAAAGTCAATTGTAAATGAATTCATATAAATCCAGGAGTTCAAATGATCTGAAAATGATGACAGTTAATGACGACAAGTGATAATAATGTTAAAATTCGAATGAGATGTGCTGCTAAATAAACACATTCGCACACTGCCTAAAATGACCGCAAACAATGAAAATTAACAAAACATCTGAAACAAAATAATATATTCAAAACTTTCTATTCATGGGTTTAAGGTTGCTTTTTGGAAGAATGATTAGAAAGTTCACAAGATTTTAGTTCAAGCGTTATAACGTACAAATGGATGATGTTTCGTTTTTGGGAATATACGCACGCAACGAAGTGGGTGTTTTATCATTGAACAGTGCAATCGTTTACCATGTAGCTATCAATTCTTATCGATGTTTGTATTAGTGATGTGCCATATTTGGTTATGAATAAACACTAAGCAACTGAAGATGAGTCATTAGGTTATCATCAGGTTATCTTCAATGATCGAAAATAGGGTGCTACTCATTTAATGCACAAAAGCAAAGGAAAATTTTTGAGCTATTCATGCTCAGCGATTTTCGGCCCGTTAACATATTCTGAAGGAGTGAAGTCTCTATTTCAGTTAAACTATTCTATTCCTGTTCTATTCCTGCTCCGTTCCAAGGAATAGAATAGAACAGTTCTCAAACCAGGAACGCACAGGATAGAATAGAACAGAGTCGTTTTTGGAGAAGAATCGAATAGAATAGAACAGCCTTCAAAAACGTGCAATAGAGGCATCACTATTCTGAAGAGTAAGAATAGAGTAAAATTTTCACTTGAACTCTGCACGCATGCTCATGAACCTTTATCATTGATCATGTGAAATTCGATTATCCGTCGAACAAGCTTGTACCTGAACTTTTTCTACACTTCATTTTAGCCTGATACTAATCTCGCCCTTAATCAAATGTTTTCCATCAAACACTGAGTAGTGATCAAGAGACGTGAAGGTCGCATTATGCGGTGATGCCTGCTCGACAAAAAATGTGCAGTCGGCTCATTGCTCATGAGTGTGAAATGAAATTTGCTCGTGTGTTGTAAATGCTCCTGCTTACCAATTTTTGGTTTGCTCACCCGATGCTTTTGAATTTATGAGCCGAGCAAAATTTTTGCTCGAATTTTCGCTAGTCTCCATAATTGGTTCTATAACTAACGACGTTCTTGGAGATAGAGCATACCAAACTGAGATTCAGATGATAACTCCTTTGGAGCACCTTCAAAAGACTGCTTTTGGTTTTGTCAGATCATTCATTTCTATTATTTTTTTTTTGATTTTCTTAGAATTTGCACTCAAAACGCTTTTGACAACAAGTTCATCCGCTAAAGATAATGCACTTCTGGTTGATGCATTATTTCTAAGAGAAAACGTGAGCTTTTCGTTTTGAGACAGAATTTTGGAAGGAAGATTTTCAAACACATTAATCTTATTCCGAATCGTTTAACTTTACTTTCAATGATTTTTTGACAAGGCTTCTTTTTCGCTCTGAATGATAGTTTTGCTGTATCGCTCGTAAATGTTCTCTTCTTTTCGAAGATGGCACATGAATTAATTTATCGTGATGTGTTCAATTTCAGCTTGCACATCAGGCAATTATGGCTTTCATTAAACTGTATTCAGATGAATCGAAATGGAAATGAAACATTATGAGGTTGTTTCGTTGATCCGTTGCATTGTTTATCCATAACACATATTCATATAATATAACTACAAAAAATCAACCGTAAAAGATAACTCTCATACTTATATACATACAAATGAATTTTCAATATGGAGCATGAAATACCGAAATGATCATTTATTTTTGCAAAGGTGCAAATCAGCTAATAGCAATTTGAATAATGATGTTTTTGGATCGACTGAAATGAATTTCAAAACTTGTTGCGTTTTCTTCGCATCTCATCATTTGATCGTAAAAAGTTTCAGTGCCAGAACAAAAGCTTGTGCTTCGATTACTGGGTGATGCTCAGCCATCCAACAGTACCATTCCAATAATTCATAATCACCAGTTGACATTCACAATTATTGAACACAGGAGAACAGAAGGCATAATACAAGAAACGAAAACAGAACGGAGTTATCGGTAAAAATAAAATTCTTTTTAAGATTAATTCATCAATACTCACAAAACAGAGCGTCAATGAAATTTACACATTCTACCTGTCTCAATATCTTTGCGCACGATTTGAACATATCAAACACAATGAAGACTGGCTACATGCAGCGATAAAACCCCATTCATATTTTATGTTCAAGTGAAAAAATCCTCATATGAAGAAGAATGAGAAGATCACAGACTGAGAGCTTAACTGAAAACATCGAAAGTAAACCGTCTGACGGATAAATCAAGCAGAACAAAAACTGCAAGAGTTGAATAAAAGCGTAAGAAAAAGGTATACATCAAAAAGATGAGCATTTGAGTTGTAGGTATTTGCACCGAATGTTACATTCAGAGTATTATAAAGAAAATATACATATTATATTATATTAATAAACGATACTACGATAGAATTGCAATTATTACGTTGTATCATAAATATAGTTTTGCTACTTCATGATCGAGCTGTATAACAAAACATCGAGTAACGAACTCATAATCCATATCAATGCCAAATTTGTTAGTTCCTCAGCCCTTTCTTACCAGTTTGTCAAAAATGCATTAACTATGAGATCGAAGTACTTCCAATTTTAGTTGAATATCTTTTCCGTTCATTCAAGTGCTTTGCTACGAGATACAATGACTGGAAAATAAGAATGCATAAGTCAATTTTGTTCATAACGATTGTTGTGTAGCTGATATATGAATCATACCAAGTAATTGATTTCTCACAATTCTACGTCTATGTGCTGAATGAATTTTGTTCACTCATGCGAAATTTAAACTCGGAATCCATTTTCAATTCATCGATCCTAACTACTACAAATACATTTGTTTGACCCGGTAATCTTTTGGCAATGTCGAAGTTCCCCACGCCATACGACTCTGAGGCGATCCCACTTCTTCGACCTGCAAAACCATCTTTATCATACAATTTCCAGAAACCACTCTACTCAGCTGCGTAAGTTAACAAATAGCGATACACTGAAGAATGCTGTTGAGGATGGAATAAAAAATGATACCTGCAGTGAAATGGGTGATGGAGGACGAGGAGCAAACGTATTGAATTTAGGTGCTGTAGTTAATGGTGTTGGAGTGGTGGCTTCGTATGCATTGATAAGACCACTTGCCAGAGCAGTTGGGCGTATCAGTGTTGAACCGTTATAAACGGGTTGAGGCGCGGGTGAGGACGACGAGCGTGCGCTAGTTTGTTTGCTTTTCAACCAAGTGAAAAATTTCGAATAGATGAAAGATGAGATTAAGCCAAACAAAAAACTTATCAGACCAACTGCTATACAAACCAATACAAAGGTACTGAATGGCGATGGTGAGGATACTGTCGATTCTGCAATTAGACACGAACGAATTCAACGAAATCAAATAGTTGATGGAATCTAGACCGGATGAGGATCGAAGAATGGCACTTCAAACAAATTGAGAATAACAAACCTGATGAAATCCCAGATGAATCACGGTGACCCGAACCATCACCGCACACCTGCAGGATTTTTTCCCCACAGTCACAGTAATGATCCTTCTTATTGCTTTTGGACGTTAAGGATGACGTTAATGGAGCATCTGGAAAGGACCTCTCGGAAAACATACTTTCAAAGGTTATTTAAAGAGAATTTATTTGTATCATTGCGGTAAGGGATAGGCTGAAGATGTCTCATAGAGGTGAAATGAGACTATGCCAAAAATGATTACGCAGTGGGACTGGCGGACTGGTACTAAAAGAGGAAGAGCTTCATTTACAGTATGAATGGGAACCTTGACGCATTATCATTTCTACGAAGCAATCAACGGAATGGTTGTTTAGCTCACCTATCTTCGAGAGATGAGGTTGATCGTTCAAAGAATTTCTCGAACGGAGCAGATTCGTACACAACTGATCACCTCTCCCTTCGACAATGTCCTGTTTAAAACGGCTGCAACATTTGAAAGAATGGTACGATAATGGTAATGAATACCCCCCAAATGAATAAGTCGAGTTAGCATCATTCCTCTTAATGCTTCATCTTTTGAATTTGACAGTTCATTTACTTCCTTCAATATATTTATTTATATCTGATCCAAAAACAAAGCCTTCACCAAATTTCAACTGCAATCGTTCGAAGAATTGCCATAGTCATACACTTTTCTTCATTCTTTCTTTCTCTCTCTCTATCTCTTCTCTCGCTTCCCCTCTGTCTCGTAGGTAATCCAGCTCAATACACGGTACAGTAGGTGTCATTCATGGCGTCCAATCCGCTCACTACTTTGGTTGAGCGTTCATTTGCAATCGTGAATGCCAGTCAAGTCTTCACATTCAGAGAAGCTTACTTCAATACTGAATAACTGTACTGTTAGAATGAGCCCTTTCCCCTCCATCTTCAATTAAAAATGTTTCAAACTGAATCGGCACTTTGATTGCAGTGCAGCATGAAACAGATGCGTGTATGGATAAATGTATGAAATGAGATCAAGCGAAAACGAACCCTGATTTCTGATGTTGCAATTGTTGATCGACGAAAGTACATTTAGCAGTTTCAGCATCCCAAGCACACTGTGGGTCTCGAAGTGAGATACATTCGACACAAGTGACAAACGTTGAGCATTTAGACGTCGGAACGCGCATAACGTGTTTATCACTAACCACTATCAAATAGTTCGGTGATTCACCACAATCCAACGATTTGCACGGTGGACCCTCATAAAGCATCATATTTCGAATAGCCTCCTTGAATTTCATTGGATTTTATAAATGACATAACCAACGGACAAAATCAGTAAACGAGATTCGTCTTTGTGCATGAAATTCGTATGCAAAACAACTTTATCGATCATATTCACAAAAGCAATAATTCCTTGTTAGAACTACGCCTTTCCAGCGATCGCCTTCTACCCGGATCTCAGCCAGACATTCAATATAACAAATTTAATCATGTAAACATGCTTCATAAATGCAATCTCGAATGCACATTGCACAAAATAAGAATTCGTTAATAGTTGAAAAGGAAACGAACATTCGCAACTTTCAATGTATAAATATGAAACGAGGAATGCAATGTTTTTGCAGCGGCTCCAGCCAGATTGACCAGTTTGAATACATTACCTCGATCAGTGCCAACAAATACAACATCGTAAAAGCGACCGTCCAAGGCCCATACCTAAAAAATCAGCTGATGAGTCAAACAATAACGAGCTGATTTCATGAACCCGTTAAAATCAGAGATCCAAAGAGTGATGCAGTCTTTTTTTAACAGCTCAAACTATCTCACTATCAGGGAAGGAATACCTGTGGATCGATAGCGATTTGCGTGAAATGATCAATACCCGAATGAATAGACAATGGAGCGCCAAAATAGTTATGTACGGACTCTTGAACTAAAGGACTCGATCGTGCATACGCTACGGCTTCTTCGCTCAGCGTGCGTGAGTCCTTTACACAGGTCCCTGCAAAAAAACAAAACTTATCACTATCAACAAATACTCTCGTGCAGCAAATCGTTCCGAACACTTTGAAAACTATTATGAATGTAAAATATCACGCTGCCGAAAAGTTTATAAGCAAAATGATCACGGTAAACAAATACTTATGCTGACCGGGTCTGTGTTTCGGTTGTGCGGTGTTACGCGTACTGCTCCATGAAGTGTGTGGATTTGCTTGATTCTGATACGGTGACCTGGCGAAAACCTTCGTTATTTGCGTCAAATCGAAAGCGCAAACTGCCGATGCGGACACCCCAGCTAAAGGACTTCGAAAGACCGCATAAACTAAATGCGCATTTTCGTCTTTCGCCGAATAACGCCCAGAAACAGGTGGTGCAATTGCTTCGATCTGCAACAAAGTAAAAGTAATGTTGAGAGACTATTGCGTCACTATGTATTGCATTGGAAAACCGTGCGAACTACTCGCATTACCCTAGTATGGAAGTAATTCAACATTGGTGTTTCATGAAAGAGATAAAGTAACAGTAATGAAGATAATGGGAATTTCGATACAAGAATCTAAATATGGAATAAGAAAAGATAGTGACCTGATCAAAATAGAAGGGATAATCACCCGGGATTGAACAGTTCAATCGGGCTTTAATAAACGATGTCCACTCATTCGAATATGGCCTGGGCCCACCCAAGTCCGATCGGCATAAACGCGCAACCCGTGAATAAATAACACGATTACAACTGTCAGATTCACCTGCTTGTTCATGGAACCACAGGTAGACATACTGAAAATAATTCAAATATAGTCACGATTCAGATGATACGAATTGGACATATTCATTTGTTCTTAGATTGCCGCCATATGACTACAATTTTAGCATTGTGTGTTATAAACTGGCGTATGTATTACTCTGTAAAGGAGGGATTTGACATTCTCAAAACATATTCACACATAAGTGGATTGAATGATACTTTGATCGATTTAGAGAAAAAAGATTTTGCGGCATACCTATTGATGACAGAATTTTTTATGAAATCTGAACCTTTTCATCTCTGAACGACCCTGCAAATTGTGGTTCATTGAGGAATTTCACATCATTACGTTCAGTCCTAATACCCAACTCGATCAATTTACTGACGTTGCGACGATGAATCAGAGGATCAGCACCAGAAAAATCAGACACTGCAATCATGACTGTCAGTTCGGTGATAGAAGAGCTCATCTCCGGAATTAAATCTGCCCTCAGAGAGAATGAAAAATTATCAGCACTGAGAACGAAACAAAAAAGATACTCCCGGGAACAGAAGCAAGCTTTCCACTTCAAGACGCTGATCCGTATGGTTTTTTGTTTGTCAATTCAGCAGTTCGCTTCATGGCATTTCTCAGCATAACATGTGGTACTTATGAGTACGCGCATTTTCAGTGAAGGCTTTTTGCCGTGTATTTGTCATAATGACACAGCTGAATGCAAGTACCTGTGCCGGCATACAGAAAGTCGCCATCCCTCAAAAATGTTGAATTATAATTCGGATCATAAGGAGCGATGCCAAGACCCGAAAATTCGGCGGTTTGTCTATACTCGCCATATTTCTCACGATCATACTGTCGACACATTGGTTGAAATGCATTTGTGCCGCAAACCAAAATACCTGATGAGCGGTCGTCCTTAGCTAACACTCGTACAAAATTGTGGCATGCGTCCTCAAAATATAATTTTCTAACGATAGAATTTTGGATTATGGACACATCAGATAAATTTAATATATATCCTTGAACAATATCTCCGACTCAATAGATCCTTTTGAACATACAATCCCAAAAAAATTTCGGAGGAGTACGTGCCTCATGCATACATTTCATGCCTTTCTAATACATTCCCTCGAAAAAATCTTCATCCACTCAAACGATCACTTTATGCATTAGCCCATGATTTTTTGCACCTTCAGTACCACAGCTCGTCCAAATCACTTCGGAGAGCCATCTCGAACGTGTTTTCAGCATAAAATTACGCGAACTGAGTTTTTGAGTGAGAGAAATTTTATTTGCGGATACGGTCTATTCAAGAGAAGGGTCCATTCAGAGAGATACAATCTTCCTTAGTTCTTTAGGGATATCTGTCAAAAGGAGAATTATTCCGTTATACACATTACATTAACATATATATTTAGGATGTACAAGCGATGATACCTTCGATTTGCCTTTCATTAGACACTCATTAAGGACACTCTTTTTGGAAGGCCATTTGATGGATTGTGTTTCCTTGAACGTCTGTATGCTCACATTATAAACAACGTCCCTAAAATTTCATCGTTATATTTGTTGTTTGAGAGATCTTATACATTCACTGTGAGCGTTCAACAGTGTTATAAATGATCTGCGAATAATCTCATTTCTGCAATTTGGTATGATGTGTACAAAATCTATGAGTCAAACATTTAGGTCTCATAAGGAAACCCACTCGAAACGAAAACCAAAAGAGAAGCGAAAAATCGTACCTCGCACCGATCAGGAGATGTTCTCCATCTAAATCAAGTAAACGGAAATAATCGACAGTTGTATCATTCCCAAATCGAAACATTGATTCATCTGGAAGTGAAACAAAAGCATTGTATTAAAATGAATTTGATGATCAACTTGGATTTCTTGCTAGGATTATTTTAATCCATTTAGATCAGTTAAAAATTCAGAAATGCGTTCATCTGCATGCTTATTCATTTCCCTTCTTCATCTAATCACTTGACAAATTTGTAGTCCCTCATTACTAGATTCGTAACCATTCAATGGAATGAAACAGTATAGGTTGCCTCCCTATCTCCAAATTTCACTTCGTCCCCTCGAAATTTTCAGCCCTGATCACAATTAAGTACTTGTAATTGCTTCAAAATCTGAGGATATCTTGCGCACGAACTCATTCAAGTCTGAATTTAGTTATGATGATGGTGATGATAATGACTTAACACTAGTGTTCGTCGGGGAACAGGGTCCCCGTCGGGGACCTCGGCGGGGAACGCAGGGAGCGCTCCCCCCCGCGCAATTTACTTCCCGATTTTTTTGCGGGACCCCTCCCGTCCAATTTACTCCCCGCGGGGACCCCTCCCGTCCAATTTACTCCTCGCGGGGACCCCCCGGTCCAATTTAGTCCCCGCGGGGACCCCCCGTGCAAAAAATTGCTCTCCGATGAACACTACTTGACACTAAATCTTATAAAGTTTCAAGATTTTAAGGTATACTTTGAAACTTAAACAGCTTTACGTTTCGATGACAGAATTAGGTTATATCCTCCCCTATTTTCCATTTAAAAAACTTCTTTCTCTTGTGGGCCATCATTCCCCAGCTATAATATTAATCGATGATCTGTGAGTTTGCTGTTTAACGTTTCTGATTATGAGATGTAATAGCAATTTCACGAAATTACAAACAAAAACGATGATACCTCAATACAGTTGCAAATGCAACATACACTTTTTGAGTGACATATACATGATGTTTGGGTTGCACTTAGCTGACCTTGACTCTACAGCACGAATTATATGTCAACACACAAATGAATGTATGTCCTTATTCGATACACAAACGATGCTGATTTCTTGTTGTTGGTTAGTGGATGACAGATATTATGAGGAAAACAGAATTGAAGGGAGGAATTTATTCAATACGAAGGAAATTTGAAATTTAACAACGTTTCACTGAATAGATTTTTTTTGAGATTGCTTGCGTATTCATTTTCCACACATTGAAAACGGGCTTCACATGCATTTTTGTCGACACACCGTTGACTTTAAGATTTCGATGTCAACTCTTATTCAAATGCATAACGAAAGTTAAGTATAATCTAAAGCAACTGATAATAATAACTGTAATAAGCTTAACTGACGAATATCGAAATCAATATTCAGTCACATACAAAATACAAGTCATATGACCGCTTTGTGGAAAAACAGATATGCATTATGAGGGTTAGATGAATGTTCTGAGGATCTCCTATCACATTCAGGAAATGCATTAATAGAAAGGAGCATATGTTAACGTATTTGATGTTTTGATATTGGTGGTTAGGTATGTAAATGTTATAATGTTCAGATGGTTTGTTTGCGAAACGTTTGATTTTACACGTTGGTACATTGATAAAAAGGTGTCGATAAAAATACTGAAGAGAAAGAGGGAATGAATGAAAAGGTTCGATAGATAAGAGACACAACGGTGGCGGTATCATATGAATAAAAACCGGTGGCACAAAATGGTAGAAGACGCCATCAGAATGTGTGCACACTACTCATTTTCTAATGCATAATATATACATGAATAAATATGTTATACATGAACACTTCACTACATTGATACACTGTATTTCTCTGCTTATGAATCCAACACTTAGCAGCGACTCTTCAAAAGATGGAAGGTACTGATTTCACATAACTTTGACGGCGAAAAAGGGGTTAATGATTATGAGCAAAAGCATGCAAATAAGGCAACTGAATAATTCGGTTGATACTGAATAATTCGGCTAATATGAAAAAATTTGGAGAAGCTTTTGGAAGTTGTTCCCGACAAATTGTTACAAATTCGTGAACGGATTTAGTGTTTGAGTGACTGAAATCTTTTACGAGGGTCTACTCGAGGAAGGAAGATTTAAGAAAGCGGAGCATATACACATTGCTTGAGAAAGTCAATTCAAGAGGAAGCATTGTTGGCCATTTGTGGCGCTTTCTAGGAATCTAACTCACTGACGAATATGCAATATGAAACAGATCGAAGAAGAGCATAAACTCGAACCGTTAATCGCCGAATGGGAGAAAGTTTAACTGCAAGAAGAATTTATGCGATATGCCTCTGTTTCAAATGAGTGCTGTTGAAGCATATGTTATGATCGATGAAAGTGAGTTGTCCAATTCGTTAACGTTAAAAACGAGCTTTCTTTCTTGAGGCTAACAAAAAAATGCAAACCAACCGTTCAGAAGTGAAATAATGGTTCGATTCGCATTTGTATCGCCCTGTATGAGTATTGTACACACACGTTCCACCGTCCAAGTTGCAAACAAAAAAATCGAAATCCTCATCGCTCAACGCATCTTTACTCTACAATCCACTTATGACTTTTTATTGCATCATTTACTGATTCGTATAACGTCATTACGATTAATGCGTTGTAGGCATCGGCGACTCGCTTCATCCGCGAAATTTCATCCCCGACTTTTTTTCAGTTTCCGCAACATACTAATTACGACTACAGTTTTTAACGAATAGACACCTAGAACACAAGTGTCTGGTGCTCTAAGCTTTTAAAATTTTGATAATTCAACCATCACCCAACAATCCAATATAATCCTTTAACGAACTTCGAACATTTATTTTTCCATTATGAGTCAAATACGAGTCAGTTATCCATTTTTCGAGAATCAGTCTAAAGATCCAAAAAACACGTAAGAAAGAATGATAAGTGCAATATTCTTGATTTCATCGAACATTTCATCGAAACAAACAATTAAAAACGATAAGGTAGATCGAATTTTGCACATATTAGAACAAGATTGAAGGGCACGTAGTGATATATAATATATATTAAGTATTGAAATAGGAACTGACTGAATAAACACTTCAGAGGCTCTTTAATTGTATTATATAGGATGTGGAATAAGGCAAAGGGATTGGTTAAGTACAACACTTATGATTTCATTCTATCATTCATTTTGTGCGTTCGCATTCATTTCACAAACGCATTTATCCTCGATTCATCACAGATACTCACTTTTGCATGCACTGTATCTGACTTTCAAAAGGAGGATATACTGGACTGTTGAAGCAATACCTAAGTTGACAGAAATGGCATGATCTTGATTTGATATTGAGCTATGTTTGCATTTGCTTCGACAGTGACAAATTTCTGCAAGAGAGAATACAAAAGTTGAATGTGCAACTTCAGCTGGTGATGCACAACAAAAAATATTCATCGGTGACAGTTTTCCGAGTTGAACGTGAAATTGAGGAGTGATTATTTCTTTAATTGGACTAATGGAACCAGCAGCTATAACAGCAAAAAACACCAATAATAATGAACGTTGTACACCGTGAGCTTGAGGAAATGAATGAGAAACGCCGAACTATTTAGGCTGAAATAACGAATTTTCTAACGAAAGAACACTGGGAATGATGTGTGAATAAGGTGGTTTTTGTTGGATTGCATGGAGATGAATATGGTGATGATGAATACGAGCAAAACACATCGAAATTGATTGAACCGAGATGAACCTATTCAACAGTAGAAATACGATCGATTCATGCGAAATAATCAAATTCATAACTCAATGAAATGAATGAATATTATTCGATCAACAAGAAGCTCCCCAAGCATCTGCCACAAATAATTAGGTAAATACGCAGCATATCAAATATTGAAACATGATCAGCAAATTGCTTCCGTGAGAAAACGTACAGTTGGAGTATTTTTTGCAGCAATCATTGATGCGACGTTTTTTAAATGAATTGGAAATGACTGGTATAGATATGCTTGTATTCAAGTTCATTGAGGTACTCAATTGAGCTGAATGAATATTAATGAAATTCAATTAAATATTTTAGCGACAAGATAGTACGCTAATAGAATACAAAGCTTTGCAGTGAGAATGTGAATAGGAACGAACTTGTTGATATATGAGATGGAATGAAATATGATGGTCAGCCGTATAGATGATCACCTGACATTGACGTAGACAACTGCAAGGGCCGAGTGACCGAGGATGGAATGATAATGATGGTGATAAAAGTTAGGATAGATTAGTCACCCCATATTCATACGTTCAGATGGAAGGTGCGTTTTTTGCCAGAGTTTAATAATAAATACATATATTCGTTTTTCATGAATGTATGCATACCACAAAACAGTTTTCAGTTGAAACATTTCGAGTGTCTGCTTTTTACACTGTGAGCTTAATATGTGCAGAATGAAACGCAGATAAATAATTGATAACACCTTTTCAAATTGTGCACATATTCAATCGAATATCAGTCTTTGTAAAGCTATTACATCACGATTCATTTGACTGTTTTGATCATTAATGGCAAAATATCGTTAGCTGAATTTAACGTTTAACATTTGCTAATAAAACTTCAGGGTGTAATAAAGATACCAGGTATAGAAGAAAGTACTCGGGCAGTTACGCAGGCAAACTGATAAAACTCTACAATGGAACATTTCATCGTAGAATTGATGTATTACGTGTCGTTTGGTAGACTATTTTCTGCGCTATCTGAATATACCCATATTTGGTTTCCATTCTTTCAATTTGGGGACTTCAGGAGCATTGAATCCAAGCTATGGATAAGAAAATAATTCGCGGAATCATGCTTTATGAGTTCAAACTTGGTCGTTTAAGTAGATAGGCGACGGCTAACATTAAAAAAGCATTTGGTGAAGGAATCACTTCCAAACAGACAGTTGGGAATTGGTTCAAGAAGTTCGCTGCCGGAGAAGTGAACCTCTGAGATGAACCCACCTACGGCAGATTGGTGGGATCAAGAAGTTGGACGGTGAATTCCACATGAGTTCGACGAGGCGCAGCAGTTCAGATGCTTGGAAATTTGTTCTTCATTGCACTCAGAAACAGCAATGACCCATTCGTTGACCGAATTGTTACTGTGGATGAAAAGTGGATTGAATATGATAATCGGCGGAGGTCTGCTCAACGGCTGGACGTTGGTGTGCCACTAAAAATGATGCCGAAACTGAAACTGCGCCCACAAAAAATCATGTTCATCGTTTTCTGGTGTACTACCGGCGTGACGCATTTCGAATTCCTTGAACGTCGGCAAACTATTGACGTCGAATACTACTCTCATACACTTGAGGTGGCAAGGGATCAGCTGTTGAGAATAGGGCCA
The DNA here is from genome assembly GCA_035041965.1 of Anisakis pegreffii. Classification (NCBI taxonomy): domain Eukaryota; kingdom Metazoa; phylum Nematoda; class Chromadorea; order Rhabditida; family Anisakidae; genus Anisakis; species Anisakis pegreffii. The sequence continues at coordinate 114,175 of JAPYMA010000049.1, read as the reverse complement.
GCATTGATGAGTAGAAGTGGTCCGATCCTTTTACAGGATAACGCTAGACCACACGTTGCATCGACAACGTTACAAAAATTCATCAATTGGATTTCGAGATTCTGCCTCACGCGCCTCATTCTCCGGACCCCTCCCAACAGTTCAAAAACCTGGAACTTCTCCTGCGTGGGAGAAAATTCCCAAATGAGACAGTACTAAAAGCCGAAGTCCGTCGATTTTTTGATTCCATAGACCCCGGTTTCTATGCCACAGGGATAAAAGCCTTGGTTTTGCGTTGGCAACGTTGTGCGGAGATGAACAATTTTTATTTTAGTAAAAAGGTTGATTTTGAGCCGAGTTGTGAAATTTTGAAATTTCGGGTCCGACTGTCCGAGAAATTTCTTCTACATCCAATATAGAGTATAACGCAAAAATAGATTTTATCCCAATGAAACCTCTATGAATAGTTTCTTATTCAGGCAACGATTTCATTATTAAATTATTTATGAATTAAAAGCACTTATATACGCTAAAATGTACTATAGAAAGGACTGTTCTGAAATTCTGATTAGACGTTTTACTGGATGGGAATATCTAAGAAAAGAGGGAGAGGGAAATTATTAATTGTAAGTACCATTAATTTCATTCCAAAAATTTGTCTAACTGACTCTTTTTTTTTTGGAACGAACTTGTGGTAGACTAATCGATAGAGTGGTGACCATAAGGTGTCTTCGAATGTAATTATGCAGGACGCTAATTGAACACGAATATTTAGTAGCCTGCTGCACTGCACTTCTAGAATGAGAGAAGATCATAGATGATCAAATGTAGAAGAAGTGACATAAAATTATTGATCATAGCAATAATATGGATCGTAAAATGGTAATAATAATAATGACAACAACAAGAGAAACTACCACACAACCTGCTAATGCACAGACTGAAGAAATGTAACGAATAACTTCTGAGATGGCTGGAAGATGTTTCGGAGTGAATAAGATGATAAAAGGACAGTAATGACCGAAGAGAAGGACAATAACAACATACATATAACGGGTCACTCAGGTACACTGATGAACACTTCTTGGTGATACAACACAACAACAACAATAACAATGCAACGCCGTTCGAATAATGATTTTAAATGAAATATTCGGATTATTTTCATTAATCTGATAATGTAGTCATTCTTAGGACGTTTCGATGACTCAATTCAAATCTGCTACATGCAATATACAACAGCAATGTTGCTTGCAAATCAAAGTACACTTTACTTCATGTCTACCTATAATTCACCTTGGTGGAGGTGAAGTATAATTGATGAGATCGAGAATGACTAAAGTACGTATAAAGTAAACATTAAAAACCTGGAGATGGGGCAAATTGGACGAAACTATATTTCAAAAGTTGCAATAGACGTTACTTTTGAAATTCTACCGAATTTTCAGTTTTTGATTTATTATATATCGTGCTGATTAATGAATCTGTAATCATTGTTGATTCTCTGTAAATAGATTCGTCGAGATCGATTATGTTTTCTTCAAGATTCAAGAGAAGAAATGTTCGGGAAGTTATGAATGCACTAATCGAGAAGGTTCGAAACGGTAAACTTGAACTTTAAGAATGCGAAGTTGATTGAATCAAAATATTGGTAAAGTGATGGTAAAGCAAATTGCGAGAAATTATTCAGATGAAAATACACAGATGCAGAGGTGGGCAATAGCGTGCTATTCCGCTACTTAACGAAATAGCGGTATTTCTGCATAGATGTATTTCAAATGAAGAGTGGACTGCAAATGTATATGTATAGTTGGGCTGTGAGCTTGATATGATGGCGTTATCAGTAAGAATTGACGTCCAATGAAGTGCTGATAAGTTGTTTAATTTTACAATCCGAAATCAGCTTTATCGATCGGCGACATTTAATATGAAACATAACTAGTGAATGTTAAAAGGAATGCTCAAATGAATATATGATAATGAACAAGGTGGACAGGATTGAAGCAAGTAAAAGTTAAAATAATAACTGCACTGAATCATATGGACAGTCATATGATATTTCAGAAATGAATGAATAATGGCACGAACAGATATTGAATACTTGTAGGTGAGGTGAAACAGAGAAGGCGTTTGGATAAAGATTGGATGTTTTGGTGTGCTGCGATGCGATACGATCTGATTTAATTCAGAGTGAAGAGATACGCAATTAGATATGTGCTGCATTAATTGATTGATAATTTCAGAGGAAAAATCTTTTCGTTAGGGTTAGTTACTTCGTTTCTTGGTCCACTACTGAAATCACTATTTATATGATCATTTTTCAACGAACAATGCAAATTACGTATCTATTATATATATATATATATATATATATATATATATATATATATATATATATATATATATATATATATATATATATATATATATATATATATATATATATATATATATATATATATATACGTTTATAAAGAAATAAGAGAAGATGATTAATTCGCTACCACCCACTGATCGAAAGCAATCAATGGAGTTGCTGAACGATGGACAATAGAAGAGAGCGAGCATCGATGAAACGATCCGATCCCTCTGCACTCGCGATTAGTCAGCAGCATCCTTCTCTTCTCCTCCAGATGCTTCTACCACTCCAACAAAACAATTAGCGATCATTTGCAGCACTCTTAGTAACACACATCTGCCCAACTAGTGAGTGGATTCTTTTCCCGCCCTCAAACAATCACAAGAGATGATGTGAACCAATTTGCTGTAACGTTTTCTTTTCAAATATTGTTGAATTCATCTTATCGTATGCGCAGGCAGTAATTACTTTCAGAAAAGGAGTATTCTATCCTAGAATCCTGTTAAAACAATTGATGATCTAATGATGCTGAATAAAATCAGTTATTATCTTTCTTATCATGACTAAATAATTGTCGTCCAGAACAGTGCACAGTAACCATAAGAACCATCAATGCATTCAAACATATCTATTCATTTATGAAGCATCCAAGTTAACATTAACGAACCTCTTGGACACTGTATCTTCGAACGCAACATTTGAAATAAAACGACGGGCGAGTTTAGTTGATTGGTTCATACATACCTTTACGTTGGTTGTATTTCAATTTTGCTTTCAAATTTCGAAACCATTTTCTGTTTTCTTAATTTATGTCAATAAAAGTCTTATTGGTTTCGTTTGCTACCAATCGCTTACTTTAATTATTCGAAATTCAGTGTGAGCCAATCAATCCACTGCAAATGTCTATTCTAATATGTCATCTAAACCAAGTTCACTCTTCAGTTGGAAGGTGTTAAGTGGAATTGCAAACATAGATATACTACACAACACATTGATCCAAACAAAAAACGACATTTGGCGTTGAACGTAGAAGATGAGTGTCAATGATTTGAGCATATGACGACAAGAACCATATAGCTATCGTGTCAGACACTAAAGTTTTCATAATAGATATGAAATGTAGTAATTGCGATGACAAGTTGGTGTTGTTGTTGTTCTAATATATTAGGGTAGTTTTATTACATTTGTAATATTACACTGATTGTTAACGACTATGTTTTTTTTTCATTTATCAATTATGTGTTACACACAATACATACATACAATGTGACCTTAACCTTTGAGGAAATGCCGAAATGAGAGCGGCAAAAAAGTGCAAAAAATCAATCGATTCAATACGAGTTGATCTGCAAAACGGATCACTCGTTGTTTGTCATCACATCTGAAAAATAGTATTTTTGGCAGACAACGAATGTGTTGAAAAAACAGCAAAATCATCAGAATGATAACGCTGTGTAATGACAAAAAAATTTTCAAGATGAGAACGTCAGTTTCTGTGAGAGTTTTGTAGTTAAATCCGAAGTGGAACTGATCTTTTCTGATTTTTATATGCATTTTCATTGCAATTGACCGCTAAATTCTCGAAAATGACCAAACCGCTTGAATTTCACTGCTTAAAAAGTGCATTTTTCAGTCTTAAATAAATTTAACAATATGTCAATTAAGTACAATATGACATGCAGAATCCGAATCTGGAATCAGATTTTCTCTGTTGCTCGTCAATCTCCCGCTGAACGTTCGAGCTCCCAAATTGATATATGTTGTATTTCTTTCATACGACTGAATAGTCTTACCCAGTTAGGAATTGCACTTCCTCAAAATGTTACGATTATTAAAAAGAGTGATAAATGAGTGCACGAGAACCATGAATAATGAAGAGAGTGGGAATGGGAGTTGACAAAACGCAAACAATGAATGCAAATGATTTCTTCGTTTGACGCAAATATGAATTCTCGGTTACAGAAACCACTAAGAATTAAAACGCTTTCTAAAAAAGTGCCATAGCGGTGAAAATCTGATTGCAGATTCGAATTCTGCGAGTCAAAACCAACGTACTGTTCCGTTGTGTGAAAACTGCACTCTTTCAAGTTGTAAAATTCACGCGTTTCGGCCAAGTTACGGACTTCGACGGTTATTTGCAAATAAACTTTACGAATAAATTTTTTGAAAAAAATTCATTTTGGTTTTTATGCGCAACGCGTGATATTTTTTACATAGTGCAATTATTGCGATGCGCACTAGTGGCCGAATATTTATCGTCAGAAATGAAATGAATAATGACCGAGGTTCATTGCAAAATATCAACTCAAGCTGCAATCGTGCATTTGTCCCGAATATTGTTAACTGTCGTCGCTCTCATTGAACAAGTATGCAATAATTGCAAGTGTCTTAATGAATCATATCAGGAATGCATAGAGAGGCTTTTCAATGCCTGAAGCAGTTAGCTTCTACAGTACATTGTTAGCATTTGTTCACCTACTAATAACTTAACCTCAAAAATGATGAGATGAGAACTGATCACAGTTGATCTTCATTGAACAAACAAAAGCTAAACAAATTAATCGATTAATCACATGAACAACCATAACAGAAATTCAGTCATCTTTTCAAGTTTCTAACAGAGCACTGAACCATTTCGCATTTAGTTATTTTCCATTTTTCAAGGAAACAGAACTACGTTAAACAATGACACGAGGCGAGTGTACTGTGGCGTTAGTTTTCAGTGTTTAGTTCTAAAACAGAAACGAATTTGTTGTTGAAATATGGAGAATGAATGGGAAATTGAATTGAAAACAGAAATAGGCACACGTTTAAAGGTGATTTAGATTCAAGTTTCGAAATTTGCGAAAAGCGTTGGTGATTGCAAAAAGGGCTGCACTGCTCGGTTGGATGGATGATTGCTTTTCACAACTGCGACGAAACGTATCATTAGAAATATATAAATATACATATATAGATATAAATATAAATAAATAAATAAATAAATAAATAAATAAATATATATATATATATATATATATATATATATATATATAATATACGTAAATTCAGCTGATGTGATTTGACGATGACAATTCCATGAGTCGTGGTATTAAGAAATTTTTAATCACAATATACGTTCTAGCGCCGATGCCAATGACGCTTCTGGGACTATTGAACTGATTTCTGGATAAAATAATACTTGCCGAAGAACATTATCAGAGGAAATACTTTCTTCTCAATGAATCACAACACGAGTGAATGTTAATCATCAAAAGGATACTGAATTCCAGCTTATCAGAGTAAAAAACATCTTTTATCGTTAAGTAAATAACGGAAAATGATGCTGTTTTGAGAGCGATTTTATGTGCATGAATCACACTGACGTCGAAGAGACTGTCCGATGAAGAGTTTCGAGAGCTCATTTAACAAGCCTGTGACAGCAGAACATTCCGTATTAGTGCTCACTGTTTGTTTATGAACTTCAACTGCCACGAAACAACGAAAAATTTTCACTCAAAAACAACGGAATAGCAGACAGTTCACTCACGATCATATAATCAGCGAAGCAACGATGAACGAATGGAAAATAATCGAAACATCGTTAGACAATAGTGAAATCTGACAGATTAGTAAACGAATAAGAAATCTGAAAGAATACGACCTAAAAAAGATCAAAATAACAAGAACAGACGTGAAAGTTGTAATAAGATGATGGTAACCGAAATACTGAGCAATATTATTTCTCGACGTTCCTCGGATGAACCCATATACCCGTGACGCAGTCAGCTAATCCATCTGAAAGCAAACAAAAGAAGTCGTGCACTAAAGCGACGTCGAAAAATAAATAACCTGACACAATGGTGTCGTGTCGCCGCTCAATCGGAAGCTTCAGATCCAAGAAAGACCAACTGTGAGGTAGAAATGAAGCAACAAATCAGATTAGTTATGCGTTTATTAGTGCGACCATAGCTTTTGCAGCAACTAACTTCATTGCTTTTAAAAAATCCATAGAATAATTGTTTTGAATTTCAATGCAACAGCTAAGTTATAAAATAAACCATATAAAATTCAAGTGTTCACGTGAAACTAAGAAATATCGTTCGAAAGCATAGATGCTTTTCCGAAAATATTTATGGAATCAAATCTACAGAATCTGGCTACGTCTCGGCTCTGGAGATCTTACTCTTGGTTGCTGGTTGCACTTTTTTTTTTTATTCTCAGAGGAGTAGCCGATATTCTGAAGGTAATACATTTTATCTGCATTGATCACTCGATATTTAAGCCAGAAGTATCGGGCACACCATCTTTAAACTAATGCTATCCTCAAGTTTGCTCAGAAACATGTTGATCTCTTCACACCATCCAATTCTCTAAATCAGTGGTTCTCACAGAAGAGGGGGTGGAGGATAAATTACCCATTGGGGGCATAATTGAGGGAGTTGGTGGATATAATTGAGGGAGTTGGCAAACTAATATTTCGTACGGTTATTATGTTATGATAGAACGCCATTGTGATGGCGATTTTTCACTCGAGTATTTAAAGGAGGTTCGCCCATATCACCATTCTTCTTTATCCTATTTTCTGAATATCATTAGTTCATCTATGCCTGGACAAAAGTCAGTTTGAAGTAGTCACAAGTTTTTCGTAAGTTTTTTAGTATATTGGCTGGCATCGTCTCTTCTGAGCTGTAGGAATTGGTTGAATTCTTTGGTATGGCAAAGAAGATCATTGGTTTGGTACGAGACGAGCGAATATTTCAGAACTGATCCATTATTATTGTTCGGTTGCACTAAAAAGTTTTGGTAAGTCTTTAATCACTGCATATAATACGAATTTTGGTTCGTAAATGAATTTTTTGAACGAAGTAACTGCTCATTTGTGTCATTGGTAATCTGATTTGAGATAAATGTGCATTACGCTGTGCTGTGGGATTCTACATTGAAAGTTATTGTTTTCATAATTATAAATTAGACACTTCGACATGTTGTTGTTTTCAACCGTCTTGTAAAATTGCATTCGTGGAAATAGCAAGTTCTTGTAGCGGGAGAGGGGGGAGGAGGGATAATGACATCCTGCTAGACCATCGAAGGGGGTAATAGAGCGCCCGAGATTCAGAATCACTGATCTAGAACTATAGTGTATCAGCAATTCGTAAGAAGCAATGCAGTTGGAATACAATTGCAATATTGTAACAGTGTACTTTTTTAATAAAACAGTGCTTCTTATAGGGGGTGAAATTACCCATTTCGGATAATTTAGAGGTGTTAACGAGTAATGAAGGAGGTCGAGAATTTATTATTTCGTGCAGTTGTTACGTTATGATAGAACGTCATTGTAATGTTTTTTTAAAACTAAGGTATGTAAATGCGGTTAGTTGATAGCAACACTCTTCATTCTCCTATTTTCTGAGTATTATTAGCTCATCCGGGCCTAACAGGGTTTTCATTTGTTTTAACAGGGTTTTCATTCTTTTCTTGCTGCTACAATCACTCTCGTAGCTTTTGTCACAAAAAGTTTTCTCTTTTGCTAATTTCTCATTCATTTCACTCGACACTTACGATTAAAGTCCAATTCTCATTCTATCAAATACACTCTATAATTGATCATTCCACTGTCGAACGTTGCTGAGCAATAATACTCGATTGATGTATAGTTGATTTTGAATGTCAACACTCGTCAACGCATCCAGTAAACAGTATATGCTACAGAATAAGAAACTAATTTGAACTGCGAAGTGAAATGAGACGAAGTGAATGAGAAAAACTCATCAAGAGAACGATATTCGTATGTAATAGCTATGAGAGTGAATACAACACATCTGAAAAGAATGAGAATCCATCTAAATCAGTTTGAATTGACCAAGTCATAAACAATAGCTTTTCATGCAATCATAACAAACGGTCGTTCGGAAAAATCCGACAAATTTCGATCGGAGTTCCGAAATTTGGATGTCGACCAAACAATTTGAAAGGTCGGTCGGAATTCCGAATGTCGGAATAATGAAAAGTCAGATCAGTCGAACTCCGGCCGACATAAAATTTCGCGCGCATGCCATCATTAGTGTACAGTAATGGTTCATTGTTTTGCTATAGCGAGATATTAAACGATAGAAATAATGATAGAAATCAGTAGAGGAGTAGAGTAAGAATATGCTGCTTCGTGTGATAGGATCATTTTGATGTCGTCATTGCGAAATTATATTCTCGATTGGATCAACGCTCATTTTATTTTACTGTGCGCCTGATCAGATTCCATAAGATAACTCATTTCAGTGACATGAGCTCTTGACAAGGTCTGTTGAAAGTTGTGAACTTACTATAAATTATGATAAAGTTTTTTGTTCTCTTCAAAATACACGTTTTCGTTTTGGTAAACACTCGATTCTTTATGCTGTGATTTGCTCATGCAATCCATTTAAGAAATCCCAAAATATTGTTAACATTTGAAGACACAGCCACGAATTGTGTGATGCGAGGATCGAGAATTACGGGGACCCCGTCCCCGCATCCTCGAACTTTCGGGACTCCCAGTTAGGAAATTTCATCCTCGATTTTCCCCGTCCCCGACTTTCTTTCCCGTCCCTTCAACACTAATAGTCGGGGAATTTCGGAGACCTCGTCCCCGAATTCCCTCCTCCTCCCCTCCTTACCCCCTCGACAGACCGCATTTTCGGGGTCCCCGACTGCAAAATTTCCTCCTCAATTTCCTACATCCCCCCTCGCTTTTTTTGCTGTCCCCGCACCACACTGATCACGAAAACCATTTTGATGGGTGGGCTAGAGCACAAACAGGCTAGTGTCTGTGGTGGCGTAAGGCGGACGTAACCTTTAACACACCCTTCTGCTCTGTCTTTTGGCAATTTTTTGCAGGCATACTTGGTAGGTTTCACGGAGACTACTACAAATCCGTACGTCATTTTGAAACGCAAAGTCGGTCAGGAGACTTCATTTGGGTTCGACTTTTGAGCAATGCGTACGCATGTTCACCGTTGTGTGGTTGTATTATAAAACGCGTATTACTCGATATATTACGATCTCTTTATTCGTCATGAATAGGGTCGCTCCTGCAAACAACCGCCTGAACTGAAGACCTCGGGGCAAACCTGGGGTTATGTCCCTTGATGAACCGCAACAGAATGCGGTACACCAGTAATGTTTCCATTATTTAAGATATGTAAAAAGCTGTCACTAATACTGCACTTCATAATGCGAGTTATTACTGAGAGCTCAGTTGATTTTCTATGATGTGAGTGAATACATCAGATACGAAAAATTCATTTATTTTTCACTCTATAGAAACCCCTCCATATAAAAACAAAAAAATCCATATTTAATATTGAAACAGAAAACAAATATTTGAAACAATGATGCGAAACAATAAACACTTCTAGACTCTTCTAAATAAAATAGATCAAATAATAAGATCATAACGCATGAGATTATACAATAATGGAATAGTGATATCAACAACGAATCACGCAATAGTTGAATGTGATGAAAACATAAGCATAGTAATAAAAGGAAATCGTAAGATCACGCAATAAAAAAATTGAAATGGGCAACTTCACCGCTCAAAAAAAACGACCAGAACAATAAACAACTTCAGCGAAACGAAATTCACACTATTGCGACAACAACGTGCAATAATCATTACAAGGCGCAGAACGTTGGAATATGAAGCTTACAGAAACAGTCCCTCTATCGCGGAAATCGCGAAATAATAATTAAATCATGCAATATTTACATGACTTTACTAGCAAATTCTATCAAGCACATTTATTTAATCACAATAATGTTTTGCTAGTTAAATCTTTTCATTGTGTGCCTAAAGTATTGTTACAGACAGTTAGTAATTAGATTTTGAGGAGATTTCGTGGATTATCAAGTATGAACGTTATCAATTAGGCTCGATATATATTGAGAAATATATTCAGAACTCAAGTATCTCCTCAGACTACATATTGAACTGAGTGTTAATCAAAACGTTCAGTCTGAGTCAGTTGCTAAATTTGGCTCTAGCAATTACTGTTATATTTGACTATCTCGATTATTGACGAGATATTTGGAAGCACTGTTAATGTTTGAAATCCACTGTCTGAAATCTATAGTATTCGCTGTTTCCAATATATATTCTTATCTAAGCACAACAATAATTCACACCTCCGATAACTTCTGTACAATTCGACCAACCAATTACAATATTTCGACACAGTGAAAAAATTGTTGGTTCTCTCGTTACGAATATTGTATTTGTTCATTGATTTTGAATTATTGTGCTAGTAGTTTTCTTGTTTCTTTACTCCGTGATTTCATTATTTGTGAATTATTGTCATCAATAAAATCACTGTTTGAATACGAAGCTGTCATCGCGTTCTTCTTGTTCAAGTCAACGGATTATTCAAATCAGAATATCAGATTTCTATCTTTTTGTCGTGAATTCCGCGATACCCTCTAGCGCCATCTCTAACCGAATCGAAAGTCACAGAAAAGATCCACACTCAGCCTGAAAAAAAGAACCACTTCCCTTCTCCATTATAAGACTCATTGTTAGATCCGTTGAGGTGGAGAACGACGTGACATAAACTGATGTACATCGACAATTCAAAACGAATACTCAAACTAATATTATTTATCTAATAAATGCCCACATTCGGCAACATTTTCCTTCAGGTTAGCGATATCATAAGGTAGTAAGTAGGGTTTGCAAAATCCCAACGTTTTTTTTTTTTCAATCCCGGGATCGATAATCCAGGGATCGGACAATTTTTGTAATATCGATGCGGGACATGTTCAAACACATTTTTTCGAACCAATATGTTTATTATTAATCAAAGGAGTTAATTCAACAAATTATTAGACAAATTCGAGGAAACAAATTATTAAAATTAATATTTCAAATAATGTTGCTAATGATCATGTCGTAAGGGCATACTGCATTTTCTATTCTAAGGCATCTTGTCGTCTCGGGTCTAAGCTATTAACAGCACACTTGCATGTGAATATGAAATTTTTGATTCTCAAACACTTATTTGCAGTGCTTCAAGTCCATTTTCTCGCAGTATTAACGTCAGGTGAATTCTGCCATTTCGGAAATTTCGATTTTTTACGAAAGAAATGCATCGCATGAATTATATCATTTGAATCTTGAAAAAATTAAAAGTTCAGAGTTTATCTAGAAAGTGAAAAAAAAATCCGCAATGGATTTTCATCGAACCATCGAGCACTTACATATTCGATGATTTCGATCAGAGATCATGGAAATGTACTTGATAGTTAAGCTTAAGATCCTTTTGAATGGAACAATTTTCCATACTTCGACAGTGAATTCTCACTATGAGTGAACTCAGTGAGAATTAATGTACATTTCGATCGGATGAAAGTGTTTCCAAATAGCAAAGTAAAAAGACTTGCAGCCTTTACAACATGCAGTTGAATTGACAGATGGAATATTGAAGCCGTAAAAAATCGCGTTAGAGGAAACGACTCAAAATTTCGCTGAATTTTGTTGCTCTTGGTTCTCATTAGAAAATGTGATTATCTCTGTTAGTCTACTTAGAAATGCATCCAGATGAGCGTGATATAAAGCAATGAAGAGCAGAAGAATCAGTTAAATAATCAATGAAATGTTACGTAAAAGTTCATCGAGCTGTCGTTGATCATGTCATTCGCCCATTTTGCGTCTATTTCCTCAGCTATTCACCAATGGTAGAGCGCAAACAACAAAGATGACTGCATATGAATGAGATGGGAATGATTAAGGCTTGCTTCAAGATGAGCATACTATCAAAATTCACGCAAATTGACCTGTTTTATCAAATCCCGAAATTCTGGGATTTTTCAGTACTCAAATCCAGGGATCCCGTGCAAACCCTAGTAGTAATCTCATAGTTAAAGTTTTCAATAAAAGTGGTCGGCTTATTCACCAACCTAAGCAAAGTCTAAGCCTTGCATTCCACTGTGGCTCACCACGGGCCTGAACCTCACCGAAGCTGAATGTACAGGAATGAAGCTCATCCACAGTTTGGGCGGTTGCTTGCAACACGGATCACTTTCACAAACACATTTAACCGCAAGATTATCTATGATGTTGTGAAAAAAACATCACTCGTTTGCAATTCTCGTTAACGACAGCTCTTTCGAAGCCCCAAGTGACCCTGTCAAAACAACTGCCAATAGGAATATCATCAATAATCTTCAACTACTCAATTAAGTTCACTGATTAATAGCATCACGAACGTGTCACGCGTAAACAATGATAAAATCATGATAAATATTCTCCAAATACATCACATTTCCTAATACAAGCACACAACGGTGAACATGCGTACGAATTGCTCAAAAGTCGAACCCAAATGAAGTTTCCTGACCGACTATGCGCTTCATAATGACGCAGTACGAATTCGTCGCGAACGGATTTGTCGGTCACCCGCTTCACGGGCGTCGTCGCAATTTGCCATAAAAACGCGTCAGAGCACAGGGCGGAGTATTTGAATTTCAAGTTCGATGTGCCTTAATAGAAAGTAGGGGGATTGACCTTTCCCCATACTCATTTTGAGACAGTCACGGCTCATAGGAAACATTCCGAGTGGAGTCGTTCATTTGCTGGACTGCAGTGATTTGCTACTGAACTTGTTTTTTTCAGTGTTGAATAAAGCATAGCATTGCTATGAGATAATTAAGTAGTAGTAATTTCTAACGCTAACGTTGGTGAAATATGAGCATTTAATAATTATGTATGCTGCCGCAAATCTGCGATGAATGTTACTGAGAACCCGTATTGTTCTGAATCTATATCAGCGACAGAGATGGATGTAAGTCCCGCGAGAAGACGTTTTCCGTTCTGCATTGTTTGGACTCCAATTCCAATTCTAACGTAAGTGCATTCTGTTCTTCATTTCGATTAAATTTTGCAAATGTTCATAAAAGACAGGACAAGCTGTCGAAAAAAAAACAAACTAGTGGGAGGTTGATATTTTACCATCCGAGCTAGTGTTACAATTTTTTGTTCATGCACTTTGGCTTCTCAAAACTTTATTTGCTTTGAGAAGTCAAATTGTGCTCTGCATGTTCCTCCTCGTTCTTACCAGTAGGCTCTTGAACAAGTCTTAGTTAAACGCTTCGGGTTTTATTCTAGCTGAATGTCAGTCAGAAATCATTTCACCTCCAGAACACCAAAACACAAGTGCATGTAACTGGCTGAAAGTGTTAAAATATGCATATACAATGACTTGTGGCGATCTAACAAAACTGTTGATATTTTGTCATCCGAAATTATGGTTGACATTCCAGTTTCTATATTTCATTCATTTTTGAATTTCAATCTAGGTGGCTGTTTCCATTCATCGGTCATATGGGTATAGCGACAAGTCGAGGTGTGATTCGTGATTTTGCCGGTAGTTATTGTGTGAACGTTAGTTACTTAATTCAGCTCATTCTCATGAACAATTTTCTACTTTTTCATTTAAACTTTCGACGGAACAAAAGTCTTTCTTCAGTTGAGCTTTCGAGCTCTTTTCGAATAAGATAATTGCCTTTAATTCAAGGAAGACGATATGGCATTCGGATGGCCAACAAGATATTTAAAGTTGGATGTTAGTGAGGTTCCTGGCGGTGCTGAGAATTGGGATCGAGCTGTTCGAAGTGCGTCCGATGAATACAAAGGTCATGTGGTTAGTAGTGATGTCACGTTATTTTTACATCTTGGATTTGCAAACGTTAGAAAAACGTACCTTACGTACATTCACTTTTTTAATGATCATCAAATTATTTTACAAGAAATAATGGGTGCATTTATAAAAAAGTATGCGATTTTAGCACAATCTAATCTGTGACAATTGTCATTCTCATGTTGCGTTGGCATTAAATGAAATGCGATATGCACAACGACAGAATTATAATATGTTTTATCTAACAGCAGTGATTCTTCTTAAAGGGCGTTACGTTGGGTTCGTTCATTTCTTTCTGACGAATGCGTTTATTGTTTTTGTTGGAATTACTGAAATTATTTTTGGTCTGTTCTGACGCGACGTGAATTTCGGAACCATTGATAGATAGATTATTTCTGATGATTTTTTAAGTAATCGTTTAAAGTAACTGATCCTGATAATTTCGTTTCAGCTTTGGCGGATTTTTGAAGCAGTGGTTACCGTTGTTTATATTTGCCGTATTCATCGTATCGATATTTGTCGTATCTTCAATTTAACCGAGTCATCGTTTAATTGTTCTCATCAGCTTTTTGTCTTATTATTTTTATTATTATAACTGTTGTTAGTATTATTGTTGTTTGCGGTTGTTCAGTGTGTATGTTTGATTTTTTGCATCATATCATTGTGACCTTTTTACATTTTTAACATCAAAAAATCATACAAACAAGAAGTGTTAGTTTTTGTTACAGGTGGGAGATGAAAAAGCATAGTAATGTTAATTTGAGTGTTGTTGTCATCACATTCATTAAAATCATCATTCTGGTTTATTGGATAAAGCAAATGTGCAGCTGCTATGTTTCATCCGAACATCATTATTATCATTGGCGTCAGAGTTGTCTATTCAATATGCAGTGCTACCTTAGGTGCATTGCCATATTTTAACGATAGAAAGCCGGAGAGCCATTAGTTACTCGACCTTCGAGAGAAAAAAAGGATAGATCTCTTAGGGGCAGGAATTATTGTCTTCTCAGGTTTTTTTTTGGAAGAGAGATCCATTCAAGGAACGAATGGAACTGTTCAGAGAGTTGCGATGTTTGTTTTTTGTGTATGGTTTTTTTATATTGATTGTTGTGCACATTCGATTTTCTTTTCATGGAATCATTTGATAATAAAAATATTACAGTCGAACTTCTGTACCATATAATTATTCTCTCCGAGAAAACCGTTTTAATCGGTGTGAATATATTGTACCATTACTATATCATCGATATTAATATATTAGCAAGTATCAGCATGAATGTTCTTTTTAATCAGTTGAGAACGAAGAATTCATCAAATGCTTTATTCTCTATTTGTTTATGCTTTCGTCAGTTCATTCTTAATTTTCGATTGAAAAAATTTTCTGTCATTTATATGTTCAGTGAAGGGATTCGAAATGGTTCGTTTAACGGTGGATTTAATCAATGATTCCTTACAATATATCAACACAGTAAGAGAACGTGAACTGAGTCTTCGTGCATGCAAAATTCCCGTACTTGAGAATCTAGGTGTGACGCGGGTTAGTTTATATCTCTGCTTATTAAGCTCATATTCTATTTGGTTCCAATTTTCTATCAATTCTTTATATTCATTAAACTTTTTCATGCTTCAGTTATCACAAATGCACTCTTTCGGCTTCAATGAATCTGAATGTTTGTGAGTAGCAGTTGAATGATGTGTGATTGATTATCATTTAAGGATCAGTACGACACAATTGATTTGACAGACAACGATATTCGAAAGCTAGAGAATATTCCACTTCTGAAAAGACTCAGTTGCCTGCTTATGCACAATAATCGCGTTCAGTGAGTGTTGTTCTTTAGTTTTCGAGAAGAGCTTTAAAACCTTTGTGCAGTGATTACATGAATTTGGAATTAAACCAATGATTATAGGCAAATAATGCCGAATATTGGTGAGGTGCTACCATCATTAAGAACGCTTGCATTAACCAATAATAATTTATGTGAGCTCGGCGACATTGATCCGTTGGGAACGTGCAAAAAGTTGGAATATCTAACGTGAGTGCATATTTGTTTATTTGAAGACAATGTATTCATTGTTCTCATTAACTTCGTCCTTCAACGTTGTGTACAGCTCATTAAAGAGAGTAACGATTGGGTTTTTTTCGCACATAGTATCAACTTTTGATTGGAAAGTTCATTGTGAGTAACATTCTGTTTTCTGATTGGACAGTGTGACAACAGTTCATGAATGAGAGTATTCATTTGTTTAAATTTTTCAGTTTGGTCGGTAATCCTGTTACTCATAAATCACAATATCGGTTTTATGTTATATACAAGGTGCCCTCAGTGCGTGTGCTTGACTTTAGAAGGGTTCGATTGGCGGTTCGTTCGTTTTATTTTCAAGTTTTTATCCAACTGTAACTTCTTGTCAGCAATTGTTTACATCACGTTTACATTAGTCACTGTATGGCTCAAACCGAAGAGTCAGCAAAATCTATGTCTAAACTTGAATTGTTCAATACACTAGAATAAGTTTACCTTTTTCAATCAGCTAAATTCTAGAGTTTCGGTGAAATTCTGTGCGCCTTTTTTTTAAGGAACGCAAGCAAGCTGCAGCATTGTTCAAAGGTAAAAAAGGACAAAAAATCCGCGAGCAGTTAGTGAAGAAATCGATACCGATTTCTGATGAACGTACGAATAATACTGAATCGTCCGAAACAGTGCGCGGTAAAGAGGAAACGAAGAAGATCCGGGTTTGTTGCATTTTTCGGTCGATGCTCTTCTTTCATTCTTTTCCTCATTATATTTTTTCCATCAGTCGCATTATTCAAGGTTTTGAAACGGTAACGACTCCAGTTTATTTATAAAGAATATTTTCAAATCTGTGGCACTCCTTTTGCTATCTTAAGCCCAACAACATGATTTTTTCCTTGAAATCATATTGAGTTGAAATAATTTTTCGAATAGATGTTTCTTTTTTGCTGCAATAATAAAAATTCATTGAAAAAATCTGATTATAAACATGCATTTGAAGGACGCGATTGCATCTGCATCGTCACTGACTGAAGTTGAGCATTTGCAATCAATATTGCGAAGTGGTCAAATCCCTGAAAAAGATTGGAATGTGCCACATAAGAACGCTGAAACGAGGTATGTGCATAAATTAGAATTAAATTATATATATATATATATATATATATATATATATATATATATATATATATATCGTATCATTGTTTCTCTGTCATCCATGATTGGTTACAGTGAAGAGAATGCGAATGAAAAAGATAAGTTTGTGGTAGAAACAGAAGATGAGAAAAGCAATGAAGAACAAAGAGGAGAGGTGAACGGTGCAGGAGATGAGGACGGAAAAGCTGAGACGAGCGAGAATGAAGATGAGGAGATGATGGATCATCATGAAGGAAGTGATGATACAAGTAAGAATGAAAGCGATAATTCAAATGATTCCAATTCGATCCAGCAGGTAACAATCATTGTTCATTTCCTTAATACTCTAGGTATTTTCCGTGTTCTTCTTGAATGATCGACATAATGATATTCTATCGGAAGGGAATCATCCAGTGAGCATAACATAAATCATAAGTGGTGGTTTCATAAGTTATTTCTTAATTAAGTACGTTTCTGTTGTGCATTGTGATAAGGATCCGCAGCTTTATGCGTAACATTTATTAATGAGCTGGTGTGGATCGAATAATTAATGAGCTCAATTTTCCTCGTGATCTCAGTTAAATTTGGTTCATGCGAAGATGTTGCATCGGTAAATGCAGCCATAATCATTTTTAATGTGCTAGTTTTATCGCATTCAAGTTCTGTATTGATTCATTTGTTGTTTTTTTTTTTCATTCTGAAGATGGATACAGAGATTGAATGCTAATCTTTGTTGTCATCATCGTTTGATTCACGCATTTTTAAAATTTTGAGACGTTCCGAAGCAGGTATATTCAAATGGCTATAAGCAGTAATATTTGAACGACATTCAGTAGGAATAAATATGGAAATGCGAGTAATTGGTATTCTGTTGTTATTGTTCTTACTGCTGTGATTGTTATCTATTTAAATCAGGTCACTACATAGCATGAAACGAATTGTTATTTGCGGTTCGCTGACAGAGTAACGGTCTCGAAATAAAAGTGCTGATCAGATGAATGGATAACTGCGAGATGAGTTTGATAGGCTCACGATTGGATATCTTCAAAAGAACAGTCTCATTATTTCATCATTAAACCTTCAAAGCGAAATAAGTTTGAAGTTACTTCATCATTAAGATGTGATTTTCAGAATAAATCGACTGAGCAGAATCGCTGTATGGAAACAGAAAACACCGAGAAAGAATCATAAAGGCATTTTTGAACAAATTACAACGAGGTTGACTGATTTTGCTCTACGTTCTTCGAAGTATGAATAAATGGAATTTCCAGTTTTATTTCGAAATTTTCATTAATTGATTCCTCTCGTAATATTGGTGATTGGTTGTATTACATTATCATTGATAAAGCTGACTGGAATTGTGATTGGGCTTTTTTGTGCGATGATCATGAATAGTTTTGTTTTGTTCAGAATTTTCAAAATTCTTCGCTCATTCGATTGTTTATCGTTTTTAATTGAGTTAGTGCGCTGAATCGTGAAAGAACAGTGCTACAAAGCGTAACAGTTGAGTCTATGTTGTTTTTTGAATGAATACTTACAAAATGAGCCATTCGCAATCAGTACAGATATACTACACATTTGTTCTGGATGCGATGAGTGAATGTTTCGATGTATTGTTTTACGAATTGAAAATGGAAATGATACTCTGTTGTTTTTTTGTTTGTTTTTTCATTTGTTTGATGCTTTATTTCATTCCAGTAAAATCATTTCGAATCTTTCTGTTGTTTGACGCCGTTAGATTAATACTATATCAGACAACAAGTTATCTAGTTATGTGATAAGGAATAACGCATTCTGTCTATGAGTGTTTCAAACGAAGCAAACATTTATTAGGTAAAGCTGACATTAAAGCAACTGATAAATATAGCAAAGAAAAAAGGCACTCAAAATTATTAATTATGGCAACAATGCATAACGGAGTATTATCATTACGATATTTTGAGGATCATCGTTATCAACATTATTTGGGTGATTGTCGCTGCGAACCTTTTTGTAATCATATTTCAATCGACAATTCGGTTCCTCAATTAGGATTGTCAAAAACAGCTTTTTGATCTCTCAGTTGTACAATTATGAATATTTATTATGGTAGAAATTACTTCGATTCAATAGCAGTGGTAGTGATTATCACTGTAGCATTGAAGTATCGTTGAGAATGTTCAGTAAAGAACTGTAAAATTCGATGAATACAGCAGTTGATGCAACCGAACATATTACGTTATACTTACAATTAGTGCACCTTACGTTGCTTGGACAAAATACGATGACATCCGGCCTTTTGTCTGAAATATTATTATGGAATTTAACGTTCAAACAATTAACGGAACAGAAACACAATTGTTTATATTTCTCGACACTATGGATGAGCGAATGCGATATCATTTGTTTAAGTTGCAAGATGGTGTTACTCTAGTTGTGTTGTTATCCTAGATGTGTGCATAAAAAATGAACCTATATTGTGGTAGAACTCGGAATGGTTGTCCATGTCCTGGTATTATCCAGTCAGCCATACAAATCATCAAGTTCGCATTTTGACGTTTTGATGCTGCATCCCAAACTCCTTCATCGATCATCAGATCAGTCTGAAGTAAAATTGATATGCATGCTTCAGTCGTACACAGCACTAATGCTGATAGCTATAAGAATCCTAATAATGATAATTAAAAGAACTTTTTCATTGAAGAACTCTTCGGACGGGATGAGATCACCGACAATAGCCATCGATCCATATCCGGGAACGTTATATACAAGCACGCTTAAATCTTGTTGCGTTTGGCCCGGTGTTTTCCACACTTCAACGTTTGTTGAGAGTTTTCGATATGGTCTCTGAAAGTTATTATTAATTAAAAAAGCCGTTCATCAATCAAAAGTTGTTTCTCTCCAACCATTCTTCATTATACACTCATTCGCCATCTACAAAACGAACTCACATAATGGTGTTTCAAAAAAGGTAAACGCACATCTTTGAGTTCAGTCGCACTGGCATGCCTCCCAACGTATTCCAGTGTATGGAATAGAATCGGTTTTTGCCCAAACAAGTTCAAATTACCAATATATCCGGGATATCCATTCGTAATTACAACCACATCAATTTCATCTAACGTTATCGATTCTTTTGCCAAACCTGCGTGCAAGAGAATTTCAGCAATTTTTTTTGAAAATTATGAACCATCTCTAGTCTTTGACCAGTCAAATAGACCAACTGGTATGAGTTTAGTGATTTCAGAAACTAGTCGATTTTGTTACATTTTAGTAGCAAACAGTGTGCATCCACATCATGCATGTTGTTTGAAAGCCACAAATTGTGAAATTCGATTGAAACATGTGGTTCGAAATTGCATTTCTCGTTGCAAAATATAATCCAATTGAGCACTAACAATGTTATCGAGAGGTAAATGTCACATCCTCATTGTTGTTTTATTCTCTAATTCCTCATCGGTGCATTTCAAATAAGAATGCTAAACCGCTGATGCTGGTGATGATACTGATGATGATGGCAGTTGTGATAGTGATCATTAAGAGCTGTTGCTTCAAAATCAAATTCTGCTCTGCGTAAATTTTGCTGATTTTTTGAATGTTGATATTTATTGAAAGATCGCTCAATACGACGCTGTACGTGATGTCGTTCAATCAAATTGAAACAGTCCAGCTGAATGAGTAAGAACCATATTTGTAATGCGGTAAACAAAAGTACAGCTACTATAAGAATGCTGCCAATGATCATTGTGTTCGAATGACTTGCTGGATAATTCATTTCCAAATCAGCCGCGTTTTGAGTGAGTAGCAAAATTTTGACAGTTACTGTGATTGTTGAGTCAGTCCATAATAAATACAGAATAAGAAGTATAGTGAATGATGCAATGATAACTGTTATAGATTTGAGTACAATTGATGGAACCATCCATAAAGGTCGTTCACGAATAACGCCACAGCAGTTTGTTAGAACACATAGCAAATGCAGAATGTAAAGCATTGCAGATGCGACCAACCATGCTGTCACTAATGCATTCGATCTGGATTGGGTCAATTCATTCAGTCACTTATTAACAATCGAATAAGTGTATGGATAAATCTCATTGTTTTTTAATTGTGGATTGCATTCTTAATCTCAATCTAAAGTAGCACTACAACTCTTAGCTGCGGTCCCAAAATACCTGCTAGTGAGGAGGAATTTCTTCCGTGAACTGAACTTAGCAAACACAAAAGAATTTGTCGTATTCCTCATACATTTCGGCTTTATTTGTTTTTATCTTGTGCTCGCTTTTTATAATCTTCATAAATCGATCCCTCTCAGCACTATGGAAATATTTCTGCTACGACCGTATTATCCACCGTTAAAGAGAATGTAGGCATATGTAAACTTTTCATAGACGCTTAAAATTATTTAAAATTATTTAAATAGGGCCGCAGCAAGTGGTTGTTCACTTTAAAACAATAGTGTTTATGTGAGTATAATTTGATCGAATATTTCACCTGATATGAATATAGAGATGAACGCCTTTGATTAGTGGTATAGTAAATAATAGCATATCCACCAAAGAAACACTGAATGCAGCACATTTTTTATTACATTTGTAGCATGTCTCATTCGTCGTGCTAGTGTTGTTGTTGTTGTTGTTGTTCACAGATGAGAAAGACATTAAGTTCGATGATTATATTTTCTGAATTGCTGGTAGCAAATAAATCTATAGACACCAATGGTTCTGTTCTCGTTCATTTGTTTTGCGTTTACTGCTGACATTCTACTCTTTCTAAAATGGTTCCTAGTCGAAAAGAATTAAGTATCGAGCCGTTTAGCAAGTTCATCTCACCTATCCTATGCAATCACCCATGAATCTTTTATCTACAAGCAACATTTTTTGACTGTAGAGAAAAGTTTCAAGTGCGAAATTCACTAAAAATTGAGAAAATACTACTTATCGATACAGTGTTCTTTGAATAGACGGATAAAACTGCAGTCAAAATTAACAGTAACTAAAAGATGAATAATGCTTCAAATTTATAGTCTCATTTCGGAGTTATGCATTCCGAAAGCACAAATTTAGATACGTGTTATTGATGTATTCGTTTGTATTAATAACTTCCTCCCGGTCGCGAAGGAAAGTTTCACTTGGAATCGCGTGGTGCATCAATGTCATTAATAACTTCTGTTCGTTTGAAACGCCGGATTGATAGCAAGATATTATGACCTAATAAATATATCCAATCAGTTAGCTCATTTGGATGTAAATCGTGAATAAATCAATTAACAGATCAAACAATTTCAGTCAATGATCATTCTTCATCCAAATATGAAAGCGACTGACTAAACCGTTAAATAAGAATCTGGGAACAAAACTGTTTTCAGGAAGCAAACAACACAAAATTCAGTTTCTCAATCAAAACGGCTTTAGTTATATCAAGTCGGGTAAATTCGTATGCAATTATGGTAGAACTGGTTACATCAATTCGAATAATCAGTACCGCAACAGGCGTAAAATGAAACTTAGCAATGAAGATGCTAACGCTGATAAATGCCTTCTTGCTAGCTAATGCAATTTGAGGAACGCTGAATTTGAAGATGAAATATGCAGATAAAATCAATACGAAAATATGAGTTTTATAGAGGTGGTAAGGTAATAACGAACTGCCACTGATAATAATAACAATAGCAATAGGCGACAGTCGAGGAGTAAACGCACCAACTAAGCAATAAGCGATAAGTACGGATTGTGCAGCCGAGTATGTTACTTTGAACTAATAATGCATATGACGATGCAGAAATGTCGCTTAAGTGAGACGCAGAAAAGCGTGAAGATCCAGCAGCAGAAGACTAATAAGACGAGGTGAAAATAACGAATGGTACTGCAAGTGGGGAGACAATCAGCAGCAATAAATAAATGCGCATGTGTTGGATCATCATCGGTTTTGATGCAGCATCACTCATCTATGTGCAGCTTCAGTACGTTTATTCTACTGCATCACTTTATCCTGCTTTCAGGTCCATTACTCTCAGTAACTAATGCGTTCAGCTAACTAATATCACACTTCATCTTCTATGTAAGCTCCTCGCGGCATTTATTCAGTTGTGCTGTGCATTCGTCTCCTTCGTTTAATCTATTGACGATTCTATGGATGTGAGTTTGAGTATATTTAGTGTGGACTTATAACCTTAAGCGTGAAAGTGCTCGTAATTTATGCCATATGCACAAATAGGAACACAGAATTCTCTAGTCGAGGTGAGATGAAATTGAATTGAAAAGACTAACTCAGAAGTATGACATACACGCAGCATCAACTTCGCATTCCAACGCCCTCTTCAGACTGTTGTTTATATTCTTATGCACCCTTTGTTTCTGCTATTAATCACGATTAAAAACTTCCTGCGTTAATGCTACTCACTTACACATTTATCGTTGTTTGCATGTTAGATGTTTGAAGTAATAGAACGCAAGCCACTAACAGTGAATAGCGGTTTTCATTGAAGCGAAACTTAATCAAATAGGAAGAAGGTAGCTTTAGTCTAGACTTTACAACTATTAAAGCTTGACAAGTGTGGCATACAAATTTGAGCTTGAAATAAGCCAAACTCGTAGAAATGTGAATGCAACTGAAACAAAACTGCAACGACCTTTGAAGATTATTATCACCCACGTAACGGAAATTATATTTGATATAATCGAACTGCTACTTGTTACTTGCACATCGAGCGGTTGTTTTGTTGATCGCTGTGAGCGATTGGCGGAATATTTATTTTGTAGAGTTATGATTATTTATTGGATTAGTATTTGGCTACGTTTAATTATGCAAAGTATTCACGGCAACTAATTAAATAATCGGTTGTGTTCACTTGGCCTCCTCGCCTAGCCAGCCGGGTGGCATCAATCAAGGCTAAAACAGTGCGAACGGAAACGCGAGCATTGTGGCCAGCAACGTTACAAACGTTTGATAGCCTGCTTGCCAATGCAGGTAATAATCGGACTGAATTGAAGCCGTTAATTTAAGAACTCACTTCGTAACAAATGTTCCGTATCGCTGGCTGCACCCGTATCCACCAGCAACAAGCGTCCATTATCATTGATCAGTGTTATCGTTGCAACACTTTCCATTTGAATGCCATTCAATGTATGCATACTACCTGACTGTAGGACTGAAACGTTGACTGCACTATGAGGCGTTGCTTCTGTAGTCCATATTCGTGCCCAGTGATTCAGTGATTTCGTTGATGTTATTACTGGTATTGCTACTATTTCAGCTTTTTTTGGTTGTTCACTTGTTGTAGATGATATTTCAACAATGATATCTGCACCAGGCATTGACGTGGACGAGGTCGGCTCGCCGGTTGTGCTTTCTGGATGTTTAGGCTGGAATACTGATACCACTTGAAACGGTTTAGTTGAGCTTCCTTCAGTGCCCCTAGCTCCAGTCAGTCTGCAACTTGATTTAGCTGTCGGCCTTTTGCATCACAACAGTAACAATAATAATTGCTTTAATGTTGTAATAACAGTAACTCTAATAATACTGTTGTATGATGAACTTTACCAATATTGCGACGGGTATTCATTAGAACAATGAATGTCATAATAAAAGGAGTGGTAAGTTCTGCAATGAATATCCGTCAGAATACTGATAGCGGTCATCATCTAGAAATAATATGTGTTCATCAAAAAATGGCCATCATGCGAAAGAAATGGCTTACTCAATTTGGGATGGAATGGCAGTGGCTGTGGCTGGAAATGAAGCAGTGGTTGACTGGTAATTCGAAGGAGTGGTCATACTAGTAGTGTTTGCATCAGGATTCAAAATTGCTATCCTGAACACTTCGAACGATTGATTTAAACCAGTTCAACATTGTTAGGAAACGAACAAAAAATTCGAATTTACAATTGAAGCAAATTTAGCGCTCCAATTACAATTTCAACAGAAATAAGTATTAAAAGTTGGAGCATAACTTCTGTTCTCGATCGTCATACACCGAAGGATGCGGGTACTGGTAATAGATGCGTAAAGTTCCATCAACAAATGCTGTTGAATCTTTACGCAAGCATTATATCAAACAAAGTACTATCACAGTGCATCGAATATTTACATGATTCGCTATTTGAGTTGAATCCATGATTGCTGATAAATTCGCAATCTAACCAAGTATGAATTTTTTTGGAGGAAATAAAACGACCGACCTAAGATTTGCATAATACTTTCAGAAGTGTATCAAACCTGTCTTTAATGTACCAAGGTGTTCTTCGTGTAGTAATTGTAGCGAATGGAGTCCATCGAGGTGATTCTGTTGACTGAAACACATCAACATTCACACCTTTGGCAGATGTACCGTTCCAGGTGCTATCCACTGCACTCGACGGTGAGTTGGTAGCTAAAAACTGGCGTTTATAAGTGCTCATAGAATAAATCATCTCTGTTCTGATCACGAATGCGACCACTAATTCACATTAGCTGATGTTTGATATTTTTTTTGGCAACAACAAATTCACTAATTTAAAGCGAATGTTTAAATAAAGACTCGATTCGTCTGTGCCAAGTCCTCTCGGTCGACTCCTTAAATCCTGACAACAAATTGAACGACCCAACACGAAGCTTTGATCGCATATAAAACCAACAGGACAAACGCCATTCAGTGATGGCTTGCAATATGAATATTCACCAGACAAGAGAAGAGGATCGGCACCGAATGGACAAACTGAAAGAATTGAAAAATGTAGCAAATTTGGTAGAGGAGGCACCGAAATTAACCATCTTTGTTCTATCTGCTGAAATGTATGCATTCCCAATTAAACCGTTTTTCATTGTTTATAATCTCTTGAAAGCATGTTTTTTTCATTAGTTTGGCTCGCCACTTCTACCATACATTCTTTTTGATAGCCATTCGCTGATTTCATTTTTTCAAGGTATTCACATGTTTTAAAACGATCTGTTCAAAAGGACTTTTAGAAAAGAGAGTTTTAAAATGAATTCTATTCATTTTCTTCTGTGATTGGTTTTCTGGTTTATGGAACAGGATCGGTTTCTGAGCCAGAAGTTGAATTCAAGTATCCTCATGATGATATGAAAATGTTTTGCAGTGTCTTGAATGAATCGCAAGCGATAAATTTGTTTGATCTGTGATCATATCGCATTGTATCGTAATTTGGGATGACATTAATCTCTGTGCATGGTTCAAATCGATTAAGCTTCAACACAAACGAAAAGGCTCTTAGTGAGCTGAGATAGCCAAATAAATATTCTGATTGTTTGCATGTGTACGTAAAGACTTACTCGAAATCATTTTTAATTCAGCAAAGCGAGTGAATGAAGATTTCTTTTCATGAGTAAATAAGGTTTAAATTTATTTGCTTTTAACTCTTGTTATATTAGAAATGATACACTCTGATACCAAATTCGTTCACACACAGTTCCGGCTTGAGGTTATATCAAGCAACTACGTTTTTCTGTATAAACGCAGTTTGAGCGATAACGCTTCGACTTGCATTTATACATCTTCTGAAAGAACAATGACGGAGCTAAGATAAAATGTTGCTAACCGTCCCTTTCCGATACTCGCACTCCCATTCGAGGTGTCGTTGGTAGCTGAATTATTGTTAGCGCACCTGAGTCTTCGATGTTTCGTTGTGAAACAAGTCCAAGCATCTTTAATATGGCCAATGCCAAATTATTGTCTTCAAGAGAAGTGACCATCGAGAGTGCTTCTTTAGTTTCGGCAGAGAGTGAAGACTGGTTATTTTGAGTGTTGTTATTGCTCGTTCGGTAACTTGCTCTTAACCACTGGTGAAATTGTGGCGATAATGCGTTTCTTATCGACACAATACATACTGAAACTACTATGATGCTTTGCAGATCGATACCATCAGCGGCGAAAAAATGCGATCTGATGGTGCGATGAACAATGCATGTTTGAGTTGGATTTTTAATAACTTGCTGGCTGATGTGCACTCGAATTGACGAACAGTAGTTGATGATCAGTGAAACTTATGAACTCACATTTGATCGAGTACTCATCCACTCATGCGCAATGTTTGTTCGCACCCATCGAGTAATATCTTTGAGGGCAGTAACCCCATAGCGATTAGTCTGATCATCTTAGATCGTATGGGAATGATCAAGTATATCGCAAGTTATTTAATAGCTCAATGAACGGTAGTATTTCCACCAGAAATAATAACATATTGACTTTATCTGATAATATTACAATCAACACTTCAATACTCGTGCAAGTGTTTTACTTACCTGTTTGTAATAAAAGCAGCGCGAAAAACTGCCGTAATAGTGTGATAGAAATGTTGTTCATGCTGAGGGCACGTTGGTTGATGTTAAATTTGTTGACGACAGTATCGGTCGGAGTGAAATTCAAGCGAGAAATTGAAGTGAAGTGATCTATTGCTAATGTTACTTATATTGAGTTTGAGGAGACGTGAACGAATACGATGAACTGCTTTTATGTCAACTTTGACCACTATTTAAGCAAGCACTGAATTTGAAGTGACCAACCAAATTCAAACTCATTGCTTAAATCCACCCATTAATCCATTACTCACTCTTCAAACAACACGCTCACTCCACACCATTCAAATTCACGTATTCCTTTGTTGAGTTTTTAATATTCATTTGAATTGTCATTATTAATGTATTGTAAACCACAGTTATGAGAGATACAATTTACATACAATAGCAACAGATCATCAAACTTCCGAAAAAACAACAATATGGATTTCTTTAAGAGAGAAAACAACAGAAATAACAAAACAACGAGGAAGTAAAAATGAAAAATGAGTTCAAACTGATAACAATATTAAAATTTGATAGTAACAAAGAAAATAAGAACAAGAACCGGAGCAGTGTGGAAAGAGAGTTGGAGGTATAGAATTTGATGGATGACACATCAGTAAATATTCTGAGGTCGTGTCATAGCACTTCAAAGCACAATGTAAATTAGACATTGTTAATCATCCGCAAATTTGATTTGTGCGTGGTGTCATTTTTTTCAGCTATGTGTAAGAAGTGCTCAACTCTGCACATCCATCAAATTCTTGTTGATATTAGGTCACCGCAGTAGTGTAGTGATATTCAAACTACGTATTTATTTTGAGAATTGCTCTTTTTCCGTTTTTCGAGTAAGCAACATTTTTTGCTGGTATAAACTTTTATTTTAGTTCAGAATGGCATCTTATCTTGGATAGCTTTTGTATCGGATGCGAACCATTCGAGTCCATCGTGAATGTATTAGATTAGAACTGTTTATTTTCTAAATTGTGATGCATCTTACAACCAGCTTTTTGAAATTTTAGATTGGAATATCTTGAAAGATTGGAAGGGGACGCTGTGCTTGCATCATATTCACTTAATTCTGTCGTTCTTAAACTCATGTGGTCCGCTAAAAATACAATTTTTGATAAGTTCAATATAGATTTATATTTGTGGTAACGTCACAGCGCAAATAAAATCATGATTCGGTATTTCGAATTAGGTATCGAAGCCGTTATATACATACATACATAATATATATATATATATATATATATATATATATATATATATATATATATATATATATATATATATATATATATATATGTATATATATAATGATAATAATAATAACTATTATTATTATCATTATTTTTATTATTATTTTTTATTTTTATTTTTATTATTTACTCTGCTCTCGAATGAATGGTGCAATTGATGTGATGTTATAGTAAAACGTTTTCGACTATACCACACGTCATCTCAACCTTCGATCATAAAAGTCCCATTGTCGGGAGTCGTGCAGTCGTTTTCACGAAACACTAGAACAGTAAAAAAATATTGCCTCAAACTTTTGCATCTGAAATGAAATTAAGTGAGATGCAACGAAGTATATCCTCTGATCTTGCTGTTCCTAAGAATTCTATTACTATTCCAATCAAAATATCGCAAAGTTTCCAGCATTCGCATAAATTTTGAGTTAGTGCTATCTGATTCTTTATTAGTTTATTTTAAATAGATTCCACCTGGTGCCATCGAAATTTCTGGGTTTGTTCTTTTTCTGCAATGCACATGGTCTCATTTTACTGATAAATTTAAATTTTCGACAGACTGAGAACTTGTTCAGGGTTTCAATGGTTTTAGTACGGTATTATCAAGGAAGGGGCTCGTTGCTTTGTTAGGCTGTGGCGATGAATGCGTTTTGGATGTTTCGTTGAGAAATGGGCGGAGATATAACTGAGTAGATGGAGGGATATTAACGAATGATTCGGAAGAACTAATTGAAATTGAAAGCCGATTTGTTGTCGTGGAATGAGTGATAATGACGACAGAGCGTAAGTTTGTATTCTAGGTTCTTCACATTGATTCATTCTTCTTCGTTGCTCTCATCTGACGGTCACACGCCAAATGAACATCGCCTAGCATCAATGATGACTCCAGTGAACAACCATTATCAACGAACAGGTATTTATCATAAAGCAACTTTTTGACCTCTGTTCAAAACGACTTCAGTGGTTGAATCTGAAATAATTTTTGAAACGTTTCAGCAAATCGAAAGATGTCTTTTAAGCATCTTATAATTAGTGTTGCATCTTACATCTTAGTTAGACAACTTCATGATGCATTAGTATTGCTAGTTGATTGCAGGAGAACATGCCGTGGCAAAATGATTTTCAGTTTATTATTCATCTACAGTAGGGTTTCTCGCACCGCCAAGGGGTATTGCAGGGATGCGAAATAAGCTTTCATTCTTTTATAAATTAAAGTAGGCGAAGACGGATTTCAACCCATATATATGTGTAAAGTAGGCGAGGGTGGACATTAACGTATATATTTTTGAAAAGGCTAGAGGGCACTTTTATGGTAAACACTTAACTACGCTACAGATACTCACTGTAGTGGATATTATGAGGGGTGTGAGGACACTTTAAAATTTTTTAGGACATGCGGTGGCCAAAAACTTTGAGAACCACTGATCTAAAGTGATAAAAATGTCACATCGTTCTTCTGATTGATCTGTCATAATCATTAGAACTGCCTAGCAGACCAGTCGGTTTCATGAGGAACAAATAACGACGAAAATTGAATTGAATTAAAAAGCGTCTAAGCAATTCAAACCATTATGTGAAAATAATCAAAGTTAGCGAAAGCAAATCAAGATGATTAGTTTGGCTTTCAATTTTATTTCGTGACGTATAGTTTTTGACTAACGAAGAATAAGCAGCCGCTTTTGCAACCTCCGATCAGTTGGTTACCGAATCGTCTGAGCGTTGAGCGAAGATGTTTTACGAGAAATCTCACATCGCGTTGAGCATCGCTTAGAATAACGAAAACCGACAACGGAATGCAACCAATTAGCTAGTGATTGCAACTGATGACAGTTACGAAAACTCTTAGTGAGATGAAATAATTTTTGTCTGATCGTTCAATTCAAGACTTGACAAAAGTTATGCTTCCAGTTGTCACCTGAAATCATTTCTAATCACGCTTTACAACACATAAAAATAACAACATAAATTCAGCACAAAAAACATTCACATGGACTTAAGCTCAATATCAAATGGAAAATGTCATGAAGAGGTAGTGTTTATTGGAACGAGATGATAGATGAACATTTCGCTCTATATCGCATCGATTTCGCTTACTTCCCATTTTGGTCATCATCCACAATGTGTCGATTTACTTTCATGGACTCATTCAAAACTGCTTCATGATTAGCCCTTCGAGAATTTACAAGTGCTGTGTGCGAAGCAGTTTAGGCTAGCTGATCACCGTCGCATCTCGTGAATGTTGCTGCAAACTCGCATTAATTTTAATATTGTTCTGGTTTTGGTCATAGAGATTGCACTGATTGACTATAGACATGACATATATTATTACCGGACTTGAAACTTTCAATGTTGATAGCATTCTGATTTTTTCTCTCATTAGCCCTCACACTCAATTAATGGTTTATCCATCTGACTTTCGCCACTTTTTAAGTTGCTTGTTAGAATGGAGCATTAGTTGACAATGTGAGCATTGTATTCCGATTCATCTCAGTCACTTGATGGTAATGCCCCCGGGAAAGCTACTTTGATGCTTGCCGCAACATTGCAAACCTCTTAGTTCACTCACACGTTTAAACTGTGTTGCGTTTCTTTCAATATAATTTTTATCCTCCCAACTATCACCTTAAAATGAAGTAATTGCTTCGCTTGATCAACCCGTTATCTTGTGAGTGTTACTGATGCGAGCAAACAATGACAGTTCATTGCAAGCAAAGCTTTCATTTGGTTCATTTGCTTATTGGAAATTTTTTTGTTGCAGATTTCTGACAATTTGATTCGTGCTTTCATTCAATACAGTTTAATTCACACCTGTGTTGAGTAAGAAATCGATGAGTATCATTATGTATTGTATTGGAGAATCTAGAATGGGAGTTGTTGTGCGCGATATTTCAGGATTCACTGCAATCGTGTTACGGTATCCTGCTTGCGTAGCCTTCATGTTTACGGGTTGTCGTAATTGAATAAATGCTCTGGCATTAGGTATCAAAATGTCGGTGTCTACAAGCATCTGCTTATGTAAACTTTTCACCTTTAAAAGTCAGCTTGAACAACGATAAAAGCAGTTGTTCATTGACAGGTACGCTCCTGGATTGCGAGAAAATGTATTTCTTGTGTTTGTGTACGAAATGCTTTGGGCATTAATCGAAAACACACTAGAATGAATGAACTTTTGGAGCGAGATGAATGAGACTCAAAGGATTGATGGAATTGGAGGGACAGTGTGTAGTTTGATACTGATGGAGCGATAGCATGGACGAATATCTAAAGGAAGACAACACAACAACTGATATCATTGATATAGTTGATTGATTGATGTGGATGTGTGAGTGTGTGGATTAAGTCTAAAATCAGCCATAAGAGGTGTTATTATTCGGAATCGCGATCAGCATTCATGTGTAATATTGTGTAAATAATTTCAATCATCATTCCTTCGATTCATGGAGCGAATCAATAAAAACAAATCAGACAGATAATTACCTTCCAGTCAGAAAATAAACGTTGGTATCATTCAGTTTTTGAATGATAGAACCTTTGCTCACTTCAACGGTTACTGAATACAAAAATGCGACAAAATAACTGATCAATACAGCAATTAATTCAAATGTGAAAGTTAAATGTTGATTATGCTGCAGTGAAATAACCCAATATGGAACGCTTCAATATTTTCTTCGCAGTACCGAGTCTCCACCATTAACGAGACAAATGAATCGATTTATTGTTCTGTTGATGTCAAGTAAGTTCCAGTATTTGCATTTTCCTACTGCTCTATTATAAACGCTTATTTCGAAGAGCCTGGTTTCACTAGAGTTCTCATCTTATCGTATTTTTCTCATCACCAACAAACTCAGTGTTTTTAAGAGAATCACAATCGAGCAAATTAATTCAGTGAAGACTGGTGCAGATAAGAATGTTTTGCGCAATCTAAATTGAGAGCCACGAATGGCAATTTAGATTGAAATTTGAATCTGAGTACAGGTCTTATTAAAGAACTGAGAACAAGGTTCTGTTGAAGTGAAGAAGGCAGAAAATCAACAAATGACTAATGGTGATCTTAATACAATCATGATGAATTGAAGGTGCAGTTTCTATGTTGTCCGCTTATGCATTCCCGGGTGGTGATTGCATAGAGCCATGCATTAGCGAGATGCAAATCGTTATGGACAGCACACCACTTAGCCGTTCGGATCAATTTGGACAATTATCATGGTCACAGCTCTTACAGGTTATTTGCAAGTGCTAATCTCTCGACTCCTTCTCGTTCTCTTCATCCGTTTTCTCGTATTTACATGACCGTTGCAAAGTAATTTAGTATCTGGAGCTAACATCTAATCATAATCCGTCAATGAAGTGATCTGTCCGGAAACAAAACACAACAGCAAACAACTAAACATTTTGTAATTCATCAGACCTTATGAACATGGCATGTATTTTGATAAAATCCAATGTGCATTGTCATCTATTAAAACTTTCAAAATTCATCAAAATTGCTCATTTCGAGAAGCATTTTTGAGCAAAAATTCTTGCATCATAGCGTTAGTACATACAATTTTTCATAACTTAATGATTGTTGAGTTAGATGTTATAAATTTTGATTCGGTATCTGGAGCAACTTCGAAGGGGTTGTAGCAAAATATCAAAGTTTGCAAAATAGGCATTTTATTTCCGCAGAACAGAAGTTCAATTCGTTATTCCAATGTTACTCTTCATTAATTTCAAACTTGTGTGTCTGTATATGCAAAAGTAATCTCATGTCAGTGTCAGCTGGGTAAAATAAATAACCAAATGAGGCTTGTTATAGCATGACAATGGTTATGTTACTACGAATTTAATGAACTTTTTGTTGTTTTGCCATCGGTGATATTTTAAAGCTTTGCTGAGACTACTAAATGCTTATCAGTGCCTCGCAAAATGCATCGTGCATATTTGTGCGAAAATGTGTGAGAAGAATGCAGTGTGATTAATTGCGTACACATAATGAATTCAATATCTATTTGAGTGACTTTTTTGTTTATTTCAATAGATATGCATATTATATTGCAACATAGAGACAGACGTATTTGGCTGAAGAGTTTCCCTAAAGAATGGACACGCATTCTTGCAATCGGCAGATGAGATGCGATCAGGCGATGATCACCAAAACAACCGCTAGGCTTTGATGAAAGCGTAATTAGGATGCGGGAACGAATGTGAATAGCTTCATTTGAACGAATAGTGTTTTGTTTGCTGAGCAAAATAGCAATTCAAAATCATTCCGAGGCAAATTTAATTAATTAGAATTTAATGAGTTAAGTGGGTGTGTGTGCGTAATGCCTGCAGTCAATTATAGCTCTTTATTGGTTGCTTTGTAACTGTCTTGATTCATCGTATTCAAATTGAAAATTCAGTCACGATTATATCATTCACGTAGTAGTTCGACGATATCGACAACTGAAAGAAGGGAATGCCGAATAAAAAAATTTTCATTCATCAAACCACTTATCTATTGCAACGGATGATTGCTCTAATAATTAATTGAATATGCGATGAGTTATATATTATATGCATATAAAATTCTCTTTTATATTTCTTTTCAGGCATCACAAAACAAACAACTTACAGAAAAATCATTCCAAAATATTTGTGTGTGAGTTTTTTCTATCGCTTACTTGGTCATTAGATGTTTAATGAATTTTCGAAACTGACCTTTCGTTTCGATAACTTAAAGTTTTCAACTGATTTTAAATGTACGGGTTTTATTTGCAAATGGAAAATTTTTCGCTTGAATTACTTTCAAGAAGTTTCGCTTCGTTTACTGGAAGAGTGATTTAACTGCAGTGATCCAGCGTGTTTTTATTTTGTTTTCATACACATCTGAGCATTGCTGTTGTTTCATTGTTACCTTTTTTAGCGCATACAAAAGCGTCGATCAATGTTTGGAAGAATGTCAGAGGACATCAGAATATGGAGCCAGAATTCGACAAACCTATGCAGGACTTCGTTTCATTTGTGTTGATCATCGAGAAGGTAGAACTTAACCAGTGAATGATTGCGATTCGAACGATTCGAGTGTTCATGTCGACGCTCTTTGAAACATTCATCTTCTAAGCCAGTCATCTACATGCCATAAATTACGCACTTTTGTTCATTGCAATTTGATGCCTATCGTTATGGGCTTGCGCTGTTCATAAATCCCAATTTGGTAATTAAAAGGACTCAAAACGAACGCATCATTTAACATTTTGAGTCGCATGTGGAACTAAGTATAGTAGCTAAACATTTCCTGCTAAACGAGTTTGTTGTTTGTGAACAACCGCGTCAAATGATCCATTAGTTCTGAAAATAGTTTTCGACAATTTTTGCTTTTGGAACATAAATCTTCCTTCTGAACGGAAAGAAATTACAATGGGGAACGAGCTTGATTCCTGATTACTCCATTGCTTTTGTGCCTCATATGCTCTCACATTCTGTTTTGGCTTTGATTCACTCGAATACGAGTTTCTTCGTTAAAATTACCAAGAGCAAATACTAAAAATTAGTCTACAAAAGTAATTAATCTGCTGCTTGAG
This sequence comes from Anisakis pegreffii, assembly GCA_035041965.1. Lineage (NCBI taxonomy): Eukaryota > Metazoa > Nematoda > Chromadorea > Rhabditida > Anisakidae > Anisakis > Anisakis pegreffii. The sequence continues at coordinate 78,988 of JAPYMA010000049.1, read as the reverse complement.
GATGTGAATGAATCTTCCATTCTTCTCATCCCAAAACTTGAAAATAATCGTAATGCATCCATTCAACACTATAATATTTTGAAAAATAATTCTCGCAGTCACTTCCAAATGTTTAACATAACGCTATTGCTCGGAGGTAACTGTCCAGGGTGCAGTTGTCCTAGAAATAAGTATATGTTTGCAAATTGCATTTAAAAATATCAAGAAAACTTCATTTTAGCAGTCAATACTGATGACACATTTCTGCGGTAATCGTCATTCACACTTTGTGTCATCTCTGCAATAGTCGTTTCATTATTGCTTGTATTATTGTTGATCGGCATTGACATGTGCCAATCAAGTTGACTTTGTAACGTAACACACATTCAATTTTTGGTTTAAGTTAAATTCAAATTTCGTTTCGAATCTCACGGAGAATTATGATCAATTTATCTGGAAGTTCGAATACTGATATTACTGACTAAACTTTTTACTGAATTTAGTCGTAATTACTGTCTCTGAGTTATGCTCATAAATGTCTGCAACGGAGTGCTTTTTCTACTGCTTTCGTCGGAAAATTAACACATAGTTGATCGTCTTCTGAAAAAAAAAGAAGATTATCTGACTGCAAAGTGATTTCTATACACTTATATTTTAAAATTAAATTCTATATACGGTCACATTGACATCCCTCCACTAAACAAATAAATGTTTGAATGAATATTTGAGCACAAAATCATTGGAATTGCATGAAATGGTTTATTCTGCGACGAAGTCAATAGTACTGAATGATCAATTCAGTTCGAATTTCAATTAATTCCTTTTGATATATCACATTGCATTCTCTCGAATGTGCATCAATCGAATCACTTTTTCGTTAACTACAACCACTATTGTTCCGTTTTGATGATTCCGTTAACTTTTATGACTTCTTCGTTTTCAGTTTTTTCTCTTCACACTCTCGACGAGCCTTTTCTCTTTCCTTTTCCTCTTTGATTCCTTCTTATGGAAGCTCATTTAAAGTGTGGAGTGCTTAAGGAGTATGCTTGAGAGTAATGTAGGTATACGCATGATATATACCAACTAAATAATTGCAGAATCTGAAAGACATATAGGCTGCATTTCAGCAGCAGTTTTTGCTGGTCTGGTTCCATTATAATGTTGACGCTTTCGAGGAGAATTGAGCTTGAATTGACCTCAAGCGCAAGCATACATCTAGAATTAGTACGGGGTAATGAAGTGGATCGAGTCTTACAAATTGCTATTTTGTTGTTTGATGGCTCTCAACAAAGTTTTTTAATTGCATGTTTCGTTTCAGAATTCTTCGCCAGCTTGCCGTGCTTGGCGCAGTACGTTTATTCTTTCATTTATTTGCTTACTTATTCATTCAGGCCTCAATATCATTCCTCTGAAACGCTAGCGTCACTTATAACGAGTAATTTCTTCGAAAAATCTAAGAATGATCTGATAGAGAAGATCTGATAAATAATTCTATCACTTAGGGTCATATGCAAATGTGCTCACGTAGTATTATGATCGTTGTGGGTGGTTTGAATGACCATTCTAAGAAAGAAAATCAAGCAAAAGGATGGTAAAGGATATGACACCTTTTTAAAGCTTGGTTTAGTGTGAGAAGTAGTGTTCGTCGGGAAGCAGTGTCGAGGAGCAAATTGCGCGAGGTGGGTCCTCGCGGGGAGAAAACTGGACGGGCGGTTCCCCGCATAAAAGTCGGGGAGCAAATTGCGCGGGGGGACCCCGTCGGGGAATGACCGCTCCCCGTGTTCCCCGACGAGGAGGAGCATTTCAGCTCAATTTTTTAATAGAATTTTAATTTTTTAAAGATTTTTGTTTTTTTTGAGGAGTTTTTTATTTTGAAATGTCCATTTTAAATAGAATTTTCCATCCCGATGTGCACCTTTGGGAGGGAAATGAAAGCGTTTATCAATGAAAATGCACTCACGACTACAGCTTTAAATAACATGTTGCTACCATTCAAAAGCCTCACGATAAATTGGTTTTATTTTATTTACATCTCTATCTTATCAGTTTTATCTTATCTGATTATCATCAATATCGCATCACCTTTACAGTAACTCACGACCCCATTAATCCAATACCTCAACAATAATTATCGAAAACATCATCAATATAAAATGAAGTGAAAATTTTTGAACTGTTTGATAAATAGACGGATTTAGTAATTGTAATCACCTCTTGGATAATGAATTCAAACTTTTGATATCGAAATAACTGCAAAATCATGAATTTTCAAATAAATGACAGGTTGAAAACTTAAGAAACCATCGTTCTTAACAAGTTTCTCGATCTCTATGATTATATCCTTAAAATATTTCATTTGCCATCGTTTATTTCCTCTGAGTAATATTTGATTCTTTTTTAAATGACAGTTGAACCAAAATTTCCTTACTGGGCATTTTAAATTCATCTACTTCAAGAATTCAAATAACGGATCGCTCTAATCAAACAGAATTTGAGCCAAACATCTTATACTCACATTTCAAAACAAACAACAAGAAAATATTGGAAGTATTGCAGCGGCATTTCCCTATTTTCAGTTGATTGTTCGCAAAGGTTCCCCGTTCTCCCCGACGGGGAGTGAAAGTGTGCGAAGGGAGTCAGCGAGAAAAAGTCAGGGAGCGAATCGCCTGTGGGGGGGGTCTCCGCGGGAGAAAACTGGATGGGGGGATCCCACAGAAAAGTCGGGGAGAAAATTGCGCGGGGGGAGCGCTCCCAGCGTTCCCCGGCGAATACTAGTGAGAAGTGGTGAACTGATAAGTTTTTGATTTTCGGCAAAAAAATGCGAAATTAAAGCACTCGATGTATAACTGCTCAAATTGCATACTTAATTTAATTTGAATTGATCTAATCAAATGTAATTTTTTAAGATATGAACCAATCGCAATGTCTCGATGCAAACATGAGATTAATCAGTCGTTGGTCGGAAGTAATTTGTTCAGTGAAGCGGTTATCAATCGTGAACAACACAATATTCGTACGCGCTTCGAATCGCTTTGCAGGTTGATGATTAAAATTGTTATCGCATTGTTAGGAATGATTCAAAAAGAATTGAATGATTTATTGATCAGCTGATCAAGAGATAATGGAGGGTGAATGGCACGAATGTGGAAATAAACGCAGGATACATTTTCAGGGACTTGGGTCAAATGATCAAATGTATTGAACCGGTGACGCGCACTGGTTGTGGAGAGGATGCAGCTCGAATGATGCTTAAATTTATCACGGTAGGATTTGCAAGGTAAGTTACTGAGAGCAGTATTGATGGCTTTTCATTGAGTAGATGTCAACATCTTGTTATTTTCATTTGTTGCAGTTTTGAGCAGTTGTACAGTCAGTTGGGGATCAGTGACCAGTTGCCTAATTCTTGTCGGCAGTTATTGACTTTGACGTTGTCAGGTCGCAGTACCGAACGACGTACTACATCGCAAAGGTACTTACAACTGTCAACTGCAAGCACCACAACCTTTTCTCTTCTTTTACTCTTCCTTCATGGTGTATCGCTGAAACTAATCTGAGTCGCAAATTATTTCTCAGTTTCATCTCAGACTTGTATACATCCATAAATAACGGTCCAGAATCATGACTGCCCCTCAAGGATGGATGAGTTGTTTCCTATCACTCTTCATCGATTCGCTTCAGGAATGATGGTCATCGGACAGCTTTTTAGCCAACAATACCTTCAAAACGAGGGTTCTTCCATATTTTTGTTTACTTACCAACCACAACAATTGCGTTTATTGTTTTGTTTTGTGCATGTGTTTAAATATATGTATATTTAATGTCACAGCACTCGATAAAGATGGCTGCAATAGGATTTTTCGATGGCTCGTTCATCTGTTTCATATATTTCGATTGCGCCTTTTTGATAAGATCATTCTATCAGTGGATTAATGCAGCAATAATTTTACCAGAGCCATTGCTCTATTGCAGTATTTTGCTTCTCATCTAGAAGATAGCAACAGAGAAACACAATTTACGAAAAATTTCGTCGGAATCTTCAATTACACCCGAAATTGTCGTTTCTGTATCGTTCAATTTTGTTACTGTCTTTTTTGCTATAATTAACGTTATTGTCATTGTAACCCAACAAATATCAATAATACTTGGTTAGTTTTTATGGTTCAAATGTTTACAGTCTTCTTTCACAGCTTGTTTATTGTCAGATACCAACATTTGTATATTGCCACATTATACTCATTTCTTTTCATAATTGTATGAAAAGTATTTCTGTTTGTGTTTTGTAAAACTTACATTCATAATGAACTTTTTAAGAAAGCCGTTCATTCGATCATATGGCTTACTGATTTGAAACTTTGAATATGATTACCACAACTGTTTTGTTTTTAGACTGATTTTGCAACTATCTATTCGTTTTCTATTGAGATTTCAAAGCAAAGTAAACACTGATAAATTTGATCGGTGTTTGAGAAGGAGATATAGCTCACAATTAGGGCTGCGGTTTGTTTCATACATTTCTATTATCAATTCAAAGATTTTCTTTTATCGCCTCTTCTCATGGCGCAGCAAAAAAAAATGCGTATCTTCAAGGAATTGTGTGGTCATTAAATGGAATTCTTAGCATGCTGTCGAAGACGAAACGCTTCTTTAGTGCCTGTTATGTATCAGTGTTTCTCTAGACACGAATCAGGATCTTTTTGAACATCTTTATCGTAGTGAATGAGAAGTAGCATTCCAAATGAGAACTGCTAAATGTCAACAACAATCGAATTATGCTTTTATTTTCACAGTTTCATTCCAATCATCACCCACATAAATGGGCGTAGCAAAAACAAATACAGTGCAGAAATAAAATGATGGAATATGAAAGCGTGTGAAAATGCGAAATGAAAGAGAAATAGGGATAGATAACAAATACTTTTGTAATTATATGGAAGAAGCCTGCAAAGATGAACGATCAGAGACAGACGGATCGCAAAACTCATTATTTGGGAATAGGCGGAGAATGGTGATGGCTCACGAGAAGGTTGCCCGGAAAATATTTGAATTTTTTATCTTGAGCTGTGTTTTGCTTTTAAGTATGAGAGAAAAGTGAAAGTCTTTGAAACGTAAAAGGAGACATGCAAAAATTGTGACTGATCATCAAAGTGATTTATAAGAAGATAGAGACAGACGAATCGATTACTGATTATCGTCGTAACATTAACTTTTCAAATGTTTCGATCATCTTGTTGGGAAAGATTGAGACATTTGGGATCATATCCGGCTTAGAGACAACTTAAGCTTTGCTTGGACGGATGTAGTTGATGAGAACGACGAAGGCTGCAATTAGAACAACACCGATACCCATCATCATGGATAATCCCATTGGAGACATGCAAATGCCATCTTGAAGTGTAGGTGAAAGAACTATTGGATGACCGAATTGCTGACGAGCGCGATGACGAAGATCGGCGGGTAATGCTTGGTTCTGGAATATTTTATGATTTTGATTGGTAACGAATAAAATTAGTAACACTGAGAAATAAAATGATATCAAGTGTGAATGAAATATAACCTGATCCGAGATATCCAAAGCGCTGATATCAGTGCGGACATCCAATGTGTTATCGTAATCTGCAGCACGTTTCTTCAGTAAACGAAGAGCTGGTCGTTGAGCGGGTTTGTCAGCTGCTGCCGATCGAATAGCGCCGAATCCCTGTGGTTCCGAGCATTTAGGTCGTTCGCATTCACTGTTCGGTTCCTTGATTGTGATTCTGATTTGACATTGGTAGAAGAGTTGTGATCGATCGGCATATTTGTAAATATGAGCTTCTTGACCAGCCATCAAGTCCGTCGGATATTCCAAGTTGTTCAGAAGATGTTTATCAAGTGCACATCCTTCTTCATTCAGAAGTTCTACTTTGTCGCCATTTCCATCATCCACGAAACACGAATGCACTACTGCACAGAAGGTATCGACCGTTTCCGTGTCACAAGTCCATTTGTGATATACCTGTTGTCCAATTAAACCGTATTGAATTGGTTGCCCAGTTGGGCCACCATCCAAGATCTGAATTATTCACTTATTATAATTTTCATTACCTGAGAGATATTTTCAAATAGCACAATGAAAGATACTGAATATAAACGAATATTTCAGTGAATTAACCTCGTATCTGCAAATGGGCATCGGTACGATTTGTGTAGCAAATGCAGTGGTGATTTCAGAGACTTCGATTTGTGTGCTAACAGTCTTATCAGCCTCCATATAGAAGCATTGTATACGATAAGCTCTGTCGACCTTAGTAACGAAGAGCGGATGGAATGAGATGACAACCGTAGCAGTAACAAATATACCACGAGGGTTCAGGGATCGAGTTCGAGCCACATTACAGCTATCGAAGGGCAGCGATATACCGGCAATATTACGTCCTGTTTCATCATTGCGACATCCCTCTTGGTCATACAATCCCTTCACATAAACATGTCCGTCGAACGGATTCCTTGTGTTGAAGTTGACTGTTATTGACGTCGGTCCACACTCTATTTCTGGCTCACCTTCAACACCGTTGTCCACCGGGATCGCACGGATGAGATCAGCAATAAGTAAGAAGGCGACGATCAGAATACCATGTAAGTACATCGTTGGATCTACTGTAATCGTTTCTAAAATTATCCTTTATGTAGATAACGCTATCACTTTTGTTGTTGTTATGGATGGGAATGTTTGTGGATCTGATCCTGGTTATTGCCTTTATATAGTCGGTTCATTCGTTCTCGATTGCATGCGATCGTCACTGATCCTAACAAAAAGGGGTCGTCTTCACTGAGCATATCGAACAATCACACGTTCTGTTCTCTTTTTTCGCATCATTTTGTCGTGGATAAATGTTCATTTCTGTGCATATCTTTCTGTTTGTTTCTGTTTCCATAATAGTATGATGATGTTCATTTTCTTTTTGTCCATTTGCTTTTTTGTCCATCCATCTAACATTCCATAATTAATCAATCAGAAAAATTTTATAATTCAGCTATTAATTCTGTGAAAAAATCGAATTTATTCGTATAAATTTGGAATCCTCCAATTCTTTATGCATTGATGCGAAAACAGACTCTGTTTACAGATCACATAAAAGTTTTTAGATTGATGCATGAATATCATAAAATATTGCATATGACTGCCTGACGGACAAGCATGAATAATTACATTGATAATGACAGAATCGATGCTCTCAGTTTTGTGAGTAAAGTAAACCACAAGATTATCATGGATTAACGTGGTGAGTTTGTGAAAGCATTGTTGTACAGTTGATACTGCTTGATCAATCCGACGTATCAGCGAACTCACAGCTTGATATCTTCTAGCAGCAGAACTGTACATCTCATGAATGAATATAGCCTGAGGAAGGCAGGTGAAGAGACTTTCATTGTTTTTGCTTTTAGCAGGTCATTGAATTTTATTTAATTGAAAGACTTTTACTTATTGTTTCGTTTTTGCTGGCAGTTTTTTTTGATTATGCCGTCAAGATTGGAAGAATTAAAAATCCTTATCAATTTATTGCAATTTTGGATGGTGTTTGATCACTCCCGAGGATGAATTTTAAAAAATTCATCGTAATTCATCTATCAAGAATAAACAGACTGGTGAGGAGGTGTGCGCCAGCAATGTTCTTTTTTTTAAAATCCGATTTAGTTAGATCAACTTGATTGTTCAATATCACTATCTTATTAAGAATGTAGTTACTAATTAATTATTTTATCACAATCACGCATCATGAAATGGAGTGTTTTTATAAGAGAGGAACAAATGGTAGAGATGGTTTCGTTTCTAATTTGTCCTCAATTCTTGTTTGTCACTGAAAAATGAATGTGTTCGTTTTTTTGGCTGACGCATCCAGCATTGTTATCGTCTATCACGTCTATGCTGGCGATGGGTATTTTCGAAACAAGGGGGTGCATCAATACACATCTTCGATGAATGAAAAACAATCCAGCACTGCATTCGTTTTCGTTCTTATCACTGCATGCACACACTCAATCGCCTGCGGCTATTCTCCCTTCGAAAGAGGACATGCCTATTCACTAGCAATCTCCACCCTTTTCAGTGGCTCTTTCGGTCACTTCTTCTCACTCACCCTTTCCTCTCTTTTGTTCAATTCGATTCTCTTTCTTTCATTCTATTTCTTTTCTTGTTCTTCTCCTTATCCTCACTACCCTTTGATTTCTCTTCTTTGCTCTCCAAACTTTTACTCCTCTTCCCCCGTCTTGCTGTTTCCTCAGGCCCCGTTCAGTGCTTTCACCTTTTCATATGAAACCTCTCCTAGTTGTTCTGCAGCATATTCCAAGGAATATCATCCATGATCACACAAACATGTACATCCATGATTATCTATGTGTTTTACTGCACCAATATGAATCGCATCAACCGATCTACCCAATAAAACGTTTCGTTGAATCTTTTGTTATGCGTACGTAATTCGGTATTGTGAATAATGGAAACAGCTTTATGCAACGTTGTACTGATTTAGGAAAGATGAGAAAATTGTTTATGAATGGCGCAATGGTTGAATATATGAATGATTATGTAAATAAGATGAGACAATGATCAATTCATTGAACAATTCCAAAGCAAATTTTTCACACTTGATATCGGGATGGAGAATACGCACTGTTCGCCATCGTGTTATTTTAACAGAACCAATGCTCATTCTTTCTCATTAAACTGATATCAACAGTGAATATGCAATATCGTGGAATTGTTTTCATGTTGTCATTTTATAATTCAATCTGATGATCTCAGTTAAATCGTTTTCTTATTGGTTGCTTTGCTTGATGAGCAATTTCATAGATTATTTTGAAAACAAACAATCGAAGTATCAACAAGCACTCTCTATGCATTTTTTCAAGTGCTTAAAAGACCTGCTAATAGCAAAATTTATCAACGCAAAATCCAACGACTTTAGTTGATAGAAGTCGCCATAAATGAATGAAAATAATGCATTAATGAAATTGGTCAGTGGTATGTGGTACAAGTTCGTTTGTTTATCTGCAACACAATCGAGGCGGCTCCTGATCTGGGAAGAGTGCACTATTTCAGCAAGATGATTGCGATTTGTATCAATATGTATATCATCAGTGTATCAATATTGTGACTGATGAATCTTTACAAATTTCCATTCATTAAGAACTATTTTCGAAATTAACCATAAAACTGAAGCAATTTTCAGCCAGAACTAGAAGAAGCATATTGTCATATCCTAATCCAACTATGCATTATAAGCAATCAAAATTGATTTTTCCTGTAAATGAAACGCATTTATTTTTGTGTGATCGGTGATCAATCAAAGGAATTTGCCGTTTTCAGCGATTCGAAATTAAATATTTCGAACACACACTGGTCGTAGTTTTTGCTAACTGTTGCGATTGTTAATGAGCTTGAATGCGATCCACGTAGATGTCTGTCATCAAATCCGATTGGTTTCACCGAGCAAAAACCCATTCCCAGTTATTGTTTGCGTTGAGGTTCTTTCATATGAAAAAGACCTTCGTCATTTCTTGAAGCTCCTTCACCGAGACGGAACTTAAGTCAGTGTTGTAGGAAAAGTAATTGATCGTCTAGCGTTTGATCAACTGAAATCATTTCGTCGCAGTCGACGGTATCTTGCTTAAGAAACTTAATGAAATGCGTGAAAGACAGAGATCAATTCAGATGTGTTGGATCTTCATCCACTTCGAATCATCATCAGTATTCCGAAGAATGTCATTGCACTCAATATCTTCAAGTAGGCAAGTGATTCTCACGCCCGGGAGCTCCCTTATCCTTTCCGATGTTCTGGCAGGCCGTCAACACCTCCCCCAATACAAGAACTTACTATTTCCAAGAGGAGAATCTTGAAAGACGGTTGAAAGCAATCGGCAGCTCAAGGCTTATGCCTGATAGGTGTGAAGATGTATGTGAACATAGGTAAAATTATCACTGAGTCAAGGTGTGCGCAATACCGAACTCCGCATTAGATTACATTAGAGCAAAGTATTCGGTATTCACGCGGTATTCATTCTTGTAATTTTGTGCGAGAGATTACAAATTTTTAATTTGTAATGTTCAACTTAACGACGTTGGCAAGAGGCATACACGTTGGCATACACCGATATTTCGAGATTAGCGAGGAGAACTCCGTTTACTATGCACAAAACTTGCTCCACACCTTCCTTCACTCTATTATCCTGCGTATCAATACCTCACACCTCGTTTGAATCGGGAATTTAAAAATTCTAAAAGTGTAACTGTGACACACTACCTCGACCAGCCGTTTCTGAAAGAAAACCCACTGATCAATAAATGGGTCTCGAAGTGTCATTTCGCGACCAGGGGCCCAGAAAAGCAAAACCTAACTTCCAGTTCGAACGTATCTTTGGTTACTTGCCACCTCGGATTAGCCACGGTTGGCAACCGTGGCTAATCCGAGGTGGCAAGCCATTCACTACCCAAAGCAGCAAAGCGATGGCTGTCATCCCATTGGCACAAACACCTCTCCAAATCCATCCAAGTCTCGCAAAAACACCGAGAGCCTTGACCTTTGGTCTGAACTGGAGATCGAGTGGAATCAGATACCACCTAGCTAGTGAACACTTCGCCGTTACTGCTGACTCAAATAACTTCGACGACGCATGCGACACTCATTCATTAGCCGAGCAGTACCGATTGAAAGAGCTCCAATAACCATACGAAGTGACCGGAAGGCGAGGTCCCTTAAAGATGTCTTTCAGAAACGAAAAACGACAACAAAAACAAACTAAAAGCAACAAAAAAAATGAAAAATAACAACAAGCCCCTCCCCAAAACTTTTACGTAATCTACGTAAAAAATGAAAATATAAAAAATGTCACAACATGCAAAAAACATAACACATATCATATAACAACATACACCACATCACATCATACAACATCACATTACCATCATATCACAAATATTACAGTGTTAGTGAAAAAAGACATCAATGCACCAGTTCATTTACTATTAGATAAATCAATTCGTCTTCATCACCGCAAACGGACGGATTCAACTTATGCTACGCATTACCGCAAAGTAGAACACTGCTCTGGAGTAATAAATTTGTTATCTTCAGAGAAAACCATAAAAGAACATTTCTAACAAGTATAGCATATGAGAATCCAACAGAATATGAACAATTGTCTCAAATGACCGAGTTCGGTTACCTAATCAGCTATTGCGTTCGAAATAAAAAAACTAATGAAGACTGAACGAAAAATACGGGAAATATGAATTCGTTGCAGAACATACTTTGAAAAGGAAATTTAGGTATGAAAAGACTTATATAACAGCAGACAAAAAAAACATCCAAATTTTGATAAAACTCATCAAGATTGACAAGAAATTAGAAGCCTAATTTATATCCTAATTTTATGAAGCGAGTATATCCTGTGTCTTAGCAGCTATAGTGGCTCAAGAAAGAGATTGAGAAAGAAATGAACAAAGTTTTATTTATTAGCTTGGTGGCTCTAATAAGAACCGTTGGGTTATACTGGCTCTAAAGAGGGCCACTGGGTTACATCGGTTCTAAACAGAGCCGTTGAGCATACTGGCGCAAAGAGGGCCATTTGCTTAACAAGAAAACTTTACGCCCTAGTGTCTGGAAGAAAACGCTATTTACGTACCGTACTGAAAGAGAAGAAACAAATACGACGTAAACATCTAATAAATCAAAGATTAAAAGAATTTAAACTCACAGAAGCATACTCTAATCTACCAATTCATCAATTTGTTACCTTTTAGTTATGAACCAATTGCTGCGTCTTTGTAACAGTCAATTGAAAATGGCCACTCTGCGGCTGAATCGCCATCGATATTCTCATCAAATTCAAAGGAGCGGATGAAAATTGTAAACATGAGCACTTATAATAAATCCATATGCTTATATTCAAACCACATAAAATCTTATTTCATGACTATTACGAGCACACAGTGATTCGCATCAGCAAATTCAGAAAATATGTAATTGCTCATTCAAAAATATATAATAGAAAATATGTATAAAAATTATGTAATTGCTCATACACAAAGATTCCAAATTTTTGAAGTGAATAAAACTTTTGAATATAATAAACTGAATACTATTAAGCATATGAAAAAGAAGAGAATGGTCACAAAATGATTCTTATTCTCTTGATTAGTTGCTTGATTAGCCAGAGACACAGATACCACATTCCCATAGAACCCGATATCACTCGCCGCTGTCCATGAAAACATGGAAGTTTGACGGTACGAATGCCGGGCTCACCCGGAAGCGGGATAAGACTGCTCCTTGGATTATCCGCCCATTCTCCTGGCCGCCGTGCATTCTAACACCTACAAGGGAGCTAGAAAATGCAGTGTCTGTACCTCTGATCCACCTATAAATAGATGGATCAATATTTATGAACCATTCAGTGGTCAGTTTCGCCTACTTGTAGGACGTAGGACCAAGCGTAAAGTAATACAACAAGAAAAAAATGAGGTGACAAAATAACTAGCCTCTGCTTCGCGGAAATGCGATAGCGACCCTCATCTTCCGCACTGACTCGAACACCAACACATATTGTTCAGCCGAACCATTGAGCAGCTCAAACATATGTAGTAATTATGAGTAACAATCCGTTAAATTACATTCTAAAAAAACGCATTTGACAGACAGAAAAATACATCAACAATGAAGAGAAATGAAAATACTTCAGCGATCTCACTACACCTTTCTATTGCAAAATGCAACATTCTCAGGAACTTTTCATCAAAGACGTAAAGAAAATTACTTAAATTTATTATCACATTAATGAACGAGGAATGTCACTGAACAGTAAACTTTCTGGATGCGTAATCTATGACTTCTAATCACTTGTGTCCTATTTAAAAAGTACCCTACAATGACGAGAAAACGCAAATATGGTTCTGATAAAAGCAAGCTTAGGGAAAGAGTTCAGTTTTACATCATGAATATACTAAATTTATGAATTCCACGCAAATATCATTGGCGCAAATAATGTACGTAATTAATCACACAACAAAAATTAATTAGACTCTAATGAAAATAATCAGGAATAAGAACGTGAGCTGAACGAACAGTTAGTTCGTAGTAGAGTCACATGGGAATCATTGTGTTCAGTTTGTAGCAGTATTTTATAATGGAAATGAGGGCAAAAATTCATGAGAAAGAGCCTTGAGAGAGAGAGTCTCCGTTGTGAATCACGAATCTCCGTGGAAGTGGACGATCGTATTGACGAGCAGTCTCTGGAACAGTGGTTCTCTTGCTCGGGAGCTCCACTGCACCCTTCGATTATCTGACAGACCGTCATTACCTATCTCTCCACTGCAAAAAACTCAAATAAGTTCAAAGCAATTTTATACACAGAACGATGCATTTTGGCATATTTCGCGTCCTGCATTGTAGAAAAGTGAAATTAGCAACTACTGGTGACGAGAATCAATAGAAATTTTGTGTTTTTATGTGTATAATCGAGTCGAAAAACGCTTGCAGTTAGAGAGGATACGCGCAATGGAGCAGGATTATAGTTTCAAATTTAAATTTTTTTTAAATTTTTTGTACCAACTACTAGTCTTCCAAAGTGGGGGGAGGGGGAGGGAGAGCCTTTTGACAGGTAATTGGCGGTACTGAATCTCTAAAGGTAACGTTAACCCCCCTAGAGAGTGACACGACAATTGAGTCAACAAAACAAACAAAACAAAAGAGGAGCTGCAAATACAAAAGGAAGGAATAAACAGAGAGAAAATGAAAAACTCAGATTTCTGGTTACGGTAGAGTTGACCGCTCTACTGTTCGACACGATGTTTCCCGTCCGGTTCGAATGTTCTTTCGTAGACTGCTTCCTGGAGTAGGCTGCGCGGAGAGTTGTGGTGAAGAAGAATATGATAGAATTATGGTGGATGAAGTAACGAACGATGAGTCAGTGAGATGAATTATTTATTTGACTGACACTGGTAGCACAAGAGAACGATAGCAATGATTCCACTTCTTTGGACTTCGAGGCAGCGTACGACTTAGTGCACGTAGTAGCACCAAATAACGACAAAACAATAACAATACTCGACAACACAAACAACTTAGAATTCCACTTCTTGGACTCGAACAACAACAAAGTAACGATAATATCCAACTTCTGATGACAAAAATAAGTTCTGTTTACAATTCTTATGTTAGAAATTCGAGGCAGCGCCTGTTTTAGTGCATTTAAGAGAACCGAATAACGACCAAATAATAATAAGACTACTCGACTTCTCAACGACACCAATAACTTAGGATTCCATTTCTTGGAGACAATAACTTCTAATAATATTTTCTTTTCTGTACTCCTCCAATACTCTCGATGTTTCTTCTCTGGCACCACCTCAAAGTTGGGTAATTAAACCGAACGATAATCACACGTTACAATTATCGCAACAAAACAATATTTTGAGCGAATGTCTAACAAAATAAAATGTATCAAAATAATAATAATAAGAATAAATGATGATGAAAGCCCTCCTCTCCTTACCCTTCCATCCACGTCCACCATCTTCTTATGACAGAGATGGAGAAAGCAGAGGGAGGCAATCTTCACCTTACACCACCTCTACGTCTTCTGCTTTCTTATGGCAAAAGCAGAGGAGGAAGAGGAGTGGAAAAGGGAAGAAGGGAATTTGATGTTGAAATAGCGAAATAATCATGAGTTAACGATGACAATAATAAATAATAATTTGAAGACTGTCCGAATGTAGAAGGATAAATGGTAAATACAGTCATAATATTTTGGAAAATAAATGAAGATGACTAATAAGATCCGATCATTTATATAAAAAGATTATGGGTGTGTGAAGGTTAATAAGATTACATATGCGATAACATGGCGCCTTTAGCTTCATGATGACGCGGATTTTACATTTTCATGAACACACAATAAACGAACTGTACAATTAATACTTACGTTCGATGATTACGGTAATCGGAAGATTGAAATCGGGCCTTTCCGTACGTCTGGAGCCCGTATGAACCTTTCGTGCATAAATTATTTATGCACGAAAGGTATACTTTTCATACTTTTCAGATGGCATACTTTTCCTATCTGATTACTTTATTTACGAAAATGGAATAAATACAAATTAGAATGATATCATCATAAGGACAACATTTGATAAATGGTTAAAATAGAAATATGTCATATTACACCACAAAATACAATGATGTGATCAATTTTAAAATAGTACTACAACATTATGGTGAATCATAAATTATCATTTTCAAATCAATTGAATATTATGCACAACATACAATACTCGTGAAATTTAGAATAAACAATACAATTTTATGAATCAAACGAATATTATCCATAATTAATTATTTCATTCATTATTTGGTTTTTCTCGCGACGTTAGTCGCAACATTTTTTAAATTCAAATTGTTAAAAAAATTTTTTAATGCACTGAGCAGGATTTTATTTTTAAAAGAGCACTGATTAAATATATGGATAATGATAAATCTCATAATCTTAGGATCTGCCTCGATTTCCTTCTACATTCGGCGACCTAGTCAGTTTGAAGAGTTTTCAGAAAACGACGATAATTTTGATCACTGAAATAATGGCCATTGTATATTATTAAGATGACAGTGTTGAGGCAGTTCCTCATCAACTCTCACCAATAAATATAATGTAAAAACACGCTCATCCTGTATTTTATCAATTATATGAAATTGGTTCAGAATACGGCCTAGCGACTACCACAATAGTGGAAAAAAAGCCATTCAATAGCATCCTTGAAAAAACATTCCATGCATGTCATTAAGCTGATCATTCGTTTCCTCAATCTTTTTAAGACACCTGAATCTTTCTCACTGTTTTTCTCAAAACAAAACATGTCTTGATTTAGAGCCAACCAAATCAGATTGGAGCATCCCTACGTAGTGGTCTATTAGCAAATGTAAGCGATATTTGAAAGTTCTTCGATACGATTCTGCTAAAGTGATCTGCGAAGCACACTATTACATTAGCTGCAGCAGAGGCCAATACAGCCTCCGTAGAGCTGCTAGCATCAAAACCTCGAATTATGCTCATGTTTGAGTTTAGACTGGTGATTAGCACGAATCGATGACGTAGAATACTGATAATAAGGTGCGGTTGACAACGGTGCTGATATAAAGCATGCCATCTTCGATTCGGCAATTCAATCAAAAACTATTCAGCGAACGAAAAGAGCATTCAACTTGTGTGGTCGTATTATGGTGTATTATAAGATTTCATCAAAAAGCTGTTCATTTCTCGTTAATTTTGGTATTTCTTTGGTTTTATGACAGTGGTCATAACATCGAAAGAGTGGTAGTGCCATCGAAGCTTGCCTCACCATCTGCAGCATGTTTTGTCGTTATCTCGTGAGCAATGGAAGTAGCAGTGCACACTGATCACAACTAATGTTTGCAAAATGTCGATCATTTTCTCAGTACCGAGATCGGTATTAATACCGGTATCAGTTTTCAATACGGATACGATACCGGTATTGAAAAGCAGCTTTTGAAATATAGAAATGTGACTTGTTCAACAGATTCTTTATGAGCCCATGTGTTCATAATTATTCAGAAAACAATTTATTTAATTAATCACTCACTTGAGCTTAAGAAATTCAACAAAAAATACAACAGAAAACAAAAATGGGTATGATTCATACTCCAGTCGTAATGGATATACTACTAAATTCACTTAAAATGACTTGTGGTATGAATCCTGGAAATATCGTGAATATCGACAGCACGAATCCTGAGATCGGTATCGCTTTTCTAATATCAGTATTCGGTATTACCGAGATCTTATGCAAACATTAATCACAACTTTTTGTTTTAGGATTAGAATGATATCGAATATCTACTGAACATATTAGAAGGCAAATTTTTGCTCCTAATTATTGTAGGAAGTTAGCTAAAAATTGAAACTAACTAAATGCATTTGAAAACATGTCTTTTCCGTGAGGTTCAAACTATTTTAGAACAATATAGATAGTGATCCACGTTTTTGGCATCCGCACTTTAGCTCATTGCACATTTTTCTTATATTCAAGATAGTGATGGCATCCGATAGGCAGTCGGTCGGAAAAATCCTACAATTTCGGTCGGAATTCTGATATTCATGTTCTGACCGAACAATTTGAAAGGTCAGTCGGAATTGGGACTGTCGGAGTGTTGAAACGTGAGTTCAGTCGGATTTCAGCCGACATGAAATTTCGTTCCGATGCCATCATTAATCCAAGATGGCCTTTATTTTCAGTCAGCGTATATTTTGTATTTTCACCGATAACAGCTCTTGATCATGTATTTTACTGTATTTTGTTACGCAATGGAGCAATGATAAATAGGAGTAAGTTTGCGCTTCCAGTGCAATCTTCGAAAATCATTTGCATTTCAGAATGAGTTCCTTGAGAGACACAATCCTTCAGTGTGATCAACAAAAATACTCGGTATGTCTCATTGACTTAAGCTTAACTGTAGCATTTCATATTCAGACAAAACAAGTTCGAAAACATGACTTCTTTTATAACCGAGCAAATTTACTGAATCACTTTTGAACTGATTTGCTGTGGCTATTTGACGATGACACGATACGTGATAATGAAAAGAATTTCAATAATGTAGTGATAAGCGAATGAACGTTATTGTTTTTGGAGCGTCCTTGTTTCAATGGTTGGCGCAAATAAAATTTAATTTTCAATTTTCGAATTGGGAAATGAATTCAGTTAAACTCGTTTTTTATCACATCATTCGCTTTCTGATTTACCTTATTGTCCAAATGTGAGAGAAATGAAGAACAGAATGAGAACACCAACTCATTTGCTTTCACTTTGTCATAAATTTAACATCGAATTTTTTTGTCGAACATCATCATTCTTTCCAGTGAATTCTTCTCATTTCCAAAATCCGACCGACATATCTAAAATCGTTACGGATTTAGTGTTTCAATGCAGAGATAGTGATGATAAGATTATTAATGATTGTCAAAATGTTCATAAAACAAATGAAACAATAACGGCGTTGCGGTGTTAGTTTCACTCGACCTCCTGTTTTTTTTTACCACATCACTCTCCATCATATCACAAATCCTCTGCACATCCCTTCGACCGTCCCACCAGAATACACTCCACTTCCATATATAAGAGGGCACAATGAAGGAGAATGTATCGTCCGTCATTGTCTAGAGATGTCTTGTGTTCTATCAGCTGTCTTTTGCTTGGCTTTGATTGCATTCACCGGTGCAATTCCGATTGATAACGGTGTGGAAGGAGAGCCTGAAATTGAATGTGGCCCAACGTCGATTACTGTCAACTTCAATACGAAAAACCTGTTCCAAGGTCACGTTTATGTGAAGGGGTTGTATGATCAAGAAGGATGTCGCAATGATGAAGGCGGACGTCAGGTAGCTGGCATCGAGCTGCCATTCGACAGCTGTAATGTGGCTCGAGTTCGGTCATTGAATCCTCGTGGTATATTTGTGAGTACCATTGTTGTCATCTCATTCCATCCGCTCTTCGTTACTAAGGTCGACAGAGCTTATCGTATACAATGCTTCTATATGGAGGCTGATAAGACTGTTAGCACACAAATCGACGTCTCCGAGATCACCACATCGTTTACTGCACTTGCCACACAAATCGTACCAATGCCAGTTTGCAGATACGAGGTTAGTTGCATCATCGCTTTTATTCAAATGTCCTTTCTCTTAATTAGAATGTAATTTCATCAAATTCTGGCCTCTGAAGCAGCGGTCCTCTAACTTTATTGGCCAATCAGCCTTCGAAGTAAGATTGCAATTAAACCATTCCCTTCTTTTTCCATATGCAGCAGTATTTAATAGTTACTTTGAAGAAGATGGAGGAAACAACACCATAATTTCAAAAACTTTTCTGAATGATAAATCTTATAAAGTTAATAATGATTTTATCTTGGTGTATTATTTTGATCGATGTTATAATCCTTCTCGACAAGAAGGTGAAACCAATCACAAAATACCGATACCTTAAGTTAGAAGGTTGAAAAAAAACATTTGTCTCTTCAGATTCTCGACGGAGGTCCCAGTGGACAACCAATTCAATACGGTTTAATTGGACAACAGGTATATCACAAATGGACTTGTGACACGGAAACGGTCGATACCTTCTGTGCAGTAGTGCATTCGTGTTTCGTGGATGATGGAAATGGCGACAAAGTAGAACTTCTGAATGAAGAAGGATGTGCACTTGATAAACATCTTCTGAACAACTTGGAATATCCGACGGACTTGATGGCTGGTCAAGAAGCTCATATTTACAAATATGCCGATCGATCACAACTCTTCTACCAATGTCAAATCAGAATCACAATCAAGGAACCGAACAGTGAATGCGAACGACCTAAATGCTCGGAACCACAGGGATTCGGCGCTATTCGATCGGCAGCAGCTGACAAACCCGCTCAACGACCAGCTCTTCGTTTACTGAAGAAACGTGCTGCAGATTACGATAACACATTGGATGTCCGCACTGATATCAGCGCTTTGGATATCTCGGATCAGGTTATATTTCATTCACACTTGATATCATTTTATTTCTCAGTGTTACTAATTTTATTCGTTACCAATCAAAATCATAAAATATTCCAGAACCAAGCATTACCCGCCGATCTTCGTCATCGCGCTCGTCAGCAATTCGGTCATCCAATAGTTCTTTCACCTACACTTCAAGATGGCATTTGCATGTCTCCAATGGGATTATCCATGATGATGGGTATCGGTGTTGTTCTAATTGCAGCCTTCGTCGTTCTCATCAACTACATCCGTCAAAAATAAGGCGCAGAATGTGAACTGTAATAGAATCTACATTGGCTGCGGTAGGCCAACTAGGAGTAGACGCTAAATGGACTCCAATATCTATAATAAATGCAGCAAATAAATATTTCGGTTATTATAAATATTTACTAATATTTGAATAATATTTTGGTTCATTGTTGGCCGAATTATGCATTGAATATTGATCACGTGTTCTTCGATCAAATTTGCATAGCCTCTGCCAATTGTAACAATAATTAACCTCGTTTTCATCTCTTTTCAAGCGTTCTTCTTATTTGATCAATTAATCAGCTATCATTCATTTAGTCAATCACTTCGATATTTTCTACTCTTCAAATTACCATCGTCAATTTCATGGTTCTTTCGTGATCCGTTCATCCATTATTTTGTAATTCTCATTTCAAACTCATTTCACGCCCATATAAGTGGGTGATGATATAATTTGAAACCATCATTTTGCTGAAATGAGTGATATTGATGTTTTTAACATGAATAAACATGAATTTTTAAATTTGCTATTTCGTAAAAGAAACATTCACGCAATCGAACAGATGCGCATTGCTTTTATGAGAACGGTATACAACATTTTATTTAGCATTGTAATACCCACATTTGCTCATGGCAAGCAACAAGAATTAATCTGCATCTCATTTCAAATCCTTGAAATACAATGTTGCAAAAACTTTCTTGTTCCTATGATGACGAAATTGTTTTTGAAGGCAGTAACGTATAAAGCGATTCTAAATTTATGAATATTTGGTGATGATATGATTTGCGCCGAAAAAAATGATGTTGAATGGAGTATTGAATACGTGCATATCTTTTTATAATGAAAACCCGGTATGAATTCAATCTCCATATCATAGGTTATCTTAGTTTCGGGATTATAACGTATTCTTAAATAAGGAAAGCCATAATACGGCCTTGGTGATATGCCGCATCCGGATTGCTCAAAGGTGATCAGAATTTTATGATATACCAACTGTTTGATGCAGCGCTTTCTATGCCTTCATGTTTATACTTCACATTCTCATGCATATTCACTGAAAAATTGAAATTGATTGATTCATGCCCATTGTTACTGTCATAGCTCAAGCTGCATTGTTTCACAAACAATTTGTGCCGAAAAACGACCTAAGAGCAACGAGCAACGGTCGGACTCTCCTATCAGAAGATGTGATGAAGAACTGTATATCTCTTACAATTTATCGAGTTGAGAAACTTGCACTGGAGAACGTAAATATATGCTTGTATGAAATTTTAGGCCTTGCGCAATAGGATAGTCCAGCGAATTTGTAGCATTGTTGGACAGTCTTGAACAAACTCTTGCTCTGAGCTTGATGCATCTCAAAATATGGCATTTCACTGCACAATCCCGTTGTTTATTGCATCCTAGAATGCTACACCAAAAATATTTTTATTGTGGCTTGCGAATCAGTGAATATAATACCGTATTGTTCATTTTCGTAGCTCCCGTTTATCTTCTCTAATACGAACTGATTTGATAAACTGTACAATCATTGAACAAGATGAACGGAAATTTATTAGGTTGAGGAATTCGATTGACCATGTGTAATGTAAGACGCACCGGAAAGTAATAGTTATTATTTAGTGATAATGAAGAGGCTCATTTTTGTAGTGTGTTTCAATTAAAAACTGAATGGATAAATAAATAGGCGTGTATTGAGTAGACTTTACAACAGTCCTGAATTTTCACAGGGTTGTTCAGGTGACAATGGCTTGACGAAATACTTGCGAACTCACTTCAATTGTCATCTGAAAAATATTTGTTTTCGAGCTCAATCGTTTATCGGATTATCCCAACATTTTATGTTTGTTGAGCAATGCGGGAGAATTTTCCAATCTGAAACCGAAGAAGGAACGGATTTGATATAGGTGCTGATAAAAGGCAAAAGTTTTTGATGAATTTGTTCTTGGATTTGGTGTGAGGATAAAATTAATGAACTGATGAAAATGATGAATCTTGAAAAAGTTGATCAAAAAAATAGTTTCTGACAGATATACTTGATCATTAATCAGTGAAAGGCGATGTTTTCGTTGGAAATCTGCAATGAAGAGAAGAGCAAAAGGAATAATGTCAAGGAATAAATTGAATGAATGCAATTTTTTTCCTTTTAAAATTAAGGTTTTCATCCAAGAAATGAAACAAAGAGATTGTAATAATGATCATATTAAAAATGTTCATATCAATGAATTTGTATTCCTCTTCTAAACATCAATCAACAACAAAAAAACAGACGAAAAATGAACAGAAGTGCAGTATATTTTCAATGCGTAAGATATCCGGTATTGTCAAGTGAGAGAATAATCAGAGAAATCCTTGAAATCATGACTATCTCGAAATGACACAGTGCATAAATGCATATTCAGCCAGGTCAGTCTTCTGATCAATCTAAACTAAAACGTACGTGACATCTCATCCTTTCCCCACCAAACTCAGACGTCGATATGACACAATCCCCGATCGACACTGCTTACAATAGTATTGGTTTAATTTTGAATCGATCGAAAATATGTTCCAATATTCATTCGTCTACCTAATAACTAGACGGTATCGGCCATCTCAGTGGACAACGGTGCTGAAGGTGAGCTAGAAATAGAGTGTGGACCGACGTCAATAACAGTCAACTTCAACACAAGGAATCCGTTCGACGGACATGTTTATGTGAAGGGATTGTATGACCAAGAGGGATGTCGCAATGATGAAACAGGACGTAATATTGCCGGTATATCGCTGCCCTTCGATAGCTGTAATGTGGCTCGAACTCGATCCCTGAACCCTCGTGGTATATTTGTTACTGCTACGGTTGTCATCTCATTCCATCCGCTCTTCGTTACTAAGGTCGACAGAGCTTATCGTATACAATGCTTCTATATGGAGGCTGATAAGACTGTTAGCACACAAATCGAAGTCTCTGAAATCACCACTGCATTTGCTACACAAATCGTACCGATGCCCATTTGCAGATACGAGGTTAATTCACTGAAATATTCGTTTATATTCAGTATCTTTCATTGTGCTATTTGAAAATATCTCTCAGGTAATGAAAATTATAATAAGTGAATAATTCAGATCTTGGATGGTGGCCCAACTGGGCAACCAATTCAATACGGTTTAATTGGACAACAGGTATATCACAAATGGACTTGTGACACGGAAACGGTCGATACCTTCTGTGCAGTAGTGCATTCGTGTTTCGTGGATGATGGAAATGGCGACAAAGTAGAACTTCTGAATGAAGAAGGATGTGCACTTGATAAACATCTTCTGAACAACTTGGAATATCCGACGGATTTGATGGCTGGTCAAGAAGCTCATATTTACAAATATGCCGATCGATCACAACTCTTCTACCAATGTCAAATCAGAATCACAATCAAGGAACCGAACAGTGAATGCGAACGACCTAAATGCTTGGAACCACAGGGATTCGGCGCTGTTCGGTTTGCAAACGACCGAGTTAGCAATGAGCATGTCTTACGACTTCTTAAGAAACGTTCTGTTGATGCAGATAGCACCGTAGATGTTCGTACGAATATCAATTCCTCGTACATTTTAGAGCAGGTATTTACTACACTCCTCTAATGTCAAGCAAACCAATCTTCAGTCAATCATCAAGCAAAACAAAACCAATCATTCTAGAAATTTATTGCATTATCCACTTCTCACCAATATTTATCGATTGAATTCCTAATTGTAAGAAACATAATCACCAGTTTACAAAATACTCAACCATTAAGGAGCAAAGCTTCCAAACAAATTTATTTCATCGATCTGGTCGATATAATCACATATCTTCATTCCAAGCAATCCGAAATGATTTTTGCACATCATCACCATTGCCCGTGTGGCTGTTAATCTCTATAGGTGGCTTATTATTGGTTTCAATTGCTATTTCAATAATGATGATTTTGTCGTGGAAATCCTTGAATTCAGACCCATGAACATCAACAGAGCCGTTTCCGTTTACAAAAATTTATATTCGAAAACTTCATGACTGACGTGCAATTGAAAAAAAAACTAATCCATAATGTTGCACTATAGCTCAACAATTAAACAAATACAAAATTATGTGAATGTCTTTAATGGCTTCTAAACAAAATCTCGCACTAATACCACGACACCCAATAAGCTGGATGGTTAAGAAAACATTCAATTGCAAGCAATTTTTCAATGCTAAAAAACACTTCTCCGATCATTCGACCTTAGATTGACATTGTGCATAATTGCACCAACAATGTAAATGATCATATTGAATTATTACGACAATATGATCATCTCAGAGATCACAGTAATAATCGTAAAATGGTGTCAAATGCAATGACGAAAGCACTGTCAATAAAAATCCAGCTGAAGAATGTGACAATGAAGATTGTTTATTTTAGGCGATGCGTTGTTGTTATTTTGTAAATAAATTATTCTCTACGTCGTCAGTGCATTGCATTCAACCGGAGAACAAAAGCAGTAGAACAATGAGCGACAGTACCAAATGATTTGACCAGCTGTCAAGTCAAAAATTTTGGCATTTCTCATAAACACTTCATTTGCATGAAGCAGCATTTAATTGGGCATATTTTAATCGAGTTTTAATTTCTGTCTTTCTCCTGACTTAATTAAACATTTCATCTTCAAAAACGCCAGAATGAAAAAATTCTCCCACGTATGTCTGTTCCATGCAAAAACTAGAAATGAAAAAAAAACAAGAATCTTTAATGAAGAGACTCTTAAAACACAAATTGGTTGAATTCTATTCATCAGTAAACAGTCTTTGCTTCTTCGTCATTTTCAATAGTGAACAAATTTGGCTTCAAACGGTGCTCAAACTTATCCATGACCTCTAAAAAATGAATAAGATTCAAACATACAACCGCATTTCACCCGGATCATCATGAAATCATCACTCAGTTTCCTCTTCTCTCTCTATTAATTTCATTTTTATTTTCTCATTCATGCACGTTATATTGCTTTTTGTAATGTTTGCGCTCGAATGTAACATGCTCAAAACGTCGAACAATTTAACAATCGACAATGATACTCATATGTATAAAACATAAAATGTAAACAAGAAAGCACTAAGATTCAATGTTATAGAGACACAACAAAATGAAAATCGAGCATGGAATGACGACAATAAAAACAACCAAAAGAACAATTCTGATTCGCAAAAAAAGAGAAACACACACGACCTGTACCACATGGAATGCCCGTCAAATGATCGAATGTGAATTGAACAAAACAACATGACTAATTTGCCTGATTATTGCATATAAAAACCGACACACAACAATACAGTCAGGTATATATGACATCATGACACTTGGCAGCACTGAGTTCAGTTTTCGAAGCGGTATTAAAAGTATACAATTGAAATGACGAGTGAACCGCTTCAATCGATTAACAAACTGTAACATCTGATCAGTTAAGCGAATATCACCTCAAATAATCATACAATCATTCGCTATTAAATATATGAAAGAGTAAACCGAATTTCCCATTGTACTATTCTCAGTGATAAAAATTAACGAGTACTTGATTCCTTGATTAAAGGTTAACGAGTACTGATAAATAATTGTAAAAACTAAAATGAAACAATCACCAAAACATATGAATTCCAATAATACATCAACAAATGAAGTTCAACAATATATGTGTGATTAATCAACCTACAACAATATATTACTTCCATGCATTACTCCGGTGCAATAAACAACGAATATAATCGATCAACTATGCTTAAATAAAACATAACAAAATCACGAAACACCCAGTGAAAGGCATATCAGTAAAGCGTTTCAGCTCAAATAAACAAACATACATAGAAACTAAAAAAATCAAATCATACAACTGCGATAATTGTTGTATGACTTGATTTTTTTGATCAAGAAATAACACAAAAAATTCAAATGAAACAACAACAAGAAAGTATATTTCAACAAAACGATCACGAAAACTAACTTCAAAAACAGTTTCACGGGATTCAAAAACACCAACTGGCTGTCCTCATACAAAGACAGATTCCATCTGTACAATTCAAAATATGTATGTTTCACATTTACTTTTGATTTTGAACTGTTTATCGTAACGGTTTTGTGGTTAGTACTTCTTTCAACTGCTAATACTTTATTTCGGTATTCGCTAGGTTATCTTGATGAGTTTTTTTATATGTGGTGAGTACATCAGTATTGGCAGTGGAGAGATTCAAAAAGTTCAAAGAAAAAAGATACTGAAGCCATAGTGATGAACAATTCAGAATCATACGTTGATCATGAAGCACAAAGTGAATAGGGCAATCAAATTGCTGAACACTAATTCAACTTATTATTATTATTTTCATCATCAATCACAACCGTCCACAAATCGATCCGATATCATCAAACCTTTCAACTGAACGCTTCCTATCTTTCTTAGTACTGTTACTTTTCATTGATGATGACCTTGTAACATCAAATTATTTTCACTCATTCCACGCATCATTCGGTCGATTTTTCATTTTCATTTCATTACTATTATGATTTATATTATTATCCTCGCTCTTGCAACTGATCTTACTAGTAGTATTACTGGCACAAGTAACCCATCGTATTCGAAATATTCTTAGCAAAACAAGATGAACAAATGAATGTAGTTAGAATGAATGTTTTATGACAAGGTTGATGACGACCTGATCAAGGAAGAGGTGATTATTGAAAAATAAAGGGTCAGGACCGTTTGTTAAAAGTTGCATTCTGCTCATTGACGAGCGGTTGTTGTGATGGTGAAGGGACAAAAAGCGAAGATGTTTGCGACGATGCTACATTCACCCGTTGATGTCGCAAACAACTACTTATTGTATTTGATGCACTGCTGCTCTCAAGACTTTTTCTAATCTCTTTCACTTCTTTCTGCAAATTATCGGCAACAAAAATTAAAATGAATTTTCCTTGAGATAATTGAAATCACTTTAATTATATGATATGGCTAAAGTATGTTCTGAAATACGTGTATCAACGACTCTCGTTCTTGTTCTCTGGTATTTCGATGTTATTTCTTCTTAACAACAAGTTTTCGTTCTGGAAAAAATTGAAACAAATATGTAGACTGTAAAATTCTTGAACAAAAAGATTTCGAGTTAAATTCTTTTGCAAAATTTTCAGAACGTTTCTTCACTTCAATGTGTTTTGAATTGGTACCGGAAAAGATCAGTTTTGCTAATCACTAATCACTTTTAACATTGAAACAATACTTTCGTACATTCTACCAAAATTTGATGCGCACGAGAAATAATTTTCATGACAATAATATAAAACGCTCCGATGAAAAGTAATTCTATCTCAATCTCTAACACAGAGACAACTAATTTCAGTACGACCAATTTCAATACCAAAAAAACGGAACTAGATTTCTAGTCCTTTTATAGGAAAGAATACATCCGTATACAAAAATCTATTTATATACATATTTTTTGAGATTCTTTGTATTGATTTTTAATTACTAAGGAGATAAAAATGAAAATTCATATTGAATGAACAGATTGATTTATACTCACCATATATCCATCATACTCAAAATGCGTTTGAATATTATGACTATCACTTGGATCGATACCCTCATATGATGGCATTAAATAACCAGGTGAACGACGCCTCTCCCATAAGTATACATATGGCTCAACAAATTCACAAACGCTATACAGTTGCTCCATTTGAAAGCCTATGACAGAAACCATATAGATTCAATCATATAATTGATTCACACTGATAACAATCATTCCAACGATGATGAATCCAGAATTTCTGAGAAATCGATTGGCGGCATCCACTATCAACAAAACATATAAACTGATGATTCAGTGACCGCTATATTTACGAAAATTGATTCATTATTTTTATTTACTTTATTCTGACTGCCATCCAAGGATAAATGAACGATTGAAACGTCTATCTCATCATACCTGTGATCTGTTCGATAAACGCAACCGGTTCAAAATAACAACTGATTACGGCTGCGGCTAGCACAGCATAATCATATTTGATACTACATGGATCCAACATGCACGAATCGAGAACCTGAAACTATTTTCAAAATGCACTGGAAATATGCATACAAAAGATCAGAGGAAGCAGGTCGATGTTGCACAATTTACTGCTGAAACAAAATATCATACTGCACGTAATTATTCAACGAGAGGCATGTATGTGAAAACAATCAATAACCGATTGCAATTACTGACCTGTGCCATAGTGATGAAAGCGGTACGCGTGAATTTTGAGAATTGAAAGGATGTATCACGCAAAAAGTTGTAATTATTGCATGACTGCTTTAATTCACAAGTTGGTTCACTTTTTTTAGCATTA
This sequence comes from Anisakis pegreffii, assembly GCA_035041965.1. Classification (NCBI taxonomy): domain Eukaryota; kingdom Metazoa; phylum Nematoda; class Chromadorea; order Rhabditida; family Anisakidae; genus Anisakis; species Anisakis pegreffii. The sequence continues at coordinate 50,824 of JAPYMA010000049.1, read as the reverse complement.
CCGTCTGCTTGCTGATGTTTATTCCGAGCACTTTCATCTAACTTCCCTTTACATTCACATATAATTTCTTCCAACAACAGCAAATAAACGCCTAACCAATGAATTGCTGTCAGTGGATTCAACATCCAGCGCAAATGCTACAAAAAGTTATGCTCAAATTTTATTTGAAATGTTACAACAAATATTTTGTGCGTATTTATATAAACATCATCATCTGGACAAGTCAAATATGACGACCGATAAAAGTATCTGAACGACTCAATAGCGAGAACAAATCAAAGCAATCATTCTCAAAACCGCATGAAAACAATCAACAAATATCCCTAGAATAAAATTCTCGTTCGCTCTTAAGCACCTACCTTCAGCATAACTCGTTCAGCCGAAAGGGCCTCGGATACACTGCACGCTCCATCAGTATATGCCACGAGTGTTTTAAGTTTAGGTGGATAAACCTCCTAAAACATTATCGCTCAATGTAGTCGAATCTCATTAAACTGTTGAGTCAACTAATGAACGAATGACTTGTGAGAAAATGAATGGATAAAATTAATCTGATAAATAATATTATGCGTAATATAACTGTAAAAATAAACGAGTGGTTGGATTTCAACAAACAAACCTCAAATTTGCACGCTATATGAATCGCTACGGTGCCAAACATCTGTAACTCCGACGGTGGTAGCTCCTCAAAGGAAGACAAGAAGCGATCCATATATTCCATTGCCAAATAAAATGTTTCACGGTGTAATTTTTCCGCTGCACAAACCTTCAATCAATTATTCTTGACGACTGTTTGAATTAATAACGAATTTTTATGCGTAAACATATATTCACTTACTATAATAAATCAAATAATCAACAAAAATGAAACATACGTCCATCATCCAATCAAACAAAACGGTTCGCATTGATAAAAGTAACTGAGGATGCAGGTCCATCATGCGACTATTTCTGATATATTTCTGACTTTTTTCACACATTAATTTCCACATCTAAATTTGCATTAATAATAATTACTGTTACATCAATGACAATAATAACAGCCTTAATGTTAACAGTGATAACAGTATTAATGAATAAAACCTGTTCGGGATCTCCACTGGTATTCCTTAGTAACTGGGCAGGCATTTTGCGCGATGTTGTAGAAAGAACTGTGCCACCATCAGATGATATGACGGAAAGAAAATATGGTGATCTGATATTACCTAGAAGAGATAAACAAGAATGGGACGTGCAATAGGAAAATGTATGAAGAAACATGTTCGTATAATCATCAATATACGCACAATGAATTCAGCTATCAAACTCACTCATTCATACATTCACTTTTCAAATCACTCACGAACCCTGTTCCTAATGAACTTCATTACTCCTACTCCAAGGCATGATTCGATTATATCATTACTGGAATGCTTTGATAAGACTTACTTTCACGCAACTTTGTTAAACTGGATGGTGGAATTTGGATATGAGATTCAAAGCATCGAATGGGACTGAAACAATGAGAAAATAAGACTAACATTGGAATTTAATTCAAATGAAAGAAAAATTGAAGAAAATGTTAAGGTTCATGGAGAAAAAAAAATTTTAATTAGTTAAATCATCAGATGAATGTTTTATTTTGAATCACCTCCGTGAAAGAACTTCGGATGATTCCAAATGCGGCAAAGATGCACTCGGATGGGACGCTGCTGGATTAATAGCACTTTCAGAACACTCCAACATTGCCATATTTTCAACTACTTCACCATCATCATCATTCAACTGAATATCACTGTTATTTTCATAAACTACTACGACGAACCTTAACACAATTTCACTTTTCAAAAAACCAAAACAGTAACTATAATTTGAAACTAGTACCACATGCTGCAACAGTACCTGACCAACTACTTTTTCACTGTCTATTTATGAATGAATTGTAATAAACGGAAAAATCAATATTAAAATGAGATGAAAAAACATTATTTATCGAATGAACAGTTATCTCAAGCACCAACCAATTCACGAAGTACCCGTCGATCGTTGTCGCCATTAATGACCATATTCTTATTTGCACCTAAGTTAGAAATACCCACTGATTGATCGATTTGCTGGCCGGTGCAGTACTGACTACAATTTACTGTATTCTCCAAACCACAGCTTACTTCTGCTTTTGCACTCGTCGTTTTCGTTGATGATTCACCACCCCTCGATATGCTACGTGTGCTCGTTCTTCTGGCTTTGATACTAGTATCGTGCCATGCCCATCTGCGACTTTGTCCGCTGTTAATTATCCATTACTGATAGTACACTGAAGTTTCACTAGGAAAAAAAGAACAAAATAAATTTAAACAACTAACAGGTGTTTACTAATTGAGCTGCCGAATCTCATGAATCTCTCGTTGGACGGAGTCCTTCCAAATCTTTTCACTTTCATTCTTGTAAAGAGTTAAAGGGCAGCGAGCAACACTATTTTAACTGAAATTAGCACCAATTTAGGAAAATAACCCTGAAAATTGTTTTTACAAATCATTTCATCCAGGACCATTGAAAAACTCGAGTGGTAACAAAAAAGCAGTGAATCAGAAATGTGTGTTGGCATAAATATGAACACAATATGAGCGAGTTTCTGAAGCCAGCGGACATAGCTGACAATAAGCCTCGAGAATTCTTCAAAAGTTTTTTGATTGAGTGTTGGCCTGGCCTAGCAATTTCACACTTCCATGATTGTCTGCATCAGTTTCAATGAATACGTCAACAACATTTTACACTAAAAGTTGTTTATTCACTGACCAGTTTCCTTAAGTCCGATTTGAAATCTACGAGGAGGCTTGACAGTGAACCCACCAGTAATCACCTGCAAACAATGAAGTCTCGGCCGAAGTTGAACTCAAGCCCTAACGCTTTTGGCTGGGATCACTCACCCCATCAGCATAGCAACTACAGACTTTCGGTGCAATTTTCAGAGATCGTCAAAGATGCAAAAGATGTTCCAATGGACGAAACAGACGAAAATCTTATCGAAATAGTTACATATCAAATTAATTTCACAACAGGTCGGTCATTACTTGATGCACGAACAGCATGCTCAATAACTGCTAAATTTGACGTACGTCTCACATCAGTTTTGTATTTCAGTTAAGCGCCACTTCTTCGTTCATCACACTTGAATTTGAACACAAATTTCGCGCCATCAAATTGTCTTAACAACGAAATACCTTTAACGGCATCTCATTTTAATTCAACTCAAAATTTAATCCAGCACAAATCAAGCAATCACAGTAAAAGTAGTAATGATACTATTGATAATAATGACAGTTACAATAGTAACAGCAATAATTACAGCAATAATAATAATAGCATGGCACTTGTTTACTTTGGGGGAGAGAGTCGCACGCGAGCACGCTCGCCTATTACAACCGAGGCCACGCCTTCTATGCATGACCTCAGTCTCAGTGTAAGCGTAATATCGGCCTCATCTAAGCGTAGCCTCAGCCTTTACGAACGCTCGATGTTACAACGGGGGTTAGCAAGCGGGCTTCGGCTTAGGCTCAGGCCAAGACCACGCTTAGGTTGGGGCCGAGGACATGCGCAATGGGCGTGGCCTCACTAGGAAACCTCACGAAGTTACCCCCGCCTTTCGGAATGAGACCTATATCATTTTGTAGGGCTCATGTAACTGATCACGGATATGTAAAAAATTTTTGCAGTGGACAAGGGGGACGCGAGCTATGGCGCGAAAAGAAAGGAAACATGTATCCTAGATCGTCGGAATCAGATTAGAGCACTATCAGTGAAGCTCAAGGAAGTGATCAACGATAAAATAGGAAAAGGTGTAATACTTCATGACATTGATTTGCAAGCGCTCGCTCATTCGTTAAATAAGGAATATAGAATACCTCACTTCGAGGCATCTGCGGGTTGGATTCACAAGTTCAAACACGTTAACCATTTTACATCAAGGCGAATTACAAAATTTGTGAGTCGACGAACATTAGGCAGTCGTCCACAAATTGAAGAGGCTTGCCGCAGTTTTATCGAGCTCATCAAGTCGAAAAATCTTGATCCGGATTGCATCTTCAATGCGGATCAGTCTGCCATAACGAAAGAATTGTACACGGCGCGGACACTTGCACCTCGCGGGCAACGGAATGTGGAATGCCTTGCTCAACAGGTCCAATCATTAACGCATTCATTCACCATCATGCCAATCATAATGGCAGATGGTATTTTATTACCTAAACTATACGTTGTGTTAGCTGAACCAAGTGGTGAATTCCCACAGAGATTCGACTGGCATTCACCTGACCTTGTTATCGAGTGCGTATATTCTCATATCATGACAAAATCCCACATGCTGTCATGGTTCAGAAATTGTTTTGCGATGGTGCAACTGGAAGCATGCACGCTTCTTATTTTGGATTCTTGGGCACCGTTCAAGAAACATGAAGAAATGAAAGAATTAATGCCATCACTCGAAATTCAAAACATATCCGCCGGTGCGACATCACAAATTCAACCACTGGACCGATTTTTCTTCCGCATATTTAAAACATTCATCAGGAAGATCCATTCTTATGTAATTATTCACGACATCAATTTCTTGATCTACCGACGTGAAAATGTTCTATGCATTCTCGAAGTGGTGTTCAACCAATTTCGCAATCCGAAGTTTCGAGAATTCAACAAATATTCCTGGTATGCTTGCGGATATATTGAACAACATCCACAACAATTTGAAACTCCGGTTCAAGCCTGTTTTCCACACAACGTAGTTCAAGAATGTGATATAATTAATTGTGATGTTTTGTCATTTGTTAAATGTTCTTATTGTAATCTACATCTGTGTTTCCATCATTTTGTTGTAAATAGACATACCCATTACGAACACATATAAAAAAGGAAAAAAAGATCAAAAAATTAAAAAACAAAAAAACCAAAAAAATAAAATATCCCCACAAACAAGGAAAGAATTTGTGGGGAGGGCAGCATAACATTAAGGCAGCTTGAATATGCTATAGATGTAGGAGAAAATATTTTCGCGAGCATGCGGAACCAAACCACTGGGCGCTCGCACTTTAGCCAGGCGCACTACTCGCCAGGCCAAGCAGCCGATGTTGGAATGAAATTTAGAAACCCACTTCAATCCACTGAAAACCTATTTCGCGCCATAACTCGTGTCCCCTTTGTACACTGCAAAAATTTCTTGTATATCCGTGATCAGCTACATGAGCCCTACAAAATCATATAGGTCTCATTCCGAAAGGCGGGGGTAACTTCGTGAGGTTTCCCGTCAGTTGTTATACGCGAGCGTGCGTGTCCCCCAAAGTAAACAAGTGCTAATCGTAGTGGTAGTAGTAATAATAGTAACCATTAATTCTTGGCACAGGCATTGTTATATTCTGATCTATAATTTCTGTTCAATATGTCTACTTTTTACCGTAATTTCTGACAATTGAATGAGTTCAGGTGGTGTATAAATGCGGTTTCGAATAATAAAAATCATAACGCAAAGTACTGTTGAGTACAATAATTGTTCGAAATCGAACATAGACCGCGAAAACGGAGCGTTTATTGTTCGAATTTATGTGTGTATCATAGTGGTTGGTTTTTAGATAGGGACGATATGAATGACTCGTATAAAGCAAGAATAATAATATTATATTTGTTATGGTGGTGTTGTTTAAAGTTTTGAAATGAATATATATATGAAACTGAAATAAAATGAAAAATTTTATATATGAAATATAAAAAATATTATCATTGTTACTTACACATCGAGCGGTTATTTTGTTGATCGCGGTTAGCGATCGGCGGAATGCTTATTTTGTAGACTTATGAATATTTATTGGATTGATATTTGGCTACGTTTAATTGTGCAAAGTATTCACGGCAACTAATTAAATACTCGGTTGTACTCACTTGGCCTGCTCGCCTAGCCAGCGGGGTGGCTACAATCAAGGCTAAAACAGTGCGAACGGAAACGCGAGCATTGTGGCCAGCAACGTTACAAACGTTTGATAGCCTGACCAATCCAGGTAATCCAGGTATATGAAACAGATTCAGATATTGAATAGCGCAAATTTTTGTGTTTTGAATAATGACAAAGTATGCATTTATTTATTTTACACAAATATGCAATGCATTCGTTGTTTCATTGATAGTGAGTATTTCTTTGTTGTTTTGCTTAAGAGCAAAATGCATTTTTCTGTAACATTTTTGGTTGTGAATTGTGTGGAAAGTCGTTTCAGATGATTATTTTCTAAAAATCGAACCTAATCGAGCAGTAAACATATGAATAGCAATGACCTCATCTGACACAGTGGGCGTGGCCATCTTTTTTGACTTTTGTGATGCAATCACACAAAGTAGGCGTGGCCTAAGCACGAGAGTGATGTTAATGCTCAGGTATTAACTCAGGTACTGAAAGGTGCCAGAAGGCACTTTTCAGGTACTTATAAGCACCTTACTCATTACTGTTCGTGAAAGTTACTGTGTGTTGCTGACTCTGTGAAGATGGATGAGCTACGTGGTATGAATGTCGTCAAAATGGTTCAGAAAATATTGCTTCCGGTGGATGATTTTTCAATATGGCTCCAAGTATTGGGCCTAATATCCTCGACTAGGACGTGCGTCTACGGTTAAAGGATGAGTATTGAGAGTAGCGGGAAGTCGGAGGAAAGCGCTGGGCTTGTCGTCGTAGTGGGTGTAAAAAGAAGAAAAGTCTTCTTGCTGGGTCGTTCTCCGAACACGTGAATTTGACGCCAAACGAAGTATTTCAACTATCGTATCATTGGTGCAGAAATACGCACACGATAACTGAAATCCAGTTTGACATACGGCGTCAAGACGGTTCCACTCCCAGTAATCGTACTGTTGTCGACTGGAACAACTTCTTCAGGGATATTTGCGTGGAATGTTTCGTTCAGAATCCCATGCAAATTGGCGGCCCTGGGAAGATCGTTGAAATCGACGAGACGGTTCAGACAAGGCGGAAGTATGAAAGAGGGAATCTAGTACGATAGCAATGGATTTTCGGTGGTGTTGAGAGAGGTAGTGGAAATGCTTTCTCATGCCACTTGAAAACCGCTGCGCTGCCACCTTTCTCCCTATTATTTTAAAACATGTTCTCCCAGGTACGATTATCATGTCCGATTTGTGGTCCGCCTACAGCGGTGTCCGTAACCTTCCTGAAGGATACACACACTTAACTGTGAATCATTCCATCAATTTCGTCGATCCTGGCAGCGGAGCATGTACCAACACGATTGAGTCGACGTGGCAGAAATTCATGCACTCCCATAAGTGACGTTACGGCACTCATCGGTTCCTCCTTGCTTCATACGTGGAGCAGATCCAGTGGCGTCGTTTGTTTGCAGGCGATGACATTATGTATCATCTTTGGAACCAAGTGCTTGCCCTCTATCCATCGGAATGACTGCTCATCACTTCTAAAGGCACTTTTTTACTTTGGGGGGGTCGCACGCGAGCAAGCTCGCGCATGCCACGTCTACTGCGCATGGCCTCAGTACAAGGTGACCTCAGCCTCATCTAGGCGTAGCATCAGATCGCTCGATGCTACAGCAGAGGCTAGCAAGTGAACTCAGGCTCAGGCTTAGGTTGAGACTACGCCTGGGCTGAAGCCATGCGCAGTAGGCGTGGCATGCGCGAGCTTGCTCGCGTGCGACCCCCCCCCGCCAAAGTAAAAAAGTGCCCTTCTAAACCCAACGGCCCTCTTAAGAGCCACCAATAAATAAACCAAACTCTGTCTTACATTGCTTGTAAATTTCAATAAATTTAATAAATTACATAACACAATAAATTACATAGTTTCGTTTACGCGCGTGAGCCGAAGCCCATGCGTAGCCTCATCGCCGGGTGGGCGTGCCTACTATACTGAGAGATGTCTCTATGCGCGCGTGTGTAGCCCCTAAACTAAAGAACTGCATGGTGCTTAGGCTTAGTCGTAGTGAATGATGCTGAAATTGAGGCGGGTGAATTAAACACGTATGAATGCAGCAAGTTGCCCATAGATGTGAAATGAAGTAGTGCAGAAATAAGGATGTTGTTTGTGTCCAATTCGATAGTGCTCATGGAATCGACGAGAGAGGTCAACCTCTTTCGTATTTCACTTCATGTACATCAGTCATGGTGTTAAAATTGTAACATTATAATAATAAGTTGTATTTTGAATAGCGAACGAGCAGTCGCTTACTAATAAAGTGTGTTTTCTCCTTCTTTTTCGAATGATTCAATACCGTTGTTTTTGATCGCTGAATATCATCACAAGCTTCACTCAGTGTTGATTCTCAAACCATTGTCATACTTAACATTTTCAGTTTTATTGTTCATCTATGTTTTTCTTCTTCAAAGCTTTTCATTTTGCCATACGTACGCCGTACTGCTCTCATGAGATTGAAAATGACCGGATTTAATGTAATTTTATTGACTGAATCTCTGCTTTTTGAATTAAACGGAACTAATATCATTTATCCAGCAACTATCCACCACTTATTGAAAGGATTTTTTCGAACAAATCACTAGATATTTCAGGACGGAAAGAATAAAGTGTACGATGCTGAATCGGGTCGTTATAACGGGTATTGGTGTAATCAGTCCATTCGGAGTGGGTAAAACAATTCTTTTCGAGAATTTAATCGCTTCGAAAGTGGCGCTTAAATTTAAGGAAGCTTTAAAAGCAGTCGTTGGTTGCATTCCAGAAGGCAATGAAGTCGTTGAATTGAATTTGAATAGATGGTCCAAAGGTGAACGGAGACAAATGGGTCGAGGTCAGTTATTTAAATGTTTTTTTCATTCGTTATACTTCGTTTTGCTGACTGATTCTTCCAATTAATTTTGTGAGTATTTATTTTTGCGGTCATCCATATTTGTCGGATGAATTGTTCATTCATGAAGTATCAAACACAGATTGCATTATTTTTTAAGGCAGTTTATTGGCATTGGTTACTGCAGAAGAGGCCATAGAAGATTCTGGATTGGATGAAAAAGATCTGGAAGAGATGGGTGTTGACATTGGGATGGGTATCGCTGATTTGGAATTGATCGCCGAAAGCGCAAATCTGATAAGGGATGGTAAATCGCACAAAGTAACACCATATTTTGTACCTCGAATTCTAACAAACATGCCTGCTGGACATGTAAGCATACGGTACTATTTATCTTCATTTCTTTTTTTAATGTTTGACATGACTTCGTCAGTTTCAAGCCATAACTTGATGGGTTATTTAGATGGAAGTAGGTTGTGAAATTGAATGTTAGTTGCAGTGAATTGCTGCTAATTGAGGTATGGAATGCGTGGACCGAATCTGAGCGCATGCACCGCTTGTGCAACCGGTCTGCATGCGATTGGAGATGCAGCTACTTTTATTGCGATGGGTCGAGCCAAGAAAATGCTTGCTGGTGCAGTTGAGGCATGTGTCAATCCTATTGCAATCACCGCATTTCAACGTATGAGGTTCATCTTCCCGTTTCTTCTATCTCTTTTCTGCTTTACGTTATCCGATGTTCTGTTCGTTACACTGTTCACTTTGAATTGTTGAATATACTTCATGGCTCCTGAGCATTTCGGATTGTTTTTGCTTCCTTTGTCCTGTCAATTTTATCTCCTTCACGAAGTCATCTAGTTATCCGACCAACTGAATAAACTGCAGAGCTCTCTCTCCATCCGGCTCGAGACCTTTTGATTCCAGTCGAAATGGTTTTATTCTTAGCGAAGGCGCTGCCCTTGTGACATTGGAAACTCTTGAAGATGCTCAAAAACGAAATGCACATATTTATGCCGAAATTAAAGGTTATGGTGAGTGTGTATTCCATCTCAGTTGCTTTTATTGTACTTTTATTAGTTATTCACCGCCAATTCACCATAGTAATATTAATATACTACTTATCATATTATCCATATAAGTAGTTTCAAAAATTCTAATTAATTTATTAGTGAAAATGGAACAATGTAATTTGAAGGGTTCTTGAAGTAATTGACGAATTAATGAAAAATTAAGGTTGTGCTGGTGATGCGTATCATTTAACGTTACCAACGAAAGATGGTGCTGGTGGTCGTTTGAGTATGGAACGATGTTTGAAAGATGCGAGAATGAACGCATCACAAATCACATACGTGAATGCGCATGCCACCTCAACTCCAGCTGGTGATTCGGCTGAAGCACACGCTATTGCAACGTTAATGCCTGGTGTTGCTGTTTCATCCATCAAAGGTTCTTTTTCTTAGAAACATTTCGATTACACTCACTTTCAACGAAGTCAACAATTATAAGAATACATTTTATTAAATATATCGCAAAGTCAAGTTACTTGGGAATGTTCTTTCTGTATGCTATTAATTATAAAATCGATAATCGTTTCAATTTAAGGGCATATCGGTCACACACTAGGTGCGGCCGGTGCAATAGAAATAGCTGCAACGGCGATGTGTATTGATCAAAAGGTTATCGTTGGTAACGTGAATCTAAACGAAACAGACATTGATGAGAATATTGATCTGTTACGATCAGCAACTGACTGGAAAGCCGATCATGGCAATCGAATTGCATTAGTGAATTCATTCGGATTTGGTGGACCACATGGTACAATATGTTTGAGCAGTAACTAATCAGCGTGGTGATACTAACTGACTGAGTATCGATTCAATTCTTCTCAAAATTTATGCTTTATCCTTTTCCAAAAAGATTGTGCCATCAGCAGATTCTCCTGTATCAGTCATTATTGAAATTTAAATTTTATTAAATGAATTTTGAATTTGCATGTAATCTCTTATGCTATATATAATACTAGGTATGTATATAACAAATAAATCAGGTGTCGGCAACCCCCGGCCCGCGGGCCAAAATTGGCCCGCAGACAAAAATATTTGGCCCGCATATGAATTTGAGCATTTGATTTTAAAGGGGCAAAAAAAGAAAAGAAAAAAGGTTTCAAATTATTTAGCTACTACACTGAAGATTTTCGACACAGAATTTCCTGATAGACGACTAACTGTGTCGCTGGCACATAACATTTTCTCTTCATTAATGCATATATATATATATATATATATATATATATATATATATATATACGGCGGCCCGTCAGTCAGTTGCTCGGAAAAATTTCGGCCCGCGGCCAAACCTACTTGCTGATGGCTGAAATAGATAAGTGAACGTCCATACACTTTGAGTGTTTTGCATTGCTAATCGTTATTGATGCCGTTCTTTCCATTTTCGTTTTTTTTTTTAATTTTGACGAATATCATTGAACCTTCTGTGAGAAATTACAAAAAAAATCACTGAAAAACTATTTTAAAATGTCCTTCTTTTGCAGTGAATGAGTGATTCTTATTCATAATAGCTTTTATCAAGAATTCAATAGCTTCAGCAGAGTGTGAAGTGAATTTGAAAGGTTGCCTGTTGACGTTATCAATAATGTTTATTAGAATAATAAAGAGCGTTCTTTGAAAGGGAATTAAATTTTAAATTCCCGTTAATGACCATTAATAGTGTAAACGCGAACAGAGAATATGGCTCAGTGGAATATCAGCAAATTTCATTTGCATATTTGCAGTGGAGGTAGATTTTAAAAAAAAACTGGTGGAGATGTTGTTCCCAGTGGATTGTTGTGCATCGTTCGTCTACTTTGACCGAGAAATTGGTTGATATCCATCTTTAGATTCTGATTTAATACGTCTTCGCGTTGTTCGTCGTGTGCGTTTCACTGGTGCGTTTATAGCAGTCACATGTGGATGCAAATAACGATCGTTGAAGAGTACAAATGCGCTGAAGTGATTGTATGCACGTCATAATTCTAGTATCTTTGCCTTCACAATTCGACATGTTGATGTTTATCTTTCGCATTCGTTACACTCGTCATAATGAGTTCGTTGCTGTTGTGAAAAAAAAAAACCAACCGATAGGTTTGCAGAGCGATGATTAGTGCATTTTTGCATGTGAAGAAGATCATCGTGTAAGTAATCAAGCCTCGGTCAAACATCAAATAAAGACGAACCGATAAGAATGGCACATCTTGGAGCGAATTTGCTAAGATTATAGCCCAAATGTCCACATCATAAAGCACCTAAATCCAGTCGTAGCATGCGGTTATTCATTTTGAATACATCAAAAATATAACCATCTCTGTGATTGTAAGCATACAAAAGCAGTGATGTGATTCAAATATGCGATGCATATTTTCGGCGTTAAGTCAATCCGACTAACGACATTTCGCCTAATAGACAGTTCGCCTAACAAATGCTTCAAGAAGAGAACTCCTATCCATGGATAGCCACAGCATTACCAGAGGTTCGATCGCGGTCTAGAGATAAACCTCAGTCTAGGCCTAAACATCAACCTCATCCTGGGCTTAAGCATAAACTTCACAAGGAAAGATCACTAATTTTCTGAATTAGTCTTATATATCTAAAGCCAAGAAAAACATGTATATAATCCATGCTCAAGAAAACAAACAATATTTAATCTAGGAGTATTCTGTAACTAGATTACGAAGTAAACAACTCCGGGATAAGGGTCAAGAGATTCGGACAATTCCTGCATGCTTGCAGCTAATATTCTCGTGGCATTAGGCTGAATGACTGGACACGCATATTTGCTTGATGGTTGCGATAAGTAAGTGTGAGATGAAATATCGCTCACAACACTGTCATGTAAATGAAAGGTATATAAATATACACATTGCATGGATCGGGTCTTCTTGATTCAACGAGAAGTTCATCGAAGTTCTTTGTGACTGCGACTCGCATTTTGCGGGCACGACTGACGGTCAAGACGAATGGAAATTGCAGCAAACTTAACTGTAACATGACTGTCTTTTGTAAAATATTTTTTCATTTTATTTCCTATTTTCTTTGTCATCATCCGTGCTTCTGATACCCGAGGAGTCCAAATACAGAATAGAGATTCATTCTAGCTTTCTTACCGATGAAAAATTCTTCATAATTTCACAGTGATCCGATTCTTATTGTTCTTCTTAATCTCATAATCAGATTCTCCGACTGAATGCCCATTTACATCTTGAACAAAACTATAGGAATTTGTCTGATTACTATGCAAAAGATTCCAATTAATTCCAATTATATTAGCCTAATTGTATCCCAGGATGTATATAATGTTACCACTCACATGATGCACTTTAAAGCAGTTTATGCAAGTATATTGCAACTTGCCCCGTTTTTTGTATAAGTGAGGCACAGATTCCTTCAAAACAGCTCGCTCGCTTTGTTTTGCATTCAATTGATTTTATTTGTCGTTTGATCAGCTTTATTTCGATGGTTGATGACTACCAATACTGATTGTGAGTGGCTGTTCACCGCAAATAAACAATTATATTCACTGCATTTCGGATTCATTCACTAAACATTTTCGATTGCTCGGAGATCAACTTCTTAATTTCTACAGGTCAACCTCATTTCAGAAGACAACGATTAATGCTTGAATAGCTTACTGTCCATGCTCCAAGTATGACATGCTGTACAAATGAACTACTCCAAACGACTTTTTCTTTGAAAACATTGAAAAATTCAACGATATCACTCGAGATGGCCTGAAACACTGTTTGTTGTTGGGAAATGAGTAAAATGAAAGAAGAACTCGTTGGTGGACTTATCATTGGATGATTATAAGGAGGTGTATCTTCGAAGAATGTGACCCGTATCATGGGGTAATACTGTATGCAAAACAACTGAATTTCAATTAAAATGCTATTGGAAATAAATATTTTCGAGAGGAATTTGTCGCTCACCAAATATGCAAGTAGTATCTGTGAGAGTTGCTCGCGAGAAATGTCACCTTTCGGTAGCAGCCAACGACCGATTATAAGTACAACAAGAAGAAGTTGCTCCAGAAGCTGCAATTGAAATTCTTCTTCAGCCATCACTCCCTTATCTGCAGCCATTCGCCATTCACATAGCTTTCTTTCGAGTAGCCAAATTGGTGGTGCGGTTGCAGTTATGTATAGCAGTACGGATGGACAAAACCTGTATAGCATTTCACGCAATTGTTCCTCTTGCAAAACAAACATTAAAGCGTTTAATGCGTTGTCTCAATGGTTCTCATATGGGGTGAAATTGCCCATTTTGAGTAATTAGGAGGTGTCAAGAGGAAATGGAGGGGTCGGGAAATTAGTATTTCGTGCAGTTGTTATTTATGATAGAACGCTATTGTGATGGTGTTATTTTCACTCGGATATCTAAACGCTCATGAAAACCCTCTTCTTTATCCTATTTCCTGAGTATCTCTAGCTCTCCTAGGTCTGAAAAAAGTCAGTCTGAAGTAGTCACAATTGTTTCGTAAGTTCTTCAGTATATTGGCTGACATCGTCTCTCACGAACAGTGAGAATTGACTGAACTGTTTGATACGACAGAAAAGATCATTGGTTTGGTGTGGGACGATCGAGTATTTCTGAATTCATCCATTACTATTATTTGGTTGCATTGGAAAGGTTTGCTAAGTCTTTTAATTACTGCAACTAATGGGATTTTTGGTTCGTGAATGAATTTCTGTGAATGAAGTAACTGCTCAATCGTGTCATAGGCATCTGTTTCATGACAAATGTGTACCATGTGGTCATTCTGCTTTGGGATTCTACAGCGAAAATTGTTTCCCATACTTATGAATGAGATGACTGATTTTCCTTATTTGATTGCCGAGGTTCATATTGTTTTTGCAATGTGTAAATAAAGTTCTAAAAATACTTGTTTAATTACAGAAAACTAATTTCTTTCATGCCGCTGAGAAATTTTCAAACCGGTTTTCCGTTTGTTTCTGATGTTATACGTAGAAATAGTAAGTTCTTGTATCAGTGGAGGGGAAGGGGATTACGACGGCTTGCCAGATCATCAAAAAGGGTAATGGAGCACCGAAACGTGAGAACCACTGGCTTAGATAATGGTTTCGATTTTATTAGAATATTTGTCATTAAAGTTATATTACACACCATCGATAATATATCATCCTACCATTTACGTTCATCGCCAGCTCTCATCACTATTGTGTGTGCACCTTCGAACAAAATCGCAATCGCAATCAGTGCGAAAGCCCATACTGAATTGCGTCCTTCCATCTGCAGTCACAAAAAATTAATCAAATTAGTTATGGCAATATCTATTTGACTTAATTCACTGCCATCGAAGCAGTTCGCGAAATCCTTTTAATTTTCGTTAACATAGAGAACGAATCAGTGATATGATATGTTATTTGAAGATTTAAAGTTATATCATAAAGCATTTAGTGTCACTTATGATCATTATAATTCTTATCATACCAATAATAATAAACTGTTATTATTTCTGACGCTAATACAAACGTTACTTACATGAACAGTTTGTGAGATAGTTGCTATTGAATGCACAATGAAGAGTGTTCGAGCGAGAATCGCCCTTCCGACGTTCAGCATTACCGATGTACCTTCGGCAGAATCGATCAGTTCGCGACCAATCTCGATGTGTGTCTCACGACCTCGAGTACGCCGTCTTTCGTTCATTTCGTCGATCTCTTGAATTCATTCAATTCTCAGTTCATCGATACTTTGATCGATAACGGTGATCTATCAGTCAGCTGGTCATTAATTCATTGAAGTGAGAATATCGTAGACAATTATGATGGACAATCTATTTAGAAAATGGTGATTCAAGGCATCAAATGAATCAAAGATCGAATTTAAACGAATAATCTGATCGTTATGAATGTTAATTCCTTTGATTGTTTCATGCCCTCAACAGTAGTTTGTTTTCCGAATGAAACAGCTAATTTCCGACTCAAGGATGATGCTAACAAATGTGACGTTCACTCAAATAACGTTCCGTAATGATGAGGAGGCGCCCTCATTCAGTTGATTAAGGGAAGCATTAAAAATTGAATGAGATTCAATGGCGTAATTCATAAATAATCCGAACTAATCATCTGTGTTTACCGCGAACATTTCAAATACGCATGTAAATTGTTTATCCCCAACAAACAACCAACATTAAAGACGGCACAAACCTTCGAAGAGCAATAAACTGAGCATTATATATGACAACCTTTGTGAAAGTCTGCTAGAGTTGAATACAGACGGATGAATGAATAGAATAGATGAATATGTGCTTGTTGATTAATACAAATACGCAATTTGATGAAACATTCTCAAGAAGTGGATTGTATCCACTTGTAAAGAACAAACGCAAGAGCGATATGAAATGAGAGGCGTACAAAGTATTTTTCATCTATTGTCAAATGTTTTTAAATGTTTTCTCATTTACATCAGTTCGGCAAAGACGTCGCATGTGCTTTTTATGTAGTAGTGGTTTATTCAACGTTCTGAAATGAGATAATTCCGCTGGGAATTCATTGCCGAAAGAAATCAAGAGCGAAACTGAAATCATTCATTATTGTCATAAGACCACAACGAAGTCCGATTATTCCTCAACGGATTTACTCGGTCTAAACAACAATTGTTTCTTGGTTATCTACTGTATCAAATGCATCAGAGTTTCATTAATACGTATCATACTAAACATGACTGCCAAATAAGTATTGAAAAAATGAAATGAAAGGATAATAAAACGACTGGTAAGCTGCGATGGTTGAATAAAAAGCGTTATATAAAATAATAACATATACATATCCATCACTTACATTTTTAAAAAACTTACGATTCACTCGCAATCAAAAGAAAAAACAAATTAAGAGGTAACTTCCAGAAGAGAGAGCATTGAAAATTCAAAGTGTGGGGATTAGAATGGAACTTGTGAATGTTTGTTCCGACATTACTTATGAGATGAATAAGGTAGATGGTAATGAAAGCAGAATGAAGTGGAACTGGTCATTTCATGGAAGTTTATAAATTATCACTATCGGTTGATCGATTTTAATTATTGGTAGGTGAATGTTCACAAGTGGTGAAGAGATTCATATTCGGATGGTTGGATGGATTGATGGATAGACGCATATTCAAGGGCATTTCTTGGACAATCAACAACCGAATGAATAGATAACTCTATTAATACTTCAGGGAATTGCTCACATTTGTTTACGTTCGAAACCGCCTTTTTTTAATGTTCACCTTATCATTGATGTAGCATCGACAAGCATCACCATGCGTTTGATTGATTGCATTGAACAGTGATCATTTTGATTGCAAATGGCATTTTCTATTATCTTTCGTAGATCATAGTTTCATTCCGATTGGATATTGCCAAGAAAACTTAATGGAAGGTTGCATTGATGCCTGAACTAAAAGTTGTTGTTCAGTTTTCGTTTTACCGTATAAGCATCATTGAATATCGTCAGTGAAGCAAGAATGAAAAGAAACGTTCGTTTATCAGCTTTGAACATCGCTCTTATCATCATCATGAGATTATCGGTTCATATAAATCAAAGCGTGTAATCGTCTATTGCTTCAATAAGCGTCACAATCCCATCAGGCTAGTTTTCTAATCGTCGAAGTCTCAATTTCAGTAAACGCAAGCAAGAATGCAGATTAGTGTTTGCACAGGATCCTGATAATCCCGAATCCTGGCTTCTGAATCCCGATCTCGATCCCGGGATTCATGTTTACAGGGCTCATGGGAATGTGAGTTCACTTAGTGAGTTCACTTCTGATGGGGAATAACGAGCGCAAAATACCAACTTCAATTCAATTGATGAGATATATGAACTATCCTGATTACGTTCAGAAGGAAACAGATTATATGGGGTATAAGATCATGAAAGAAAATATGACCATTTTATCTTCGAGGTTGTTCGGTGCGAGCAGTAAGAATGATGATAAGCCAAATTCCAACTCATCGATGGTAACAAGGACGAGAGTGAACACGATATTGCTTTCTCCAATAAAATAGAATTGATCATGAATCCCAAGATTCCGTAAGCTGAGAAAAAAGCAATGACGCGAACAGCAAAGTAATTTCTGAAATGCATTCGTTCGAAGTGATGAAGGAAAGGGCGGCGAATATGCAAAAATTGTACAACTTAATTGAAACGATCCCATCGACAACTGTCGAAAGTGAGCGGGCCTTCTCCGCATTTCTCCAACCTTTACAGAGGCTTATTTCATCTCTCACTGAATTTTGTTTTTTGAATTTGTTGTTGTTACATCAATCTTAAGTCTACTGTTTTCGTCACAATTATTATTAATTTCATCACGATTTTGTTTCAGTTGTTTTGTTTTGTTAAATTCATTGAATTTGTAGAGCTTCATTGAATGATTTGTTGAATAAACTGTTTTCTGATTAATTATGAATATATCGGTTCAAAAAGAATGTTGAACACGTCACACTTGTATACTTCAAAAGTTGCTTTTCAATCTCGTGATCGTCTCGGGGTTGAAAACGATCCCGGGATCAATTCCCGATCCCGGGGTTGATAAAATGGTCAGGATTTTGCAAACCTTAATGCAGATTTGCTTCAGAATAAATGACAGATGAAGCTATTGTTTTGAATTTCAACAAATTTGGTGTAATATGAAGAAAGGAAGTATGCATTATGTTTTTGCTTTTTTCTTCCCATCAAAAAATTCTTGTTATTTTCCTATCCATCCATCAGAAAATGTCAGCACAAGTAAGACAAAATGAACATGGATGAAAACAAAATATGTGAAAAGATCTGAGTGTGCAATTTCATCTCGAAGTTTGAATGAAACTAAAGCTGAAATTCGGTTAGAATTCGATGTGAAAGGAACGAAGTAAATATTATGAAGGCATATTTTTGTGAGTGTCTCCAGCAAATCTGAACACATTTTGTCTATCATTTGGGAATTATACCAATTCAACGATGCAAAAATATTAACGCATTGCTATTCATCAAAAATGTCGTGCGATCTTGTAACCTCTAAAAGAGCTCTTTTATAAATGCCACTTGTATTATCGTAAAATTTCAATTTTGAGTTTCCGAATCATTTTCAAATAGCAGTACGCAGTGACATATTGAAAAGGGGGCACAAAAGGCGAGCGTCTCTTCCTCCCCCATCCTACAGTGGAAAAAATCCTGGCTACTCCACTAGCTGTATGACATTTTTCAAAGTAACCTAATGAATGTCGATGGGAATGGATGGGAACTATCGCATTCATCTGATTGAGAACCGACGGCAGTGCAATTTGATCTAGTTTATGAACGCAAGATCTGTTCAAGATGAAAGGCTCTATTAGGACGGAAGATGTAGATTTCTTTGAATGTTAATGTTTGAAAAGGGGTTGCTGAACACAGTGAAGAGAAATGCAAATAAGACGAGTACCTTATTGAACCAATTTTCTACGGTTGCTTAAACTATTTTGGAAAAACGTTTTAAGCTTATTTCTGGTAAAAAATCTCTTCATAATGTATGACCTTCATAGCGTGAGCGAATAAACTTTGTTTCCAAATATAGAGCATTTGAGGGGCTCCATTAAGAGAAAAATATAGATTTTCCGATTGCTTCTGGGGAGGTTTAAGCGTAATAAAAAGATGTATTAAAGGGGCGAATTATTTGAGAAAATACAGTATACACATCGGAAATGCAGTACATAAAGAAAGTACAGTACATCACTGCATGGTAAACAACAGTAATGACTGATGTAAAAATTGTATCTGTATCGAGGACATATTCAGTTTCAGTCAAGTGAAGAGAAAGATATAAAGCCCTGATTCCAACCCCCTTCCCCCACTGCATTCCTCCGCAAGCATATACCATCCCCACAATTATTCAGAAAATTTTTGCATAATATCGTAACTGAAGTTCTTTACTGTTGAAAATTTTGAAATGGGTCGTGAATGATTAGCAATATTTATAGATTTAGATGTTCGATCGTTCTATTAGCACAACTTTCATCTTTTATCATAGTCATCATCCTGAATTCACTTCATTTTTCGTGCTTCTGAAAATCCGCTAAATTATTTGATCCGCTGAACGTTGAAATACCATACTGTACGCTGCGTCATACAATAATTGTCTTACATTTTTATTTTTTAGTTTATTTTTGTTAGATATAATAGTGCATTCAGTAGTATGTGATGGGTTCAGTTGGCACATCGAATCAACACTGATTTAACCACACCTTTTTGACAATACTTATCGTGAAATGTGTATGATTTGACGATTATTTATCACTGGCATAATTTACTTGAGTTATTTCGAGACATATACCAGCCCGTGCTGACATAAAAGTAAAAGCATAATTTCAGTGAGTGCTTTCTTTGGTTGATTGAATAAACAGAGAGAGTTTTCAAAGGGAGAGAAGTTCCTTTTGTTTTCGTCGTTCTTGTTATCTGAATTTAAATCTGTTATGCTTCATATGATTACAATGTAAGAAAATTAATATCGCTATTCAGCTAATTTCGAACGATGCATTAAAAAGATTTGACGGTTTGTAATGAAATGATGTCTTGTTGTATTTCTGACCAGTGCTGTATTCGCACAGAGAGAGCGTCCTTTAAATCCATTTATGATATACAAATGCATACTGACGTATTGACGTGTATGGCTGTAGTATTGGAGCGAGTTAGGCTGGTTTCTAGAACGAACTCAACACATTATTCGTTTATTTTACTTCTTCAGCGCTCAAAATATTCGTTATATTTTTTTAGTTCTTTGTTTCACTCCTTTGAATAGTTCACGTTTTTTCGTTAGTCATTCTCAATCGTCGCTGATTTTCAAAAGCCTTCGCTGAGCGCTTTTCATTTATTCCGACTGACCGCTCATTTTTATTGATTTCATTTTCAAATGTTCATTCATCGAATAAATTCGTTGTGCACGGTCATTAAGTATTTCGTCATTTCATTGGTGATTGATCGGAATTCGTGGTGACCATTTTCTTAGCTTTCAAAGTTGAAATGCCAAATTTCCATTCAAACAATTGGTAGTTTCACTAAAAATACTGATTGACTCATCAAACAAGCGTCCTGGAAGCAGTAGGTTTAGTGCTCTACAAACGCGTACGAACGATCAGCAGCAACACTTACGACGATTTTTTAATCACTGCTTCACATTTCATCTCTACTTCTTTCGTCCGTTAGGCATTCTGTAGATTCTGGAAATAAATTCTCAGTTTGTTCGATGAGACATGCAAAATGTTATGTATCCCATCCTGGTAAACTTATACCCCTTCCTAGTTAATGGTCCATTAATTAAATTATTTTATGCAAATCGACGAATAAATTATCATATTTACTGTTTGATATTCGTATAGAATGTATTATCCGCTATTTTGTCACATGTTATTTGTTCTTTTATTTACCTGCAATTCTACCAATAAACATGGGCACCTTGTGTTACCTCAAATGAAAACAGCAATCTTTTTTAAAATTTTCTTTGACCTTGCTTCCATTAACCTTGAAGAGACTCCGATTAACCTTCAGTTAAAACTTCTTGATGCTCAAGCTTTGGTCGCAAATTACTTTGGCTGAGGCTTGAGCTTATGTTTAAACTTGCTTATGCTTATAATTAGGCTTAAGTATAACCTTGGGTTTTTCGACAAGAATACTTCGTGGAGTCGAGGTCAAGATACGTTAATGAGATCAGTACTATCAGTTTTCCTATCGCTTCAAGAGAAGAAGTTTCATCACTAAGTCATTATATATTCAAAAAGGTTATTTATTTTGTGTAGAAATTCATTTAGTTAAAACCAAACGAAATATACATCATTTTGCAATGCAAATTCGTTGTTCCTATTCAATCTACAAGTTTAACCAATGAAACGTCGCGATAAGAATGTTTATTGCTGTTGAAATGAATGAATAAATCAGTAAATATCTTCTTTACAGATATCTTCGTACCTCTTAATATATGTCCAACAAATAACGATGAACGCTTTTTTGGAAGGGGCATATGTGACCCTTATCGCATGCGGCTCATATAATCCACCAACGGTGATGCATTTACGAATGTTCGAGGCAGCGAAAAGCTTCTTGGAATGTCGATACGGTTGTAAGGTTATTGAAGGTGTAATCAGCCCGGTTGCAGACTGCTTTGCTAAGCCAGATCTTTTGCCTGCAAAACACAGGTATTATTGGTTATGCCAGCAAGCTTTCCAAAAAAGCCCCTAATATACCGACAATCAAAATAGAATTCGAACCATCTAATTTTCGATAACTTTCTTGCCATCACTGAATCTGTATTTTGCCGTTTATCATTTCTATAAGCAAATTTTGTACTTGATCAGCAAAAACGAGCAGTTACTCAATTTATTTCGTGAATCATCAGAAGAGCGGATTGACCATAGCAAACACATTTGAGGAGTGCCCTATAACAGTTCCGTTCAACGTGTTTCAGTGCACATGGCCCAAAAGATTCCGTATTTTGCAGTTACTGAGCTTGTGATAAGAGGCAGTCAATAATCATTTTGAAAATTCATTGTATGAATTATTGCATTTCCACAAATCATTCTTGGTATTTGGACATTGCTGAGCATTATGTATCTTACTTATCATTATATTTCCATTCCATTTGCGCGTAGAAAATGTAGAAATCGGAGCATGTAGAAACGAAAAATCGGAGCAATTTTTGAAAAATTTTCCGGTGTGTAAATTGTAATGAAACGAATGCAGTTGGATCTATCTTTGAAATTTATTTTACATAGTACTAATGAAATTTGAAGAATGCGAATGGCTGAATTGGCTGTAAAAAGTTCAAAATGGATCTATGCGGATAGCTGGGAATGTTCACAAAAGCAATGGACTAGAACGTTACGTGTTCTCAAGCATTTCAAAGAGATATTCGATCGAAAATTCCCTCAAATGAGACCAATTCGAGTGATGTTACTATGTGGTGGTGATTTTGTTGACACGTTTACGGTTACCACATCGAAAGGTACGAAACTGTGGGAACCATCCGATCTGTTGGAAATTATTCGTGATTTTGGTGAGTTTCAACTGTTCCTTCATTAATTCTTCTGCCTGATTCATTTTTAGGCAAATTCTTTCTCATTTTTACAATCCAGTCTATTGTGAGAGCAACTTTAAAACCATAAGCTTATCAGTGCTAGAGTTTGATCGGGAACCAAACTTTTCAATCCCGATCCCGGGGTATAGGTTCTGAAAAATTCCGAGATTTCGCGATTTGATGGAACAAGGTATTTTGTATGATTTTAGCACTATACTCATCTCGACTTGCCCACTGATTATTCCCAGCTCATTCATATGCAATAATATTTGTTATTTATCACCCAGTCGGTAACGAAAGAATAAATCTTTCTATAATGACGCCATCTCGGCCTTCGTTTTTTACTTAACAGTATCCAAAAATTTCGCAATCTCACAACTCTTGCTTCATGTTGCGTCATTACCGTTGCTTTTTATTACGGTCCATCAATTTCGCATGCATCCTTAAAATATGCATTCAAACAATGCAAGATCGCTTAGACATATTAAACACGAACAAAGCGGTAATCGTTCTCGCTGTTGGGAACATTTTCTCTTCAGAAAATCAATAAAACTGTAATGTAATTTGTACGCTGAAATTAAAAAATCAAAGGGATCGTACACGAAAGAATTATTTGTACATTTAAATTTAGAGCGCAGTACAATATTCTGCAACGAAATAAATGTTCCGGAGATCAGAAGAGACCCACCGATTACTAAATTCCTCAAACGCAATCGTGCACCAACTACTGATCCGCTCAATAAAATGACCGCTAAGCTTTACTCCGTTGATGTTTCAAGCTTTAACCCTCTTGTGACAAGCGTAGTTCTTCATAAGGTTTTTCAATCCGAAGAGGAAACAATATACTGAAATGCAACCAGTAGTAAGCAGCAAAATAAATGCAGTTGGTGATAAAGAAAAACATAGAAGCCGTATCATTAGGCTTGTTCTCGAATGAACATGGGAATTTTAGGACTGGTGGTGTTGTCACGTGGTAAGTCGAATCCCATGAAAACAATCGAGAGTTTACCGTTTATCTCACCGAAATTTCATTCGAATATTTGCATTTTTGATGACGACGTCATGCCGAATGAAGTCAGTTCAACTCGCATACGAAATGCGATTCGTTGTGGTCAGTCGGTTAAGTATTGCGTTGATGATAACGTTTTGGAATACATTTCTAAGCACCATCTTTATTTAACTTCCACTCAACCGACATTTCCCGAATCATCTCGAGTATCCTCTTCATGCACGTCTATACCCACCTCCAATCATGCTCTGTCTTATTCAATATTACCAAAACTACCACTAATAACACATCTAAATGATACGTCTAATTCTACTACTGATAATATCACTCCAACAATGAATACAACACATCGCACTGCAACTAGAGCTGAGAATTCGACAGTGGCTGCAACCGAAACATTTTCATACACCCAAAATCATCATAATAGCGATATTATGCAGATGAATGATTCCTAATCGTATTTCGATTAATAAATTTCTGTCATTGTGCGATTGGCTTTTCTTCACAGCAATACGAATTCTTCGAAAACTGCTGTGATGTATTGGAAGTTTTTAAATGTTTATTGATCCTGGAAATGAATAATTGATGTATGTACACTGAGAATTATTGTCATTAAATAATCGATCCAAACGATGAAAGTTTACTGTTATGTAGATGATTGATTTTTCATTTTGGTTAATTTATTTCTATCCATGTTTACTATGTTAATCGCTCTTGTATATTTGTTCCTTGTAAGTTAGATGCCAATTAAATCTCAATCAGAGTTGAATTTATACTAGAAGTAATTCAGTGATCAGGAGTCTGTAACAAATTCATATTTATTAAATTTTATTTGTGATCATTCGAATGATTCAAAAAAAAGGTCACTTATTATTGTTCACTTTAGTACAGTCGTTTTTAGTTTTTTTTTTACTTTTTGGTCGATTTGTTTTTTTTTCGTTTCATTAATTAAGATGATCTTCATTTGTTTACTTATTCATTTATGTAGTATCAGCATACAGCATTGTTCAAATGCTTTATGGTCCTTTTTCGAAAAGCAGATACTGTATCCAAAATCCCAATTTAATATAATGGAATATAAGGTAGCCAGAAGGTTCTCTCATATAAGAGTATAATCAGTCAATCTCATACCTGAATAAGTGCCTCGGTCTTTCTTCAGAATTTCATTTATAAAGTTTCTTTTTTTAGCTTTCTTGGTTGTTGGATTGCAACTCGTTGTGGGTGAGAAGAAAATATTTAAAATGTAGAAACAAAGTTAAATTAGATAAATAATAATCATCAATGAAAGTAAACGAATAGCGAAGAACCATCAGATTTTTTGGATCTCCGAAATTTTTAATGTCAAATATCATCCGCTTTCATATTTTCAATTTTGACGTTTCATGTCAGCTATAAATCATAATAACCGAGAATTAGTTGGCCTTATCATCTTTATTGCCGTCTTTCAAAGTTGAATCCAATTAGTATGTAGTTATCGTTTTTTTTGGTGTTCATTTTGGTTTTCTTTTGGAGAGAGATCATATTTGCTTGCATATTTGGACTTTCATTGAAAAAGTGCTTTATTGTCGATTGATTTGTTAGATTTAAGTTGTTTATTTATTTATGATTGCATCTAGTAATGTGCAGATGATCACATAATCGTTTTGTTGAGAACAACTCTAAGTTGTTAGTATGAAGACTAATTCCTACTTATCTTATCGGATTTATTATTCAATTCTTATATAATTAATTGCTCGTGCCGAGATTGAGTTAATGAAATGATTGTATGATAATGTTTCATCGTTTTTGTTCTTTATTGTTTGTTGTTGAATCGAGTTGTTCTGAGTTCTAAGAAACATTTGCGTATTGTAAAAATGGTTACCGAAAATTTTCTGAATCTTGACATCCAAATTTGGCCTGTAACCAAGTTTAGTATTTGCATATGTCATATTTTTAATCAGTTCTTTCTTATTAGTTGATCCATATATCATTTATTCTTGTCCTCAAAAATGAACTAAAACATCACACGAATGTGTAAAACTTTTATTGTGATTGATACGATTTTGAATGAATCTGGTCTTTAGTTTCAGTGTCAACCTGATCGGTAGTAGCTCGGTTTCATCGGTTTATTTCTGTAATCTGATGAATTGCGTAATTCTCTTTAGCCGTTTCCCCTTAATATTGGTATTATTAAATATTTATACCTTTTAATTTTGTCTTTTCTCTTTTTTTTATAGAATTATTTCTCCAAACTGTGTGTTATATTAATCATTGTAAAAGATGTGTATGCTTTCGGAACAAAACATATCAACAGCGATCTTGTATGATATATATTGCAAAGTTTATTCACTGATATCTGTTTATTCGAAAACAAAACCAAAAATGTCGCACTGAAAATGATCTAATTCTGAACTATGTGATGAAATTTAGTTTATTTGCCAGTTGATTAGTGGATGAGTCATGGATTTTTAATTGTGAATATTTTCTGTTTCGATCGTTCAAAACAAAACAGATAGTTTTTTTATGATGGAGACATTCTGAGAATATTTCTACGCCTCATCCGAACTATTCAATCTGGTAAGTTATTTCAAGACAGTCATGTATAAAAATGTCATTCATCTGATTCGTTCTGTTCAGTGCTGTTGTAATGTATACTTTCTGTGCTTATTCACAGTTGAAATCGCTTTATGTCTCGTTTGAAATTTTAATATGATTAATTGTAAAGATAATTTGAACAGTACTTATAATAAAAAAATGTATTTCTCAATTCAGAGGCCAAAACATTCAAGAGGAGAACTTGTATTTTTGCAGGATATGCATTGCAAAATTTTTGTGCATCTTGAGTGGAATAAGTGTACTTAATCAATGAATTCAGGTTAGGAAGGAAAGGGCTGTTCGGGAGAATGCTTGTAGGAGTTCATCAAAAGATATTTTAAGTTACAATCAGTTCATTACATGATCTATTGACAGGTTTATCCATATTAAAAAAGATGGTCATGTACGTAAATGTATGCGTATCATGTTCAAGTGATAAGATCCGTATATGGGTAATGTAGTGGTATTGGTTTTGTAAGTTGCTCTAGTGGATATGCAATAATAGTGAATTCAGCTGAAACAGGATATCATGACGAAAAGGAAGCGATTTGAAATTTGTGATAGTTGTTGTTATTATTTAGTATAAGAATGTTGGCGTGAGGCAGCTGAGTGAATAAACAACAATAACATGTAATCCCGTATAGCGTTTGTATTTAATCGATTAAGAGAAGGCGGTTCACTGAAATTGACTTGATCAAGACATTTCGAACAAATGTCGCTCATTACCTCTTCAATTTCGCTGAACATTTGATTATTTAGCTACTGAATATTTCGGATAAATGTAAGTGGTAAACGAATACAAAAATAAATCAATAAGTAATTCAATTCGAGTGGTAATCTCACTTGAATTTTCTCTTTATTAAGCAATTTTTTACGATACTTGAGATGCTTGTTCGAAGAAGTTTCATTTGAAATTGAATAGTCGATTCATCGTATTCGAGAAGTAAAAAGCAAAAGAATCAGAAAGAAAAACTGGCGAAGTGTGAATTTCGTTCGTCTTGTTTCTGATAGGAACACTTACTTGCATTCGCACTTCTGAATGCTTTCAACAGCAACAGTGTAATAAGCTACTTGTAACGCTTTCAAATTCATGAAAGCGAAATGAATAATCAATTCTCTGCAAGCTTCTATTGAAATGAAACGAATAAACACATTCTCAAGAATATCTTGAAGTACCCCTGGAAATTTAGCGAAATTTGACTGCCTTCTCTCAAATTTATATCTGAAAATAAGAATGGAACTGCGTAGTAAGAGTAAGTTTCCAGAAGCTGAGAATGAATTTGTCTTGAAGTTTTGTGCTCAAACCAATCGAAAAATTTATCCATTCTTATCTTTAAACGCACTAGTAACCAAAACGGAAAGTGTTGTTGATCTACTACTGATCAAGTGCAATGAAATGAATGGTCTGGTAAGGTTTTATTGAACTTTTTTGAGCTTTAAGGAATATGGCAAATCCATCAAATGATTTTTCACGATTAGATAACTGAATAAATACATACATCAGAAACATGTCAATGAATTGTCTAATTTCTAAATGATGTTAGACATACCGGATGCTCATAATTTAAGCAGTTTATTACACTGATTTTACAGTGAAGTTATGATATAAGTTCCATTGAAGTTCCCGACATTGATTTTATGTTCTATTTTCTTTTCGAGCTCTCGAATATTCTCGTAGACACATGAGATAGACGTTTTTGGGCATCTTTGTTTTATTTTCCCTCTTTTTCGTGCAACTCACCGTCTGGTCAAAGAACCAGTCTGTCAATTAAATTATCGTGTGAAAATTCGAATTCTCGAAAACTTTCAAAATATTCGTTTAACGATTTTGTAGATCATTTGTAGATCTAACTTGTTAGATCATTTAATTTGAATGAATCAAGACAGGAACGGCGTTGGAAAATGTCCATCATCAGCAAGTTATAATGAGCTTTTGTATCTGTATTTGATGATGCTGTTCATTTGTTCAACGATTTTACTTATTTATTTATTTATTTATTTATTTATTTATTTATTTGTTCATTCAATATTGAGTAATCCATTGAAGTTACCGTTTGTTGCGTTGATTGTGTTGAATCTGTAATCTCAAATCTCAAAATTTCCTTTTTGATGGGTGTCGAATATGTTAAAAAGAACGGTTATTGACTGCTTCAATTTTCATAGGTATTATCGATAGCAGGAGTTGTAAAACAAAAGGATAAATGAAGTATTGGTTTGTTCTGCTGGAGTGATGCGAAGGGTGTGTGAAAAGGTCAAACGATCGAAGAAAATGTACGCAGCTCAGAATTAAAGAGTGAATGAATGAACAGAACGAAATAGAAAGAAGGGACAAATTACGAGGCATTCCTTTTTTTTAGAAGGAGGATGGAGGGTTTGGTTAGCTGACTGATTTATGTGGTGTCTTGGGATGGCAATGCGCATTTTAGATGACACATCCAAATGCATATAAAGCTAGAGAAAGAAACTAGGATTGAAACGAAGAAGATATATATGCAGTGATGGATTTCGATGTATGTTGTGTGCGTTTAAGCTAAGTTGTTGTCCGCAATCGATCTGTGTGCAATGGTTGAAGGCGGCATCACCCTCGTTAAATACCTTCTTTTCCTAACAAACTTCATTTTATGGGTAAGTTGTTAACTATATACCCACCATAATGTTTCGATTATGAGCTTACATCAATGATTCATTCTGGAAAACAATTATTGCGCTTCACTCGTTTCTGCGCTCATAATTCTCAGCATGAGAATTCTCCTAGGAAGCTATCAGTAGAGCGATACGGACGGTTAATTTTGTTGACGAAGAGCTGTATGAGGATAAGTACTGAAAAAGGTTTTTATTTTGGGCTTTGCGGTGTTCATATTATTATTATCATTATTATGTGATTCGTCACTGTTGATCATTCATAACCATTTGTCTATATACTTCTACAATTTCTCTTTAAAATGATTACACGAGAAGAGCAAATGACGACGTGCAAAGCAGTTGACTATATTTGATATCTGAGGATATCAGAGTTGGTATCTTTTAACGCACTTATGAATATGAAAGACATATTTAATTAGCGCAACTTCTTTATTTACTCTCAACCCCTTAAAATGTTATGATAATTATTGAAATGAATGAATATCGTTGTTAGAAAGCAACTGACCGTTCAGTTCGGATGTATCAAATGAAACTGGATATGCTTCTTAACTGCAGACGATCGTTTAGGCTACAGTGTGCAAATGTTATGAATATTCAAATATAAATGTAAATAGTAGAAGATTGTACAATATGATATGCATCTGAGTTTAGCAGCTTGCACCAAGTAATCGGTCACACTTCATTGAGCGTCTTCTCAGTTTGTCCTCTGGGGATCTATTTGAAAGTGGCAATCTGCTGTCAGAATGAACGAATTTGTTCTGTATTGTGTGCATGTTTCAGTCTACTATGATTAAAACATATTCTAAACCACATATCATCCAGTTTTTTCTCCCCAAAAATTGAAAAGAAGATTCGAAAAAAAATGGTATATTCGAAGTGTAATCTTATATCAACTTCAATTTTCTGAAGACAGTTTCTAATTCCCACCAAACACATGCGTGAATATTACTGAGAAACGAAGCAACAGATAAAACATTGATAATATCAGTATCACTGAACTTGTCAAGGTCGGTCGCTGTTTTTCTCAGTATTTCGTTTTCTTCAGGTTGGTGGTTTAGGACTTGTGATAGCTGGAGCGGTGTTACAATTGAAATATACTGGATTATTGGATATATTGGGCGATGAACGATTAGCAACACCAATATTTTTACTCACAGCTGGTGCATTATGTGCACTTCTTGGTTTTTTGGGCTGTTGTGGTGCGATTCGCGAGAATTATTGCTTAACAGTTAGCTTTGCGGTTCTACTCGCGTTGGTGTTACTCGTTGAAACTGCCGCTGCCATCGCTGCATACGCCCTTCATGAACCACTTCAGGTGACAAGTCTTTCGATTACTGCATGAATCAGTCCACGCGTACTTTCTTGATTCATTCATGCACTAGTTTTTGACACTTATTGTTGTTGATACTGACGATGAGCATCCAAGTGAAACCGATTTCCTTTGCTTATTTACATAGTGATAATAATCTGAAATTTACAAAACCAACGCAACTCAGTAATTTCTTGCAGTTGTTAACTATATTTCGACGAGTTTATGACCAATCTGACGATTAGGTTCCTTTGAAAGGCACGAAGTTGTGAACGCTTACTGTTAATTCAAAAAACGATGAACCCCCTTAAATTACAAACTCATAATGAATTGGACACTAACACATTGTTTCGGCTCAGTTCAGATCTGCTTGTTATATTGCAGTGATTTCACGTTCAAAATGCTCTCCAAATTGAGAGTAATCAAAGTTTCTCATATGACAACAACATGGATATAGACGCATATGCCGAACGAACGCAATAATTTAAGGCTTCGCTTTCTCAGCAACTGACACTTGGACTAGGCCGTTATAATCGATCCGCTGGTGTTACGATGGCATGGGATCAGACGCAGATTCAATTCGCGTGTTGTGGTGTTCATAATCACACTGATTGGATAACGCCACCGGATTCCTGTTGTGTGCATCTTAGTCCTGGCTGTGGACGTATTGAACAAAATCTTCATCCAGCAGGTTATCTTCATTTACTTTGCAGGTCGCTTGCTTCCCTCCTTCTAAACTATCTGTGCCCAAAACAAGGGATGAATCAAATCGTTTAG
The DNA here is from genome assembly GCA_035041965.1 of Anisakis pegreffii. Lineage (NCBI taxonomy): Eukaryota > Metazoa > Nematoda > Chromadorea > Rhabditida > Anisakidae > Anisakis > Anisakis pegreffii. The sequence continues at coordinate 19,675 of JAPYMA010000049.1, read as the reverse complement.
CATTAATAAGAATACTTCTTGCTTTCTCTTTTGATTCAACTTGTGTAAGTAATGGACATGGAAACGGTAGTCGACATTAATTTTAGGTTGCATGGCACGTCTCGAGCATTGGCTGATTGTGAATGCTGCATTAGTGGGTGGTATAAGCGCGTTGGTGGGTGCAATACAAGTGGTGGGAATATGTTTTGCATGTTGCTTATCGAAGAGTATCTTGAAGGATTTCCATGACTTCTATTATTAAAACAATTATATTCTCCTCTTTCGTTTAAATTAATATTTTACAATCTAACAATTCATCAAATTCAAAATGTGTTCTTTTTTCATTTGTTAATATACAAATGAAACATCTCTTTTAACGCTCCATATTTCATTTCATTGACTTTAACGGTGTAAATGAACATGCGAATATATTATGTTCATAAACAAAAAACAATGTTTTGGTCGATCATTTGATGATTGCATCTGAAAGCATTCATTGTGCGTTTGTATATGTCAGTGTATGCTTTTTGTTTCATTTTGGAATGATATAAATTATTCGCGGTCATTTCGTACTCTAGAAGTTTGTTCACTTGTTTCTTTTGTTCTCATTTTTATATGATGATTGAAGGTAGGAATTAATGAAAGGAATAATTTTCGAATGGGTTCTATGCATTTATGAAGAGCGTAGGTAAACAACGATTTCAATTCATATTATCCATAACTAATGACCCCATGGAACAAAAAAAGAAACGGAAAGTGACAAATTTTCGTTATTGCAATAATTCATATAATTATTTTGCAAAATCAGGTGAAGAGTATTTTATAGCTTTCTTTCAGAAAGTAACTAACTGAACAACTGACTTGATCGTGCTTATTTTTTTCTTTCATTTTGATTTGCTTTCAGCATGGATATGATAAACATCTGTTATAAATTAATCAGTGAATTGCTTTTATTGATAGTAGAAGTAAATGTGAACAGATTTGAGGATGTTTATTATTTACTGATAATATTCTCATATTGTATCTCCATTATGAATGTGATAATGGCGAACAAACAAAAATTATAAACAATTTCTTTCACCATCCAAATGACCCCCTCATTCTGAGTTTGTTGGTCCCATCGTTGCTTCTTTCATTTATTACTCATTAATCTCACACTATCCATTTCGTCTATCCACCTTAAACTCCGACAGCACCTCTTCCTGAGAATGTTTTCTGCATTCGAACTTATTCATACAAAATCGTGCCAATCTTGGCAATGATAAGCTTACAATTAGACAGATAGTAGATCGAGTATCTTCAGAAAATGATCGTTCTCATATATTCGTAAATCATTGCATGTACTTGATAATAACTTCCTTTTGTTGAACTGCTCTTATCACCGCAGATTACACAATAATACAATTTGATTTGTGCATTACATCAGTTTGAATAGTGTTTTACAAAAATTTTTAGCATGCTTACGATAATTTGAAAAATGTTGAAAAAATTAACTCTCTTCCGAGGTGATCAGTTGTGACACTATCAGAACGAAACTGAACGAATGAGCGGTTTTATTCGATTGGTTATAATAATGATGACAATGATAATAGTAACAATGATATTAATTATAACAGCCACAAATATAAATGTACAAACGTTAAAATGACAAATGAAACTGAAAAAAAACAGCGAGAGAGACAAGAGGATACACCCTGCATGAACGCACCAAACATACCTTGAATCGAGCTCTATAGCACGTCTCAATTTGCATTAATATTATATAGCACCTAACAAGAGGCATAAGTACAGAAAATCTGTTTGTTACATAACGACAATAATAATGGATACACATCATCGAAATTACTGTTTACGCTTTCAGATGTGAATGAACGTGAAATCCACGGATCATTACATCACTTATGATGAATTTCTGAATCAATGAGTTTAAGAAAATCTCATCTCATTGATACCGACTTATTTGAACAATAACTTTTTGAATTTGCTTACAACAACTCAATTTTGCTGACTGATTACGATCGAAAACAACCGACAGTTGATTTGCGAAGTCAGAATTTGATTCACTAAAAATACCATCACATTCATCAATAAGAAATGTAGTTTTGAGTAAGCAAATCAACGTAACCATACACAGTGAAGACAGATGAATGGAGAAAGAGCAACTTTCAACCTCTTTATCACCCCAAACGATTCAGTTTGAACTACTCTAAGCCATTACCAAAAGTTGAGTATTTTTTGACAAGAATTTGATATCCTGAAGAGAAAGAACCACTGTTTGAATTGCTGAATCATTCAGTATTTACCCTATCTCCAACCCTCTTCGAACAGAAACGCAATGAAGCTGACCGATTCACTGATAAGCAATAACATAACTATACAATAATAACACTACTACTTATTTAATTGTCATTCATACAAATCCTTCTTTGAACGCTCGAAAAGAAGAATAACAATAGTGTAACATGAAACGATTACTTGTTAGTTTACGAGTGCAATATATAGTAGTTAGATCAGTAAGCAAAAAAGCGTTAATTAAACGATTAAAACGTCTAATTATTGATCGATTAAAAGATTACCAGAATAGTCCGCCCTATTGGCCACACACATCGTACACCAGCGATTGGTGCAAAAGCATTTAAGGAAACATGATGACAACAATAAAACCGATATTTTCGGACGGTTTTATTTAATCTCGACGAACGTTTCTACAGTCACCTTTCACGACCACCAAATAATTCCTACGGATACGTCCTTTGAAACTTTTGGCTTGAAAGGACTACGAATTGTTTTGAAAGATACATGCGAGAAACAGGGGAATATTTCAGTGAAATTCGTAGCGATTTAGGTGGATAAGTGACCGATAACAATTGAAAGATTAACTTAGAATACAGTTAGTTGCATAGCTGAATACATTTCTACATCATCAAATAACTGCCGCATACAAATATACAAGTTACAAAAATGCACAAAGATAACAATGATAATAAAGCCACAATATCAGAGCACAGATTAAAATATTGTGTCATGGTTGGCTTCGCGTGATAACAATACAATTAACTGGACGGACCATAGAATTCATAATTAGTTTGAGGTGTTTAAACTATGGTCAATAATGAAACGTTAAGTTTATGAACAGATGAAGATTAGAAGGAGAAATCGTTTGCTTAAAATGTCGATACACATGAATGTTGAACAACAAAAATTGATACAGAAAACGTCACAAACAACACTTAAAACGCACATGGAAATAAAAACAATAATACGGAATCATTAAATGGCATCGCGGGGATCAAAAGAAAAATTAAGCACATTACATAGTGAGTAATAATAATAATAATAATGACAATAACACATTAGCAAACATTAAAGCAAAGGAAAATTAATGAAATGAACCAAGAATTCAACAGTTCAACAAATGCATCGAAATGAATTTTGGGTGGATATTCCGTTCGACTTTTTTTCCCTCAATGAATGCTAATCAATTAAGAAATCAACGCTCTAAGTAATAACTTTTCTCTTCTCCCATCTGATTCAACAGGTAGATCTGAATCAGTTTCAAAACACTAACAGCCCACTTCATCCTCATTTTATAATCTTCAGTTATTATGAAAAACAAAAACAAGAATGATATCAAAATCACTTGCCAGTAACATCTTAAATCGCACAAAACGACCGAGGGCAATAAAGAGAGCAAGCAAACTGAAAAATGAAATTATTAGTCGTAAAAACAAATGAGTTCATTCATAATAAAAAAAATTAGACTTGAGAAAGAGAGACACAAAAAGCAACACGGCAAAATCAATAACAACAACAATTACAACAGTAACAATGGTACGTATCTATGCCATGAAATTTTGACAGAAAACCAAAACGATCTTCTAGCGCAAAAATTAGTTGATAGCAGTCGTAATCCTTGAGAACCAAAATGAACGACGAAATTGACAACATATCGCTAAATACTGTAATCAGTCAAAGCAACAAACAATAAAAGGAACACTCTGCTATCGAATAAACAAAAAGAAAGAGTTAATGTACTCGAGTTGGTACTTGCGATCGACCATGCACAATACGAGCATACGCTTGCGAATAGCTGTTCAAGGTTTTACTACTGCAAACCCATACAGCACATGTAATACCAACAACTAATTGCATCAGATATTTGAAAAAATATATCAACAAATCTGGTGGTCGTATATTTTCAGTTGGTGCGCATGTCTGTCGTGGCAACGAAAAGCCGAAAGTGGTACGATCAGAACGTGCGCATCGCATTGCTAACCAATTGGCCATCCAATTTTCCATCATAAATGCTTCATACGCAACACATGCTGCACTAACCATCGTCGGCAGTGTGTACATGAATGCAAACGCACAGATACGCAACATCAACTTTTCAAGTTTGCGAATATTTTGATCGATATCACTATGCTTGAACTTTATGTAACGTCGTATGCGTAACATCGAAACAATCCCACAGCCCAACAGCAACAATCCAAGAGCTGAAATAGCTTACTGATGCATTAAAATTAATCGTATATTTATTTAAAATACGAGTTTTTGGAAGATGAAGTGAAATCAGCGAATGAAATATTGTACAGATAATATTAAAACTAATCACCACTGCAAGGGATTCACATGCTTAAGTACTGATGAAATATTTTACTGACGGAATAAGCAGAGCAGTAATGATCACGAATGAAAATTTACTTCAGAAACTGTTAATCATTAGGTTTTTGGGGTAGACTTATAAATGAAAATGGAGAGTAGAAGTGATATTCACATACCAATGCATGTAAATATTGGTATGAAAACAAAGTTGAACAACGCAGATGGTTTCAGATTTCCAACTGAGCAGATGCCTGTGAACAGATCACCATCAATGCTGTTCGCGATCAGAACTATGATTGTTAAGAATGCTGGTATACCCCATGCAAGCACATGAAAATATGCAGCTAATGCCTCGATTGACTCTTGAGCCCATTTCAAATTTGCTGCTAAAAACCATGCTACGCACAACACCACCCACCAAACACTGCTTGCTACACTGAAAATAAGACATTTCTCAATAATCCTCCAAACGGTAACGACATTATTAATGGAACAATACGACTAGAACTAACCTAAAATAATAGTGTATAACAGCAACAAGAGTACAAGGAAAACTGTGAATTCCTTGTGTGACAAGTGGCGTATTACTAGCTGATATGGCTGCACACGAGATTTTGTCTTCAGCCACTAAACCGAGCATATAAACGAATGAAATGAACATGTAGCATATTGCCAAATAAAAGATCGGTCGAACTGGATATGGGAAACGCGCCATATCGATCAGAAACGTTAGCACCGTGAATAGTGAACTCGCAAAACAAGCAACTGCCCAAGCACCTATAAAAGCAAGTTACCTTGTATCAGAAAAACAATGAAAGTAACTATATAATTTAAATGATAACCGAATGACTCGATTATTTTAAGAATGGAAATTAATTCATTATCGTCAGCAATGATAACTCCATACCAGTCCAAAATCGAAGATATCTTCTTATTCTCGAATCGAAAAACATTGGAACCAGGTTATCAACCGTGCAAGGTAATGAACATTGTTCAAGTGTGGTGTTTGCCACTCGTAATGAATATTTCGCCTTACTCAATACCTGAACATAAAAACTGAGTGAAATGAGGAAATGGCTAAATATTATTTAATAAGATCAGATAACCGCAACGAGGGAAAATAATGAAAAGTGCCGATAAATGAATATGACAAATCGAGTGATGTTTTCTTCTTTCACTTGGACGTGAATTAGTGAAGTATATATTCAGAGTCAAATATCATATCATAAATTATAATCTAACTTCATAGAATGCAAATATAACCTGCATAGTATGTGGGCATTCCATTTGCGTGAATGTTGTGGTACGAGAATGTACTTGTGGTGCTTCAGTGCTCGAATCAGTTCGATTTTCACCAACGCACATCCCATCAACTGGGAAACGCTCACATGCGAGCAACGGAGGCCATTTAAAACCGAACTTATTCATCAAATTTTCACAACCTAATTTTGCCGATAAACACAAATGGCGACAAGGTGGTATGGGTCGACCAAGCACAGTGCAAACTGGTGCGTAGATCGTGCATAAGAAGAATTTCAGATCTTCACTGCACTTCACCTACAATTAAGTTGGAGTTAAACGATGAGGATCAGAAACATATCCAAATCGAATTTTATATTCACTTCTCCAATCTTCTTCGAAACTTTGCAATTTTTTATGAATCCGTGTTTTTTCATCTCTAAAATCATTAAAATCATTTCGTTGATCATACATAAGTGAGAAGGAGGGTGGTAAATTGGAGTCAATAATGAATGAATTAATGAAGAAAAAAAAATAGATTACTCGACGAAATATTAAGATTACCTTCACCAATGGCAAAAACTGATGCACCTCGAGAGCTGCGTCTTCTTCTTTCGTGTGACCAAGAATATTAGGATACAATGTCATATTATAAGGTATATCTTTGCACATTTGCATTGTTATTGGTACACATTTTTCATTCGCGGCTGCATTCTGAAATCAAACATTTGGCTGAAAGTTAATCCAACACCTGAATGAAACGATAACCATTCAGCATTCTCCTTCACTTCTGCAATACTTCTCAACCAGAACAGAATTTATATATTAACAAGAAGAGAAATTCGTAGATCAATACATGAAGAAACTTATTAGTTACAATGCTATACCGTTTGATGAAACCAATTTGTGATTTTAAAGAAAGATTAATCACACTATTACCTGATAGCCTTCACTGACGATAGCAACATTGGTTTGAACAGGCAATAAATTATCACTTAATAGGAGCAGTAGCGCTACGAGCACCATCATTCCGATCGATTACCCCTTATGTCTCTTTTTTAATTCATTTCTGCAATTACTTCACTTAATGGATCATTTGAAATGAACAAAAATTTTTTATAAAGTACGGTATGAAGAAACAATTCCAAATAAACGTAAACCACCAATGATCAATCTTCAAATCATACGTAACAGAAATTAAAGAAATAATCATTTATTACAGTTCTGTTAATTCTAATATTGATGCATCCACATGTTTCATAAATATTATCGGTCCAGAGATGACTATTAGCGTAAGTAAAAATTTCACCGCTACCCTTCTTTTGACGATATGACAGGATTTCGGAAAACACTGAACATGCGGAACATATGAATGATTTCACATAGTTTATTGATCGTGAGTATTTAAACCATATCTATCTAAATGAATGGAAAAATGGTGATTCAAATAACATAGAAATTCGCAAAAATGATGGATACTTTCGTGGCAGAGAGGATCACATTCAGCAGTTTATGTTAATAATATCATCTTAAGCCGATTAGGCGCGCTGTGCAAAGCGCATCATGCGGGACGCTGTGATGCAGTTGGCTCACAGACAGCCAACGCATACAGAATTTGTTGACGTTGTAAACGATCTCAAATGAAAGAGAGTGATTGTTGTCGAAGAAGGATATGACTTGGAGAAATATGTTCGGAGTACTCAGCACACTGCTTGAGCCATTTCTGAATTGAATGCGGAACATTTCAATTGAAGTACAACATCACTTTTTCGATCACAGCGGCCATACACAACGAGAAGCAGTGATCGATGCCTACAGTGATCGATGCTGTTGAAATATTGCATTTTGAGAAGGAAATACGTCAACAAGGACAGGTCCCCATTCTAGTTCTTGAACTACATTTCACTCACTTTCCATTCAGTCTCACGCTTGAGCCAAACCCCTAAATGCAAAATACAATATTTTAAGAATCGACTGCTAGCCAGTCATCTATTAGCATTCTACGGCGCTCTGCCAAATTACGCGCGTGCAGTGAGGCGTAATGAGAGAACTGCTGTAATTTGTAAAAATCACCCGGACGAATTTACCCCGTTCCCAGCTGCTAAAACCAAATACAAACCTGAGTATAAGCTTATGCATGAGCCTGTACAGAAGGCCTAGCCTGAACAAGCAGGTGAAGCTAAAGCTCGTCCGAATGATATCAGGAGGTGCAGTACCCTAGTTTTGGAACGTTGCTAATCCGTGCCAAACGCTTCTCTCCTTTCATTGTCCCTAGGCGTGCATGCAGCGCAGTCGTCACCTATCAATAACAACCTCATATCAATGTTTACATGAGGCAATAAAAATGCGATTACATACTGCATTTGCCAATTTCTTATTATACCGATTGGTATTAATTTACTGCATGGCTTAGACTCGGCAAATTCCGATTGACTAATTCATCATGCAGCTGTGGAAAAATGTTTGGGATCTGAATCCGAATTGAGCGATGAATCAGTCTTTTTTTATTGCTAAGATTTTCGAAAATTGGCTATGTCGCAGTTTTAACGTGTAGTTGTGATTAATCTCATTTAACTGAACATAATTCGCTGCTCAGTGCAGTTTTTGTATTGTATTATCATTTTTATCAATGAGTCTGTCAATTTACAAATACTTATGTACCAAAATTGTGCGAATATATTATTAGTACTGTAGTGCATGTACCTTATTTAGCCGAGTGAATGAATAAGCAAACAAATGCGACTTTTATGAAGAACATAGGTGATAAAATTTCGGTGCTTTTTACTGCAGTCGTCTTACAAGAAGTTCTTTGAATCGAACTAAATAGGCATTCATAGTTTGATGATTCCGTTTAAGTACAGCATTATTTGACTACTTGTAATGTCTTTTGGACACCAGTTCGGCGATGATCTCTGCGAATTCATGACTGTAGTACGTAAGTAAAAATGTTACAGTTTCATTTCCCGAAATATCGACGCAATTTTTCGTTGCGTTACTTCAAAACTTTAATTTCGACGAAAGGAAGTTCGAGCATAATTGTGTTATCGGTAATAAATGGTACAGAAATGATATGATCCATTAACGACTCATAAACAATAGAAATAATCAGCAAATTTCCCAGGGGACATGATTGCCGCTTCCGCTCCGCTCACAAAACAATTAAATTTCGCGTAATCGACAGTTGTATTTCAGAAAGAATATTTTGCATATTTTATTTCCAAAACGTTACATTCTCACAATTGCGTTGATGCGACATGCACAGCGGGATGAAGATACAACAATGTAACTCTGTTCACATTTGCACACTCAAATATATAGATATGCTTGCGGAAAACAAACATGAGTGAAGTATTCCACTCATCAATACAAATTATTATTATTATTATTACTGTTATTATTATTATTATTATTATTATTATTATTATTATCGTGATTATAATAATACCTTCATCCACATCTAATGACAGTTTACACGGAAGACTGCCTAGCATAAAAACTAAAGTTATTAACTATCATTATTAGTTAGTATTAGTAATATCGAAATGATCATCACTTTGCCACCGTTTATTTATTTTTACGTCATGATACGTCAATTATTCAACAGTAATGAGTTTGTGCTTTCTTATGCATCCACAAAACTCGTCTTGAATTCATATTATCGTAAACCTAAATTTTGTTAATATCTTTGTGTAGTGGCACTGATCGCTGTCGTTTAGCGACAGTGAATCGTGAATATTTTTTATTATTATTGTTATTATTAACATTATTATCATTATCACTATTATTTTTATTATCAATATTTGTATTATGACTAGTTTGATTTTACTTGGTTGTTTTTGCTTTATGTTGTTCGAATACAAATCAATGATCTGCTGCAAAAGTGTAACTTCTTCATGAATTAATTCAACAATAGGTGCGTTATTCTCATAACTTTCGAGGTATTAATGTACTGGCGTGATTATCATTGTAATTGTTGCTATTATTTTTGTTAGTGGTATTGTTTTAAATACTGTTAAGTATTTCTAGTGAACTTTTAATTCGAAATAAATCTGTTTAATTGTTTGTTATGATTCCAAAGCAGTATTCATGTCATACATACATTTTGATGATATCACATGTAGAATTGAGGTTTTGTTGCGACTGAATAAATAGAGGAATTCATAGATGTCAAGCGTTGGGAGTCGTCGAAAAAATCCTCTAAATCTCAGTCTCCCAACGACCGTAAAAGAAAATGACAATGATAAGACGGAAAACGTTGAGGAGAATGCAGTGTTTTCGTTAGACGAGCAACTCAAGCAGATGGCCCTAACTGAGCCTCAGAAGCAGCGTATGCAAGAGTGGATCAAGGAGAAGAAACTCGTTTGTTTTTCGTTAAGTACAATTTCGTTAATTTTCATTCAGTCAAAACGTTTTATTGAATTTTCTTTCAAAAAAATGAATGAATCATCGCATGTCAAATTTTTCTCGTTCTTTTGTTTCATTACAACGAAGTTTTCATGAGTAGTGCATGGCCCACCCATTTTGTTTGGTTGTTTCGCTTATCAGGTAGATGTGTTTACTTGAAATTCGTTTGAAAGTATCAGAGACAAAAAAGTTATGTGTCAGTGATATGTGATTAAGGTACCATTAAGTGAATTGAATGAAGAAATGCTGGAAAAGATGTGCGAATTAGGCCATGGCAATGGTGGTGTTGTGCATAAAGTCATGCATAAACCAAGTAAAGTTATCATGGCTAGAAAATTGGTACATCTTGAAGTTAAGCCTTCTGTTCGATCGCAAATTTTAAAGGTTATCGTTCCGCACATTATCAGATTGTTCTGTTTTCTTTCTTTCTTCAAAATGTTTCATTTTTATGAAGTGCAAAAGTAAATTTATTCCTTATCGAACTAGGAATTGGACGTTTTGAATAAATGTAATAGTCCATACATAGTTGGTTTCTATGGAGCGTTCACGGACAATAATGATATATCGATATGTATGGAATACATGGATGGTTTATCACTGGATGTTATCATGAAAAAGGTAAGCCGTTTTCAGTATATCGTATGGTTGAATCATTGTCGCTGTTGATAAGAGATGTCATCCATTTTAGGTTGGTCGTTTAACGGAACCTCTCGTTGGACGCATCGCAGTAGCAGTGATCAGGGGTTTATCTTATTTGAAAGATGAACATAAAATCCTTCATCGAGGTGAATTTCGAATGGAGAACTGCTCTTATTCCATTTCTAAAATTACCTGGGTAAATTGGTACATGCTGTGCCAAGCGTCTCCCTTTGTCTATACGAATTGCTCAGCTGGAATGTTCATTATTATTATATGATATAATTCAAGTAGTGATGATCATAGTATTTGTTGAGATGTGAAACCATCAAACATACTTGTCAATTCGCGTGGAGAAATCAAGTTGTGCGATTTTGGTGTTTCTGGGATGCTTATTGATAGTATGGCAAATAGTTTTGTCGGGACTCGATCATATATGGCTGTGAGTTTCACATTTGCAAAATATTCTCCCAGTTATATTCGTCATGTAAAAATTGCTGTGATTATCTTTTGGTTATTTATGATATTATTCTTGTTACTATTATCCTTTGTTATTATCATTGTTATCTTTGCTGTTTTATTAGCATCAGAATTAAAATTAATCCACGCAAGTGCTTACCCTTCGAGGAATTAAAATGGCTATTGTACGATAATGCGTTTTTAATTGATATTTTTATTAGTGTTATTATTGCAGCCAGAACGATTAACAGGTAGTCATTATAATGTTCAATCAGATGTATGGAGTTTTGGATTATCGTTAGTTGAACTGTCAATTGGTCGTTATCCAATACCAGCATTAACAAAACGTGATTATTCAATTATCTTTGACATTCGCGAAGATGAAATACAGTTGTCTGGTAATAATAATAATAATAATAATAACAATAACACACCTTCATCACTCAACAATAACAACAACACCGATGTTTCAACACCGAAAACAATGGCCATCTTCGAGTTATTAGATTACATCGTCAATGAGGTGATGATGTGTTTTATTTTAATTTTCATTTTAAGATTGATTAATTTCCGGCTTATTCTCGGTTATGTTCTCATTTAATCGGCCCAATCTCAACAAATTTTCAATTTTAAGCCCCCTCCAGTTTTACCGAAGAAGATATTCACGGATGCGTTTGTGGATTTCGTTGAAAAATGTGTGAAGAAAAATCCAATCGAAAGAGCAAATCTTAAAACGTTGAGCAATCACGAATTCTTCATTCGATATGCAACCGCAGAAGATGGTGGTGAATTTGCACGTTTCGTGCAATCGACAATTTGCAGTCAGTTGTCGTAACTGTTATTATCACATTTTGTTCGTGCATTTGTTTCTTTGATGGTAGAAAGCAGTGATTGCTATAGGGAAGGAGGGGATTTGAGATGTCAGTAGAAATCCAGAAGATATTCATTGACCGTTTTTCCACAGTATTTTCAAAAAACATCTTTAATCACAGTGAAATAATTCATTTGATTTTATCAGCGAATCCGCAGCAGTAACCTTCATTCATTGTATTTATTTTTTGATATGTCGTTCGGTCTGCCGTACGGTCAAAGGGGTGAGAGTGATGACATATATCACCTGTATGGAATACTAGTCTGGCTGTTCCACTGAATATTATTAATTATGAACCAAGCTTTTTTGTTGCTAATATTCCATATATTAAGAATAAACACTATTTTATCTAGTACATTTTTTTCTTTTTATTGAATTTTTATATTTATTTGCACGAACTTCAGTTACTTGTTATTGATATGGTTTGACTGTGATTATTTGTTTTGTTTCTATTGCCGTAAGAACATCAAAAAAACCGATGGATGTAACGTGTAATTGATCGTTTTTTTGAATTTCTTTTTCAGGTTCTACCATTATCAGATTTTTACTCCTCATTTTGTTATGTACGTAGACGGTGAGTCAAAAATAGCACGCAGTATCTGGAATGAAAAAAAGAAGCTCATTATTTGGAGAAAGAAAATCGATAGAAAATTTTGAATTGGAAAGTTTGAAATTAGAGCTTCCATTTATTTTTACCTTAATGCGAACTGCAACGCTTCCACCGCTTCCGAAACAAGCAACAAACACGTAGTTCTGAAGAAAATTCACTTCTAACTCACCATTTCAATTTATCATTTCTTTCTAGTCGGTCAAAGTCGATAATTTTTGTAATATTTATTGCATTTTAATGATTAGTATTTCGTTTGGCTCATTCAGTTGTCTTACTCCCAAATTTTGTTCAATTGAAGAATTTTCTTTCATTTGTACATCTCATCGTATCATACTTACGTGTACATTTTTTAGCATGATATATTCGCATTTTTCACAAATTATTTCTGAAGAGTTTTCAAGCAAAAAATTAATTGCATAGTATTCAAGTGAAATGCATTATTATTGTCGCATGATTGGTAATTTCATAACTTTTAACGTTTATATGTTCAGTATGATTTTATAAACTATAAAAATACGAAACTTAACGTTCCTCAATAACAACAATTCAAATAACTAATAAGTCGCCATGCCATCATTATTAAAATAATTAGTTGATCAGAGTGATTAATAATAACGACAGTGAATGCTCACAAAAATCATCATTGCAACTGAATATATTTTATTGATTGTTTTTCAGTACATTTTAAAAAACTTAAGAATGAGATCAATTGAGGAAAGGGATATGAAGAGTCATTTGAACGTTATCTTCTACAGTAGGTTCCGATAAGTTCTTCGTTTCTTAGGTGTCAAAATAAGATATGATCGGAGCACGTCGCATAAGATGCAGGATTTTGTACAAGCGCATTGTTGGGATGTTGGGGAGCTATGCGTATGAACAATGGAATTTGAATGTGCATTGAGTACTGCTCTCTTTAGATATTTTAAAATCTGCATTTCGTTATCAGAATTCTTTGCTTTTTCAGTCACTCTTGTCTTTTCGATCGTTGTTTTCGTTCAGTGAAAATGACGAAGAGGAATCTGAAATGAAACGATAAGTGGAAAAGGAATCGCCACTGCATCACAGTGCAATAAATTCTGGCTGAAATGTTCTGCTGTCAGAATAAGCAGATAAACTCACTTAAATTTTCGATATTCCGGTGTTGAAAAGTTTTCGATATTTCGATGTCAGAATCAAGTTTGAATCAATCAAGTTTGAATGATTGGGAGTGAAAAAGCGCTGAAGAAGAAAGGGCGCTGTGTCTATTCTCTGATTTCATTCAAGAACTTCTTCAATCGGTCATTTACCCTTTATCAAATGAGTATTTGATGAAACATTTTGCTCGTCTTTCTTTTCGGGACCACATAAAAACAGAGTGATCGCAATGAAAACGACGGCAACAACTGGAATAAATACATGCACGCCTGGAACGATATCGTTTACATACAAAAGAATAAAACAAAAATACTTGTATCCTTTATATGTTGAATTCATGCAAAACTATAACAATCATCCATTCGAGCATCACGAAAACTCATTAATGTAGTGATTGGTAGATATCTGATGGTTTATAAGGTTCGATGAGTTAAAATTTATCACAACTGAGTTATTTGAAAACGACGGCGCTAAAGTATTTCAGTGATCTTAAGCGCCGTTTCATCCTCCGAAACCGTGTCATCGTGCGACTGCTTGAGAACAATGAATCGAAAACAATTCAGTTTCAATGGGAATAATCAATATTGACGGAGAAGAATGAATGAATGGAAAACGAAACGGTATTTTCAAAAAGAAATGAGTATATGCAAAAAAAGACGGCTAAAGATACCCTCAACAACGTCGTAAATCACATCCATTAGTTACTGCCTCCTAACTGAAAATCCTCGAAAATCTGTCCGAATCCAGATCCGCTAAACAGAATTGCCCGAATGGATTCTTATCGTTGGTAATCCTGCAGTTCAGGTCAAGGATAAAGGGGGTGTGGTCTAACACGCATCAGCCATCAATGCATGAAGACATTGTGCCACAGCTCTCCCCGCATATCAACATTGCTTTCTCGAACAAGGGGAAGCATTTTACCTGAAATTAATTCAGTTTGAGCAAATAATCATGCTTGCAGATGATTGCGATCTATGCAAAGAGAAGTAATTAATGATAAATACTAAACAACAACTGGGTGTAGTTTGGTTTCATATTACGAATATAATTAATTTACCTTAAATGAAGAATAGGTCAATGGCAAATTCTGTACATCATTCGATTTCTCAGAACCTCTAGATTCAGAATAAAATGAACTTTGCTGAGCAATTATGCTCAGGTGAGCAGATATAGCTGTTTTCTTAATGCTATCTCAACGCTATAGGAGTTATCACCTTCAACCCTACTGTACCGTCAGGTTTGCCTGGTAACGTATAAATTTCTGCACACCATCCGATCCAGCGGAATCTTTAGATTCGGAAAAACATGTTTTGCTGAGCAATTCTGCTTTCGTGAGGAGATATAATAGCTCCTTTCCCAATGCTATCTCAACCAGCTCAGTCGCGCTCAATCACATACATTGTTCACCATAGATCAATCTAAACGATACTATGGCGCTATAGGGGTTAACATCTTTATGCTACCGTCCTCTCAGGTTTGCTCAGTAACATTTAAATTTCCGTAAACCATTCGATTCCTTAGAACCTCTAGATTCAGAACAATAATAATAACAATAATAATAATAATAACAATAGTGATAACAATAATGATAGCAATAATGATAACGATAATAATAATAATAATAACAATAATAAATAATAAATAAATAATAATAATGAATAATAATAAGAATAAGGATACGGATAAGAATAAGAGTAAGAGTAATAGTAGGAAAAATGTATACTATTCTGAATCCAGAGATTCAGCTGGATCATACGAAGCAAAAAAATCCACGTGTTACTAGGCAAAGCTGAGGGTACGGTAGGCTTGAATGTTTTAACGCGTATAGCATCCCAAAAATTGCTATATCTCCCCGAGGAGTGAGAATTTTCAAGCAATTTTTTCATTTTTGGAAAGAAAAAATTCTGCTCAGTGGAATCATGTATAACATACACTTTCGATGACATACACTCTACGCAAATGAAAAATTTGGGCAGAAGTCATACACGGCATCTTTTTCTGTGGACATCTCTAATCATCAAAGATCGATGCTCATTCAAGCTTATTGACCTCACTTGGGATTTATTCTAGCATGCATTAAACGTCGTACTACAAATGCTCTGTTAAATACTCTATTCGTTGTCCCTCTCTATTCCTGCTAAACGACATTTGAAGGACTGTTTGTCATAAACTCAGTTTCCTTGAAAGCGAATCCATCATCCTAATCGAGTATCATACCATCATGTTTTCCGAAACCATCTAATTCACTCTTCCAAATTTGTTTTACTGTGCCTAAAGCATCTATGACGACCTTCTCATGAAAATTTCCTGAATCTTTGATTGGTCATTTCAGTCATATATTGCTATATCTCTAACAACGTGCTGCAGTTGCTTCTCAAATTAATATTTCGAAAACCCTTTCAGTTTCGCGTTTTTCTTTCCTAACTACCATGCAAGCAATCGTGATAAAATCACAACCTATGCAGCAGTTGAATTCCTATTAACCTACTGGCACTAAACTACAACAGCTGCCGTTATGACAATTCTAAACTCGTTGAAACGGAAGATACCGATAGCTTGTGGATTTTCGGTATAATGTGTGGTAACACGTGGAAAAACATTTATGCAGCTGTCATGCCACGCACCATTGGTATTTTCAAATTTATCCCAATCTCGGCGAAGTAGTGAGCTTACTTCCAGGTAAGAGCATCAAACTCGAGCCTGACCCTAACATGTGACATCGAATTGTACCCGAGAGTTTCGAGCAGGGTGCCTATGCACTTTGCGATTCAACTCGCTCATGGAATGCCACCAAACCATGCTTAGAAATATTTCCCTCCATTATGCCTGACATGACAGCATCAAAACACGATAATGATCAACGAGAGGTGATGACCGCACGAAACAATCACATAAACAACAACGCGAAGTAATTACACAAGCAACAACAACAGCAACGGGATAATCAAACAAATATTCACATTAACAAGAGATTTGCATGCCCATATCCAATCGCACGATCCCAAGCAGCATAACACGAGCAATTTATGACAGAATATCTTGATAACGAAATCGAATCAAGTCAGCTGCTATCATTCCGGTTCAACTCAAAAGTGGTTTGAGGTCAAATCAAACTAATAATAAGCGAAGCTCGACTCAGGTCATCCATCGTTTCTTTATAAGGTATAAGAGCAATCAGAGAGATGCTACCTGGCTTTCAGTTACTTATGTTATCAACTGGGTGCTCGAATGATAAAGCTTGAGAGAATTTCATGATGTTACCCTGAAAACGCTACTTCAAAAACACCAATTATCTTTATAACCTACACATAGACACATTCCAGCCCTGAGAAGACACCGTGCAAGCAGCAAGAGAAAATTCTAACCCCTATGCACAAGTCAAACCACAGTTATCCAATTCAACCCCAGCCCGAGATATAAGCTCTCGAAACTGGTCGATTATTAGAAACAGAAGCGATGACTTAGGAAGTACCTTACCACTACACATGTTAGACAATAACTGCACTGGCAAGGGAAATAAGGATTATATCATCGAAGTGTATGAATGCCATTATGACACTAGCTAATAGATAAGCTTCGGCGAGTAACTACAAACACCTGAGACTTCGAGTCACCAGTCAGCGACTCGACTCTACAGGATGAGTGGTCCAGGCGAACTTTCCACACCTACCGCTAACTTCATAAGGCGATTTATACTCTACGTTAGTGAAACTCAATTTTTAGGGAATGTTTTCTTCATTTGATATGCCAGTACAGCCATTATCAACACCTGATGATAGCCCTACCAGAAACTAACTAATACGTTATTTTCAATACGATAACTTTAGACCATTCGAGTGGATTGTATAAGGTTATCGAACATCTTAGTAGCACAAGTGATGAATGATAACTACACTGGCAAGGGACATAAGGATATCATCATAGAATTGTATGAATGCCATCATGACACTAGCTAATAGATAAGCTTCGGCGAGTGACCACAAACACCTGAGACTTCGAGTCACCAGTCAGCGACTCGACTCTACAGGATGAGTGGTCCAGGCGATCTTTCCAGACCTACCGCTAACTTCATAAGGCGATTCATACCCTACGTTAGTGAAACTAAATTTTTAGGGAATATTTTCTTCATTTGATATGCCAGTACAGCCATTATCAACACCCGATGATAGCTCTCCCAGAAACTAACTAATACGTTATTTTCAATACGATAACTTTAGACCATTCGAGTGGATTGTATAAGGTTATCAAGTATCTCAGTGGCACAAGTGATGAATGATAACTACACTGGCAAGGGACATAAGGATATCATCATAGAATTGTATGAATGCCATCATGACACCAGCTAATAGATAAGCTTCGGCGAGTAACCACAAACACCTGAGACTTCGAGTCACCAGTCAGCGACTCGACTCTACAGGATGAGTGGTCCAGGCGAACTTTCCAGACCTACCGCTAACTTGATAAGGCTATTCATACCCTACTTAGTGAAGCTCAATTTTTAAGGGATATTTTTCTTTCTTTCTTATGCCAGTGTAGCTGTTGTCAACACCTGCCACTGTCCCTGCCATACAAAGCAAACAAATATTCTCTTAGGCGTTAATCTATCTCTGAGGAGCGATCAGCTCTGAGAGCTTGTTCCTCAGCTGTGAGCTCACTAGTTAACTGCAGTCGAACTGTGCATAGACCACTAACACTTCTCCGAATCACATGCCTAAGTCAGATCAGTTCAAGTCTATGACAAGCTTAATGAATTTAAGAAAGCTCAAAGTCAGATTCAAATCGAGGTCAGTCAATCCCAGTTCGCTAAGCGGTATGTCAAGTCAAGTTATCTCGTGGTAAAATTAAAGTCACGACGTTTCTAAGTTTTGGCTCAATGAGATTTTAATATAGTTATAGTCAAGGTATGTCAAGTCAATTTTGCGCCAGATAGAAGTAATGTCAGATACCTCTGCTCTCATGCCTATGTCAGTCCAACGCGGTTCATGTAATAGAGTCCACATTATGAGAGGGAGGGGGGGGAGAGAGAGAGGGGAATGATTAAGTGCAAAAGTGAAAAAAAGTTTCTATTAAGTTGGATGGGCCATACGTAAGGCCAGTCCAAGTCCCTACCTCTGGCTCCAGAGTTAAGCGGGTCATCACGTGCCGCATCCCTCCTTCGCCCTACCACATCCCATACAAAAAAGTTCACAATGCTGGCAACAATGATAAATATATGAGTGAATAAATAAAATTGTGGCATAAATAAAATTATAATAAATTATAAATACAATGCATATACATTAAAATACATATACAATACATATACAAGACATTATAATTAATAAATAAAATTAATATTATAAAACTCCATCCCAAAGGATAGCAGATAATCGTGGATCCCCTCGTAAATTGGTTGATAACGCTAGACTATCGCCCACTAAACTTCTCAGCCCATAAAAATACAGTGGCAGTTACAATGTTAACAATACAATAATAGCACAAATAATATTAACAACTAATTAAATATCACTAGAAAATTAATATATACGATGCACCATTAATATCTTCAGAAACATATTTCAATTAACAATGATAACACTGTACAATACATCATAATATCTATGCCACTGTATTGTCACCTAATTTCAATAAGTCATTTTCAAATAAAGTATCATTTGCAAACCCTTGACTATTATACATTTACAAATATTCACAATATTATTCAAACGTTCGCAAATTCACAATACAATTATTTACAA
>JAPYMA010000048.1:0-94538 GCA_035041965.1 Anisakis pegreffii | reverse complement strand
TCCCGATCCCGGAATTGAAAAATCGTCGGGATTTTGCAAACCCTAGCAATGACCGACCGCTCTGTTGAATTCATACGAAGAGTAAATAACTGATTGCTAGGCAGCATAAGTGCATTTTATATCAACCAAATCGTTGGCAAGCAGGAAGCTCAAGACTGGAATCACGAGCAATCAAAATAATTTGACCAAAAATATTTTTTGCAAAAAGGCTCACTTTTTCACCGAAAATAATCTGCATCACTCAAATTCAGAGAAATTATTAAAGCGTTGCTATCTGCTATCTAGTATCGAAAATGCAACCGCTCTGACGCATAGTCCTCACTCTGTACGTAAGTGCATTCAACTAATGATCATAATTGTTCGATGCAGTTAACTGCCTATCAGATTTCCGGCAATTCGTCGTTTCGCCTTAACATCGATTCTTTGTTAGCTTTTTCGGTTCATTTTTATCCAGAAATCTTTCAAGGCAAATCGGCCAGCAAATATAGTCACATACGACGAATCAGTTGATCATTTACCGTTCCGAATGATTGCTCCCTCCCTCTCTTTTTTGCTACCCATCATCAGATAGAGCAGATTGCTAGCCAAGCTCATTCATGTTAATTTGCGTGTGTGTATGAGACCATGTGTGACTGAGTATTAATTAAAGAACTTAATTAGTTGATTAAAAAACCCATTGATGATATCCTCTGAAATTTCTGCAATGCATATTTGTTATGCAAGAAACATGTGGTGTTCAAGAGCAGTGAGTATGCTTTTGTTTGACATTTTCGTGGGCACCATATGCTGAGAATAATAGCGATGAAATTCCAGAATGTAAACTAACGTAATCGAATCAAATTTTGCCTATTCGACGAACGTCTGGATATTATCGAATAGAAATTATATAATCCACCACTATTATGATCGTTTCAGCTGTGTGATCATTTCTATCGTTATTATAATTAATGATGGGAGTTTGTTGACGAAAAGCAGTCATTTTGAAGCATTCAATCATATTTCTTTCATTTGTGGTCGGTCATCACAATAGAAGGAACTCGATATGTTGTTCATTATGCTAATGAAACACAGAATGTTTAGTTTAGTCATGCGCAACAGAGTAACGAATTGATGGCAATGCAGTGGATGAGATGAATAACGAGCGCATAATTTTCAACGATAAAGCAGCAATGGAACTTGCTTTGCATGATGATTCATTCACTAATGGGTCATCTTACATTCAATATAGAAAACCTCGAATGAATGAATATGATATCTGAAAAGGATTCAGCGTTAATCCACTCAAATATCCCACGTTATCTTTTATCCGCCTTGCCTCGTTTCCACTTCATTGCTTCAGTTACACAAACAACCACAAACCCACCTAATCCTCCATAAACAAGTTTCGATATATCCGCATCTAGGATTGATATCATTAAAGATACTGGTTCGCAAATTACTGCTACTATTGATGACATTTGTGAAAGTTTATCACTCATCTCATCAATCAAACTTCCACTAATAATTTCTAATATATTTTTCAAGCAGATTCTAAAACTGAAAACAGCTCATAGTGGAACTAAGTATCTTTCATTATCATCCAAAATGTCGATGTGTCGGTATTTCCTTTGACAGCCTCTGTAGCTTTAATACGGCAAACTAGATTAAAGTTTATCGTGAGAGAATTATGACATGTAATCCCAAGAAATGGAAACTTACATAATTTTTAAAATGGGATGAGATAAATTCATGAAGATCGCTTGAAAAGTCCAAATAGTGTGACCGCATTGGCATTCAGAGTTAAAAATCAGTGAAGTTTGAAATACAGCGCGACAAGACAATAAACTACACCATCTCATCCGATGATAATATTGTTTCCGGCTTTTTTATCGATTGTGAATAGGCGTTGCGCGGACTCAATCCACAACCCTACGGATCAGCATTTGATGGAGATCATCCTTCTTACCAATGAGCCATCACGATTCTCGCCGGGATATTCTGCCGACGTTAACTTTAGACTGTTCAACTGATACCCTCATGCAATTCTACTGATACACTGGAAATATCTATTCTGAGATCTTGATGATACCTTCCTTCTCAACTGTAAATATGATCGCATCTTTTGACAGCTAAATCAAAGGTAATTGCTGATTGTTGCTGTTGTTTCAGACTCCCTACAGTACAGGCAGCAGTCCAGTGATATCGTACGGCAAACGGCTTGGGAAACTTCGAATTGACGCCAAATACGACGAACGCAAACAAGTGGTTAGTAAGTTTCATTTGCACCTACCTTGAAGTTCCTCTCTACCTATTCTAGATCGTTCAATGTATCATCAGTTTCGTTATTTGATCTGTATCTGAGAGCTTACTTCCGGCCGTTTCGCCACGAATTCATACATCTTCCTCAAGAAGCGCTGACCGCTCCACGAAAAGAATCAATGAGAAGCTTTTCATGACAACAATATACCTGAGGTCACTTCTTTTTGCAAACGCATCATAGACACAATCAAATAGATTTTGTGCTAATCATCTACTATTCACTATTCTGTATCCATTTCATTGTTATTTTACCTTGGATCGTTCGTTGCACTTACTTGTTGCAAATGAAACTGATATAATTACACGACGTTGAGGCACCACCTCCATGTTGCTCTTTGAGTGGAACAAATGAATATTTCGAAATTTGATTCCATTTCAGTTGTTTACCAACGAACTCAAACTCCTCTAATTGAAAAGACTGCATGAATGACTTGAAAGACTACACGAATGGCTTTTTTTTCATACCGTCTCAGATCAACTGATGTATTCCCTGATCATGTGGTCACATTTTCCAGTTCGTTTACCCTAAGCGAAAGAATAAGTCCCTTTCAAGCGATCAGCAAGCACTCATGATCACAGAATCGCATGATTATGACGAATCCTAGAGATGAGAGTATATCTAGTAGGCGGCTGTGAACTACATTTTCCTCATTTTTTAAGCTGAAAAGCCAATTCAAATGTCGGGTCATTTCTTGCATCAAATGATAGCGTTTTATGGTCTCAAACACTCTCAATTTTATGTGTTATGATGTAAATCTCCGTCATCCATAATGAAATGCCATTGCATACGCACACAAATGAATACGATCGTCAGTCACTAAATTTTGCATGAATCATTTGAATCACCAATGCTCATTTGCAGTTTTTGACAGCGAATTTTTTTCTGCGACATTCCATCAATTCCAACTTCATTTCGTTCGTTTCTCCAATCATTTTCACCCATCAATTCACTCAAGTTCATTTCAAAAGCACCGTAATGTTCATGTCATACTTCTTGTGATTATTACATTTGTTCGATATCATTGTTCGTTCATCGCGAATGGTTTATTGTTGACAGTCGTCGAATCACTAAATTCCATTTTCTCCACCCCATTTTCATTTATTCATGCTGAATCCACAAGGAATGGACTGACTGCAAATCCTCATTTGAATTGCAGTTCGATTTGAAAATCATCTCCACTTCGTTTGAAAATTTTTTTGCTCTCAGAATTACTGATTGATTGCGCAATGGAACAGCACAAAGCGAACTGAGAATAAAAACTGAAAATAAAGTAGTCCGAAATCGGCAATTTTTCAGCTGCATCGTCGCCATTACCGAAACTTTGATGGTATTTCGATAAATCAAATGTTGGTCTCTAAAAGATCAAAATCAATGCTTTCAACCAAGTGTATTATCCCAAAAAAGCTTTCTTCCTCCAACCAGATCGAAGTTTTAATTCAGTTCTCTTCTTGATATCAAACTCAGTTCTACTGTTTCCGAATTAGACTCCTCTATTGCAAATGCAATTTCTTTTTTTGATACCTCACAAATCCTTCACTCCTATGTATTCATTCTGAACGAAGGCACTCTTGCAAATCCACTAAGAAAGCTGCATAAACCCAATAAGAAGGAGCCAGAAAATGAATCTCGTCTATCCGAGCGCTCCACATTCATCAGCAGCTTGCAATAAAGCAAATTAGGCTGATTTTTTCTCTGCGAAAAAATGATCAAATGTCGATGGAGACGTATAAAACAAGCAGAAAATATTGTTTCGTTGTGAGCATACACTCTCGGATTTGATTAAACATCATGTTGAGTGTTTCATGCAATGCAAGATATGACCAAGCAAACGTGGCCGTTTCCATCAGCAAATATTGATGGGCAGAATCTGAGGTCGAAAATTTGATTTGACACGTTCGATTCCGTTTGATCTTGCTTATCATTTTCAAGACGGAAACAAATTTCAAAGAAAATCAACTCGCCAAAAAATTCTTTGCAGTGTATTCACAGTAGACAGCGTGCAAATTCGTCAAGTTTTTTTCGTGGCTGTCCGCTTTATTCATGTACTCATTTTTGCCTTACATTTCCATTTGGTTCCATTTTCTCTCCGTTCCCTTGAACATACCAGCATTTTTTCGTATGTCTGACATTTATTTGAGCGTATCGTAGGTATATCAAACATTTTCGCTCACTACTTCAACGCCTCTTATCTCAGCTCACGGCGAATTAGATAAACTGAAGTTTTGCTCAGAAGAGGAATAGTCGCACTTTGGAGAACGGAACTCCATCACCAAGAAATGCTTAAAATAGTTTACTTTGTTAAATTCACATTTTTCGTGGGGAATTTCGCAATAAACTAATTCGTTTCTATTTCCTCTTTTTTTTACGCCAATGATTTTCAGTGTAAGAGTAGGATAAAAAGCGCAGCCAATGCACGATTGGTAGTCGCGTAGTATTTTAAATGATTTACTTCAAAAATCAACACTGATTCAGTGACAGTCGGTGTCAGGAGCTTAGGTGAGTATTCCAATCGAATTTCGATCGAATTTCACCAACAACTTTTCGCTTCCGATATTTTGAGAGTGTTTCGTCCCTTGACAACTACGGAAACTCAGAATTGTGAAAATGCATTACAGCGGATTCTGAGCGACGTTTATTTCTGCTTGGGTCAATTTTTCGCAATGGAATTAGTGGATACATGTGGATGTTTGCGAACACAGATAAGAGTAGATTGCGTATCACAACAAACAACGTTGCATTATTACTTAGTGAATTAATTCATCGATTATTTGAGGGTTTAATTTGAGTCAAATCGCTTCGTTGCCCAATTCAATCATACGATAGATGAATTCAATTAATCTACGTATGTAACATGCAATAATATCTGAACAATCTTTCGCCTAGTAATGTCGAAATGATGTTCTATTCGGAATTGGCGACGGACACTTGAGTGAATCGTCAATTTTGCATCGAATTTGATTACATCATTATATGTCGACTATATTCATTTATTCATTAGCAGTTGTTCGTTATAGTTCAATGCAAGTTCATCTGACACATATTGTTCGTATTTCTCTCCAATTGCATGCGATTCATCGCTTGTCAATAAACGTCATCAACCCAATGGCATCAAGCAATGAGTGTCAGCGAAAATTTATAAGTCGAAAAACATCCTTTTCCGTTTTTGAGTTCTAACGTGGTTCGCTTCTGGTGTTTCTTCGTTATTTTTGGTTGCTAGACCACGAACTTGACTTCGGATGCAATCTCAAAGACTCTGAATGCACCCATGTCGGATGCATTCGACTTCTTTGAGAGTCAGGATCTAACAAGCACGGAAGAGGCATGTTTGTCTATTCGCAATGCTAACAGTGAGAAAATTTTGAGTTGCCGAACTGCCTTGATCAACAAGATCTCTGACAATTTAACTCTCGACGATGATTTGTATGGTGAAATCTTTTTGCTTGATACTCATTGAAGTCACTTTGCCTTTTTGCAGCTTTGTGTAACAGTCGTTGAAGGTATCGGCTTGGAGCTAGTAGAAGAAGACGCCAGCTGCCAGGTTTGTTATTTTCCTTCGTCACCATCAATTCCTATCAATCGCCGCCTCACTCTCACAAATCACACTTAAGAATTAGAGTTGAACCATTTAATGCTGTTCGAATGGATCCAGCAATGGAACTTCTAAAGTTGATTATCTAAACTCTGTGTCGAGAGCACAATGACAACTTGATTTGAAAAAGCTCACCATTATCCCAATGTAATAATCCTACAGTGGAGAATGTTCCTAGAGGAACTCCTCCCCAATCATCAATATTGTCGAATCAAATTTCTGCTTGGAAATTGACGAGAATATTCGCCAGCAGACAAAAATAATGAGATTCTCATTATTCAACTCTCTTGCAGTTGGCCATCATGTTGGCCACAATGAATCTGTCTAGTTGAAATTCAGTTGGATTGATGAAAGAGTGTCACTTATTCTGCGTCATATGATAGCTCATCGTTATCAAAACAACGTCTAGCGCTTCTCAGCGGCACTTCTCAATGAACATTTTAAGATTTCCAAAGACAGCGTTCAATCAATTTCAACGCTGCCATTCTAAAACCCATTTAGGAACTGCAACAGTTGACTGCCTCATAAAACGATGTTGAATTTGAAATTTTACTGACATCTCACAAAAATTTGATGTGTTTTCACCGATGAAACATCAAAGGCAGTCATTTATTATGTATTGCATCGTCAAGGATTTTCGTATGAGAGCAGTGAACGTTCTGTGATGATTTTTGCTATTGCGCTATGATGCGATAAAATGTTATCGAGAAGCTCATCTCACCACGAGTCTCGAGAATACCTTTGAGAGCAACATTTTGAGATCAACAATTTTAAGTTTTGAAACCTATACGAGATGATAGTGATGGAGCTGCTCTCTTAACATGCTGACCATTAGATGAAATAACAACAATCGCCTATCACTGTGCCTGAGTTTCTTGGGTTATCGAGGAACCAACCTTCTGATAGATGTTCACCAAATTTCCTCATACTGCAATTGAATTATTGCTTGGACTATACCAAGACATCCCAAAGACTATACCGCCAAGTCATCATGACCCCTTAGGGAGATGTTTTTTGAAGCTAGTCAAGGATCGAAAAGCAGAATGACCTTCACTCATCATTCAGAAAGCTTTGCGGATGTTTTGATCGAAAAACGATTGAATCAGTAATGTGTCTTGGCGAAACTCCTTTTGGTATTGCGAAATGGTTCAATGATAAACCTCTCCCAAGTGTTTTTCTCCTGTGATTGCTGACAAATACGCTAGAAAGTTGTCATAAATAGCTCGACGATGCAAAGATTTAGAAATATTTTTCATTATAAAAGTGCTGCTTCGTTTTATGGCATGCAGTGTGCGTTCATTTCTCATGTTCATTATCATTACTGTTCCATTGGAACAGTGTCGAAACTGGTAACACTCCTATAGATGGCAGCTTTTGGCATTTTATTAGCAGATATCGCTGCAAATTTCCATTTCATTCGACCACAAATTGCGATTTATGAGTTGAATATAAAAAGCGTATGCTACTGCAAAGAATTCGAACCATTCATTTCATTGCTGTTTTTAACAGTGCATCTTCGTTCTGGTCCTTGCGAAAAGCATCGCCTACATCCATTTACCTCAGTGAATTTTAACATTCATTCCACGAAGTGCATCTCACAATTCTTTTTGAAATTTCATTTTCAGATTCGAATCGCCTTGTTACCAACAAAACGTTATAAGCATCGAACAAAACATTCGATTGGTTCAAATCCGAAATTTCGAGAGACTTTCAGATTTCCGCACATTACGCAAGGTTAGTTCAGCCGGATGTTTGTAATTAATTATCAGTATCATGGACACTGTTCTGATTAGTAGGTTACGAATCATCACTCACTACTGGTTATATCACCGTACGTGTACAATTGTAGTACAATTGAAGGACTGACTCATTTTCTGAGTTCATTTCACAGCAATTCAACATCTGCATTTGTGAATACGCAATAATGAATGCTTAAATCAGTGAGCCAATAAATGAAATGTGGAATTTCAACGGAAATCCTGCACTTCTGAGCAAGATTGAACGTGCTATTCAATTAATTAACTGCTATCAATCCAAAAAACCCTATTTGATCCAACCAATGCTTTTTTATGTTTCATTATCGTCATTTTATCGCAGCCAATAAACCCATGCAGTTGCTCAAGTACGGTCACATCTGCCCCCATTCATCGCCCAAAACACGAACAAATTTTCGAGAGATTCTCTTTTTCTTTGCTGCAAAACCTCTCTGATATAACTGCTGAAACATTTGAAACATTTTCATTACAACTCTGCACACTTCATGGACTTGTTATTTGATTGTGGCCACATCTTTTGCGCTCTTAGAGTGATTTGAAGCATGCCAGCACTTTTGCTACTAATTGTTTTGCAGCCATTTTCTAGGGTTGCTTCGTCACGAATTGTCGCAAATTCCAAACTTGGAATTTGAACAGATTAAAATAAGAACATGTTGAAAACGTTCATTTTAGATGCATCTAACCTGGTTTTTGGTTCAGTTTTATATTGTTGAATTGTAATCCGAAATGAGTTCTTTGCAATTTGTAAACTTTTTCATAGTAAATTTTTCGCATTCAGAATTTCTTTCTGATTGAAATGTTGTTCGATGTGAAAGCTGAGGAGCTTTCAGTCGGACGAAGTATCGTAAGTTCAACAGAATTGTTGAGCCAGCAATGCAACGTTATGATTCAATGACATACAGACCGACCGAGGATGTGCTCATGAATAGAGGATAATCACGGCTATTCTCATCTTAACGCGCAATCAATTGTGATAAATTTCATGATCAACACTGATGATTTTTGATCGTTCATTTCAAAACGCATCTATCATCAATGATATTGGTACACCACTTGGTTTCGAGCAAGACTTTCGTTTGCGAACGGACGTATGCTCGAAACCGAGTGCTGTATCAATATCATTGATGCTGTGAGCCTAAGCCAGGCTATGATTCGCCAGGCTGTATCTATTATTTAACCGTCTGTAATCGTGAATTTCAATGTATTACCGTAATTTCAAGCGGAAAAAATGATCGACGAATTTCTTTCCAACGGTTTCATCGCAACAGAGAGAACCGACTCACAGATAGAGAGATGATAAATGAAGGTGTATATCGGCGGTCTTGTCTATTGGTTATTTGAAGATTAACAACAACACGAATAACCAACCATACAATGGACTAAATTTTAAGTTGTAGATACGTCGGAACTCAGAATTGGAATAAATATTGTCAAGAAATGTTGGTTTGTAATCTTTTCGTAGTCGTATGTTCAGTTCAGAAACCTACATGACGCGAAGCACACGCCCTTAAAATAGCTTTCTCGTGTTTTGGTTGTATGCTTACTTGCATTCGACAGCATTACTTACATGTTTCTCCTTATCACACATCACTCAAAGTCTATTTCATTTTCGCGATGCTTATGAAGACCATATGACTCACCCATATTGTGATGCGCCGCTACTGCGATATTTTGGTTTTCAGTTATATTTCACAACTTTTTAGAATTTCTTGCTGAGAAATTCAGTGAACAATTTCTCGATTATATACAGTGTTTTCGGTGTGTGAGCTCGTGCACGCAAACCTGTATTTATTACCCAAAGTATAGCTTTCTGTGAGTCTATATATGTGTTCAAATTTATGCTGATAGATGAAGGATTTGCAAAAGTCTCGTTTATTTTACTTTACAGACTCTTCATATCTCTTCATTGACATTTAATTGACATTCTTATCTAACAAAAGAACTTTTTCTTAGATTCTTTCTTGTCGTTGATTCGATGCTTTCAGCCATTTGAGTCATCGACTATTGTTCGATTAATTCATACAAAATGAACGGTAAAAGATGCGACTAATAATAAATCAACTTTGCTCATTAATGAATGCCGAATGCGTGAATGAGTGTCATAAATTCAACCGACCGCCTAACTCCAACAATGAATACTTCTTATTTTTTGCACCTGCCCACCTAGTTGCCTTATATTAGGACTGTTGTTTTCAAATAACTGAGAAGGCTTAAATATAAGTGCAATCGCACCACCAGGAACGTGCTCGAATTTTATTCGCACAAGCCTGGCATCTCCTTTTGCATTATTTCAGTGTCTTTAAGTGCAAGCTGTCGCTTAAGTGCTCCTTGATAAGTTTCTGCTATCTTCTAAAGGTTTTGCAATTGCATTTATATTACACTTTAGTTTATATGCATTGAACTGTTGATGTTCTCACAACTGGTTCATATTGATAGCGGCATGCGTAGAATAGCTATCATATGCTAAGAAACGCATTTCTGCAGCGTAATTCGTGATTTTAGATCTTATTGTTAGTGTTTGTTAGTGAAACGCACAAAAATCGTTCAACTACTCACACTTGAAATGATGCATTGAAATCCGAATTTTATCCGCAATTCATGCATTTATTGGCCCTTTCGAGCTGAGGAGCTGAGCGTTTGGATTCCGCTTGAATGGCCAGTCGGAATTTTCATGGCCAGTTCGGAGATTCCATTCAAAATCGGAACTTTTACATTCAGCAATTGCATTGCCACGAGATAACTCCAAAATTTCATACAGAGCATACTCTATAGTTGTGCTCACTGAAGTAAGGATACATATTAAAAGCGAGTCCTCAGTGATCAAATCCTCTGGTTTGTGATCACATTCTCTAATCGTAAGTGCTGGCATGCACTTTTAGTGCTGACTGACGACTCATGCATCGGTAATCTGATTGACGTAAGAGTGGCTCATTCATCTACTTGAATATAAATGCATACCGATCAGAGTGGATAACGCTAGGAAATGAAGCAATGATAGCGGCAATTTGACTTGTTGTCAACATATTGCACTCATACATAATAACATCATCGATCAGTGACGTGCCCCTATCGGTTCGTTCGATCGAATGATGAACGCATCAAAAGACATGTAATTTCCAAGTGTTCACTTCGGAAGCTTCAAAAGACAATTCGCAAAGTTTTTGCCATATTTCAGAAGCTCTTCCACATACTCTGGTCAGATTTCGTGTGTATAAACGACGAAAAACGGGTAGTGGTCAGTTTTTGGGTGAAACTTCATTGGTCAATAGCTTAATTGATGCTCGAGGCGGTATTTTAACGCACCACCTATTGGCGTTCCATCACAATACTGATTCGAATGTAAGATATCTTTCAAGATTTCGTTGTTTTTTTTTTCGCTTGAGCCAATTCGCTTTCAGGAGATTCCCCCACTAAATTCTCCATTAAATTCCGTTGATGTGCATCCGTTCCGTCCCGGCTTGAATCAGCAGTATCCGATTAGGCGATAGAGAGGCGTTTGTGTTCTCGAAAATAATTCTCTTATGCAATCGACATATTACAATTGGAATTTTGTGCTCCAAGCGATCGCCGTCTGTCAAGTGAGCTGAAAAACGCTGCCTTCATAGTGATCGCCTTCATGTTGATGACTTCGGCATAATTGTTTCATAGCGAGAAGCAGATGATGGTCTGATGGCTAATGAACAATTATTCCATCCCAAAACAGAAAAATTCTGTCGGGGCACAATTGCTTGCACTGCATAAATTTACTTTTATCGGTCCATGTGTGTGTGTGTGCTGAGTTTGCATGAGAATCGCAAATTTGATC
Organism: Anisakis pegreffii; assembly: GCA_035041965.1. Lineage (NCBI taxonomy): Eukaryota > Metazoa > Nematoda > Chromadorea > Rhabditida > Anisakidae > Anisakis > Anisakis pegreffii. Next base: position 83,070 of record JAPYMA010000048.1, on the reverse strand, counting down.
GAAGCTGATACGTTGCATGTAAACGAAACATTTACAAAGAACTCATTAAAAATGATGACTTTAGCTCAGATGGGAATGGGATGCAGTCGCTTTTAGAAGAGTTACTCGATGATGGTCACGTTCTTGCCATAGTCATCCGTTAATCAGTTTAATAAAAGTGTCATGGCTGATACAATTCAAAGACAATTGTTCAATGAAAATGAACGCTACGAAACGTAAACAATCGTGTTCGTCCTACTAGTATTGTTTAAATATGCTTCATTGAAGTCACTCATCAAATTGACTGCATTAATCAAATTGTTCTCAGTTTTTGCAAGAGCTCATCGTAAGCGATTGATTGACACACACATCAAGTCGTCAGTCACATCCATGCGTCACCTAAACAAAAACCGATGCTTAATATTATCCACCAACGAACATTATTTCTGTCATCAATGACACTAGTTGAGCACCTTAATGAATCTCTCCGCTTCTTTGAAGCGTGAATAATTGACTGACAAAAACAACGAATTCAATTCCGCCTAAGCAAACAAACAAATATTCTGGTGGAATGGATCGAATTATGTTTGCAAACAACGACAATACCGATGACGATCGTCTTCATCAGATCTGTCCATGTCATCCACTGATGTTTCTTCAATACGTTGTGACTCTCGTCAATACGCCATCATTCCAGAATTTGTGACTTTTGCTTTTCATAACCAAATTTGCCTGCATATTCCAACCGAAGAGTCTCTCTTCCCGTCGTTATTGTGCTCTTCGCCAGGGACGTCGAAATATTGCTAGTGATAATAACTGATCAAAGCAATAGTTTGACCTTTGACAAAATTTGGTACACATGAAAGTGATGACAATAGTTGAAATAATGAGGAATGAGTTGGTGAAGTAATAAGAATGTTTCTTATAATGCTTTTCATGACAGCAGTACATTGAAAATGTCAGTTATAACAGCACTGAGATGCTAATAAGATAACCGTCATAGACAAACGAATCTTCATAGAGAAATCGAATGAGGTGCGAAAATGTCGGTGAAATTCTCTTGAGAACGTTTTTGGGGAATGCGAATAGTTAAACGTATAAAAACTGTATTCATAAACGAATGTTTTATCAATATTAATGACATTAATGAAAGTAAAACTAGTCGTAATGATAATGATTATAACCATACTAACAAGATTATTGCACGAATGATAGCTAAAATAATTGTGAATGATAAAAATAATGCTAAAATAATAATGATAAGAATAGCAATATCGTTTTATCAGTGACTTCATCTAATGACCCTTTGATAAATTAATGAACAGTAACAAAGATAACTAGACAATTAGCCATGATGATTTACATTTAGTGTCTCTGATTCTGTAATGATGAGCGAAGTCATCCATGACTCGGAATATCCATGATTCTGTCGATCGATATTTTGAGTTGTTTTCACTTAGTCTCATTCCGCTCATCTATTTATATCAAAACATTCTTCTCAACTCCATTCCTTGTGTGCCTCATTAATGAACACATTCAACGCGATAACGTAACACATAACGTATAACGTATGTATTGTCATCATCTTCATCAGGAACTGGCTTCGTTCGGCACTTCGACGTTCACTTGATAACCTAATAACGAGAAAGAGAAGTTGCGTCTTTTGGGAATTGCGAAACGAGCATTATGAAGGAATAATAAAATATTGATGGCACATTCTTCTGGTGATCAGTTTCACATTTCATATTTCGCAGTAGCTGATGAACTGAATCTAGGTTATTTGAGGAAATATTTCGTTACGATGAAATGGCACTTAATGAGTTCTTCTTTTCAGTCAATGATCAATCCTTATTAAATATTTATTGTTGTCGTGAACGCTGTCTTCGTGAGATATATTGCACTCATCTTCACCATGCAAGTGAGTCTTTTTGCCGGCCGAAATTTGAACTCTTCGTTTGTTAGGCTGCGAACACTGCGATATATTGAAACAGGAAGTAAAATTTCGCGTGTTTTCGGTACTGTGTGTTACTCGCGTATTACTCATATTGCATTCGGTCGGATCATTCGGATCTGTGTTGAGATTGGAGAAATTCATTAGTATTCATTTATGCCTTCATCAATCTCTAAAAGCTTGACAGTGGATTGAGATTGCGAGAGGAGGCAAGATAATCGTTCGTCTGCATAGAACATCAGATGGCTTTGATATATCCAGTAATCTCAATAGATGGTCGTTGTTCAAATTCCACTACGATGGTAATCGTTGTGAAAGGACACATACGAGCAACGATTTCAATGAGTCAAATCCTCGACTCCCATTTAATATCTTTCTTGCTCTTTCATCAGATGAGTGATTGTTGCTAGTGCGATGAGGTGTATTGATCTTTCGCGTTGATCAAAGTGTACGATGTTGTTGTCGAGTAGGGTTGAGTCGGCAGCCCGATACCCAGCGATCCCTGAGAATAAGGTTCGGGAGCCTTTCAGACTCGGGGCTCAGAACACTTTCGAGGTTCTGATGCTTCCAGAGGCCTCTGAGCCCCATTCTGCTCCTACTCATCACAACACTGCTACTGTAAACATGTTGATTTATCGAGAGTAGACGTGAAATAACTGAGTAGACCTGGCTTATACTATCAAACGTTTGATAGTATAAGCCAGTGAAATAACTGGCTTATACTATCAAACGGGCATAAGCCTGATGCTGAGGACCTTTTCCTCTTTCTTCGATACCGTTTCTGAATCTATTCCAGTGATTTCCTTCTCGCTCTCTAAGAGTGCTGCACTCTCGGCCTCCTTACATATGTGGTTTTGTCCACAGGAGAATGCGTCGCATTTCCTTGGCCCAGTTCAAGCGTTCACTTTATTCATCCATATTTTATACACTACATCGAATCGTTTAGTGTGCCTCATAAAATAATGAATGTAATAAGCAGGAAGATAATGAGTGGAATAATTTCAGCTAAATTTAGCACCATCAGCAATGGGAAGTCGTTCGAATTCTGTGAGTCGACGTTCGTCGATGATCGATGACTGTGGTCGTTTCTGTGCACAACCGATAGCCGACAGCGGTCCTGAGCTGTTGGTATCGCTATGTTGTGATATGGGTCACGTAGTTGTCGGCATTGAAAAAGGCTCTTCATTCACCTATAATTCTAAACTTCCTGGTAATTATGCACAAATTTTTCATTCATCCTGTAAAACCTTTTGCGAGGTTATGCAAAACGACATGCAATACTGAATGATCCTTTGCCAAACATCAATGAATTCACTTAAATAAATTGAATCTGTTTAAATAAAGTGAATCTCCTCAATGAGTAATTAAGTCCTTCCAATCAATTTCGTTTCAAACAATTCCCTTCAAAGAGTACTGCTTTATATGTGAATATCAGAATGATCAAGTTCTCAACTGTGATCTTCTATTGCATTCAGTAACCGAGAGAAATTTCGTTGTTCGAATATTTCAACCATTATTTTTTAGTACCTCTATGGATTCATCATATCCATTTGTTAAATCGTTTAACTTGTCTGATAGTTTTTCATAAACATATACACACTCATTCACAATAGTAGAATATTAGGGATTTCTGAAAATAAGTAACGGGCATTTTTGAGAGATCGACTATGAACCAAGATGGATTTTTACGTACTTAACTGTTTTTCAGTCAGTTATTGCATCAACAAATTCCGTCTTTTGATGAATGCTCCATTATTTCGATTCTTTCAGGAAATGTCATTCTGAAAACTTTAAAATATTCATTCAGTCGAACTGAAAGCATTTTCGAATGATCATTTCGGCAATTTCATCTTATGTGAATGGTGTTTATTTGTGAATTTCAATCCTCCTCCAGATACGTTCATCCAAGTCAGCGCTGTCACACAATTCGGCAAGAAGATCGGTCGATATCGGACAGAAATCGTAAAAGGCACCTCTGAACCATATTATAATGAAAAATTTCTGTTCCAGGTAATATTCAGTGCTTGATTCTATAACTGATTCGTCTGACTTCAAAATTATTTCGTGAACGGAAAATAAGTTCACTCATATCTTTCTTGAATCATATTCAGGACAATACATTCTCAAACGGTTCCTTTGAAACGTCGAACTTTTTCAGAGACTTCTCGTGAAAATCTAACTGAAGAGTATTGAGTAAAATAAATTCCGGTGTGTGAAATGAATAGGATTTTCTTATGAGGTGATCATGTGTTATGTGATTGATACTTGATAAAATTTGAGGCTTCACAATCCGAGCTTGAAAGTGTCACAATACTTGTGAATGTTTACGCATTGGTTGGTGTTTGGCGAAAAAAGATCCAAATTGGTTGGATTTCGCTGGGTGAAAGCAGTTCAACGGAAGATGAACAAGACCACTGGCATGAAATGATTCAAGGTTTAGGTACGACAGTCTCGAAATGGCATCATCTGATGATCAGTTAGTTGGTGAGCATCAGCGATTTGTCGAGATCCTTACAATTAATCCGATCTCATTCATCGATCTGATGATGATCACTAAACTGATCTGCTCTCGCTCTCATTGATCAGGTATATAACTTGCTAACGCATTGTCGCGATTTCGATTCGTTTCATGCATAATGCATCATGATCTCAAATGATTATTTCGTGTTGTTGTTGATGTTCGTATATACCATATTTATAATCTTCTTCCTTCGTTATTTATTTGTTCGTATCATGTATAACTGTGACTATCAATATGATAAACAATGGTTTATTAATGATATTAACTTGAATAATTTTGTCCAGATCCTTAGGATCGGCTTATCCGTTCTAATAATTCATTCAAATGACAATAGTATCCATCATAATTTTTCATACAATTGTTTTCATTTAAGAGATTTCAAAGAAAGATTTCGCAAAGAAAAAATGCCAGTAGACCTATTCATCCCATACTGATGATTACAAGATGTTGATCATTAGCTGAAAGCCAATGATTGAATTCACCAAAGTTATGTCCTTACGGAAAAAACGTTGCTTACGGTTAAACTGTGTAATCAGCTTTGCCTTTAGTTATGTAATCCATAAATGTTCCAAATGATTGAATATCGTTTGCATTCCGAAAACATCCATTTCTCATATGTAACATCTGAACCGTCACTATTCTGGTTGATTTATTGAGAAAGTGCGAAATTTTCGGCATTTCTAACAGAAAAACTTGATAAATTTGACGACTTCACCATGCATCTAAGTCGAAAAATAAATCTGTAAAAGACGTTTGCACTTGAGCACGCGATTGTTGAACGCACTTTGAATGTGCTGTCTCATTACTCACCATGTTCATTAAGCCCCACTCCCATAGGAGTTCGTTGGTTCTTCCGAGTTATTTATCACTTCAATTTGAAGTATGCCTGTAATGACGATGACCACCACTGATTACTACCAAGCATCATTAAACGGCATTGATGCCACCATTCCTACAACGAACGGACATATCAATCAAATCACGCCCCTCAACAAAAAAACTAATGCTGATTTTATCTATACAAATGCAAATCCAGCACATCTCAGATGCACATAATCATGTCTAAAAGACTACTGTTGTTCACTCTCCAATCTACGCAATTCTTCTCTAATTGATGAATTCTGATTGTGAGTTTGACGTCAAACAACGTCAAACGACGTTTGAATTCAGTTTGCCAAAGAAATTTATCGAACGCTCCATCAAACGACAAGAATTCGATTGCATTTTTCTCAAGGAAAGCAATAACATCAAGCAGACTTGGAACGGGGAAAGGCAGGTGGGGAATAGAGCTAGAACTCTATGGTCTCAATGAGAGTCGACGAAATCGAATCAGATTTCGTTCTAAAACCCAACGTCAGCTCCAACACTTGATCTTACCATGATCAGCACAGTACTTTATAACCATAGGTAAAGAAGTAGTCACATGGACATTCTTTAGTGGTCATCGTTATTGTTCCCATTACTGCATTAACAATTCATTATTTGTATTCTCATCGCAACTATTATTTTCACAAATCGTATAACATTACCGTTAGGGCTAAATAAAATCTCAGAAACAATGCAAAACTGTACAGAAACAGTGTTAATTAATGGTATACTCAATTATCAATGTACGCTGGCTGTGCGTTGCATCGATCCGAATTCAGCTTTATTATTCACATGTGAATAGTTATCATTTCACTGACGACTTTTTTGCATGATTCGAATACAAAGTTTCTGTAACGATATGGAAAACAATTCACAGAACACGACGAATCATATCTGGCGCACTCATATGATGAACGTGGGCGCATGCACACTTGAATGGCTAGAATTCAGCAGTTAAAGTACAAAACAAACCACGGAAAAGCTCTTGGGTCCAACCCTTCTCTTTCGTTTCATCCTAACAACAAACGCAGACGATGTTGATAAGTTCTAGCCGGCATCAAGAGTTTGTGTGTGTAAAACCACACAAATTTGTCACAGTGGCTACGATTCACACTTTTTCTGAAATTCTGTCACAGTGGCTACGATTCACACTTTTTTTGAGATTCTGTCACAGTGGCTACGATTCACACTTTTTCATAACTATCTTACAATGCATCAAGCATAAGCGTATTCTCCAAGCAATGACAATTATACAAATTCAAATTTACCCAAAAGACATTCTGCCAGTTCTGGGAAACACCAAAAAACTCTTTTCATGACGATCAAAAGCAAACAACGGCCAGGCGATAACTTTAATTCGGTTGACAATAAGACGATAAGACTGCTTGATCACAATAACGATGGTAACACAACGAACACAATATCAGTGACAACGACGACCATATTAATCAATTTCATGTTAACTTTCAACTGAAAGCATCGAAGAAATCAATCGGAGAATCAAATCATAATAAATTAAGTGCACTACAGACGAGTGCACACAAACGTACAAAAAACACTCAAAGTCATTATCAACATGACATGAGAGAAAAACAGTAACGAAAATACGGACGAAACATTACGATAGATGTCAAAATTCTACACAAAATTTCATCTGGATCAATGGAAAAGCCAAAAAAAGAAGAAAGAAAACAATCAAGCAAACAAAGGAAAACAAAACAATGAAAACGCAAAAAAAGCGTTACCTATCAGAGAAAACGAACAACTTGTTTCAGTGAAAACGGATCGAATTAAAATTCAACGGCAAAGAAATTTCAATAAACAAGCCTCTTTTCTCTCAAAAAATCCATACAAATTCGGATAGATATAACATAAAAATGACGAAATTGCCGAAGGCACAACACACAATAGAATAACAAACATAAACCACTGAACATATGGTCGATTGAAATCATAATTGGTGACTGTTTCCAAACAAAAACAACTACTGAACTGATGAGATAAATTCTTTACCAAGTCTTCATTAATCAACAAAACAATTAAGCAAATAAACAACGAAACGAAACAAATCAATCAAACTTCAATTAATCCAATGATTATTCCCCCAATTAGTTCAAGAAACAAACTAAAATCTTGTCTGATTCCGCAACGAAAGGTGCTGCCTTGAGATAATAAATTCTTAAACACTGTAATTTATTCAAATCATCACACTTTTCTGTTTCGCAATTCCCTTTTCATCCTTTATCAAGAGACAGCCCTTCACAGCTCAATAACACGCTGCATTCGATTCGTTTACCACCACGAATAAATTCTGCTCTTGGTTATTAGTTATTACTTCTCAAACGCTTTAGTGCTCTTCGTGGCCGGGATAGCGACGTGGCTGTGTGGCAGCAACATCGGAATTAGACGATGTTGAATGAGCGAATTTTTGGAGTCTCCTTTGACGCAGATCCGACATATCGGGTTCTGAGAGCAACGATGATGCTGGAGACGGGACGGAATCTGTCGAGGACGTTTTCGAGACGCTATTCGATGGGTTGTCATGCTGTGAACCGGCTCTTTTGGTCGTTCCGGATGATGATGACGATGATGTTGCAGATAGTGCTTCAAATGGATTTGCTGCAGTCGTCGTGTTAGGAGCGGACGTTTTCTTGGGAGGCGCCAAAACAGGACCACCGTTTATCAGATTTGTTCCACTGCTCACCACACCACTTGGTCCAGGTTTCGATGAGGAGCTGGCCGCCGCTGCAGCCTCGTGTGTACCGCTTGAATCAGATGCAACCGTTGCTGCTCCTGTTGTGTTCGATGTAGTGTTTGATAGTGTTGTTGACTGAGGTGCGGCTCCAGAATCGCCGACGTGAGGAACACTGAAAATCACACACTGATCTGTTTGCTAGTTACAATGTTCACTTAAAAGTTTCACAATTCTCAACGATTACCTACAAGACAAGTAACTGGAATGAACTATACCCATCGAAACATCCTCAAATCAACAACACAACACGACAAACGTTCCACTCATAACGGAATATGCAAGTTACTGTTCAATACCGAGTGTAACTCTCCTCACATACAAAACACGATGAATAGCTCAAAATATCATTGCATTTGAAAGTTTCCTTTGAATTGACTATTTGAAAGTCTTAAGAAGAAAGTTCCGTTCCATTCAACACAATTTCTCCAAGCAGAAATTGAATGCGAAACAAAATTTCACACAAAACAGAAAACAATCGACAACAAATAACGAATACGCACCTCAACGCCTGCACAATACTCACATACTGTTGCAGTTGTATTGTGGCCGCATCCAACAGCACTGCGATATTCCTTAAGCAGTTCACACGTGCCTCTACAGCGACTCGTTCCTGCCCTTCCATTGCTGCCACTTCAGCATCCGTAAGGCCGGCAAACGATGGTGGCTGTGGGAAGGGGAACGGTATAGGTGGTGGAATCATCATTAATGGTGGAGGTGGCTGAAATTCACAATTGCACAATCCCATTCCAAGGAAACCACTTAAAAACAAAAAACTGATCACCACTGATCAGCCTTCAGAGATCTATTCAATGAAAATTATTTAGCTTTGAACGGGAACAATCCTTCCTGACAATCGTGAGCAAACCGTTCAAAACAACATCAATAATTCAATTCAATTCAATTCAAAAACTTCAAAATGATTGAGTTCCAAATGTAAATTCACCAACAACAAAATAATTTAATACCACACATACATTAAACATTCGAAACGCTATCCTCATAATTCTCCCAACTCTCATAATAACACTATTCCCCACGAATGAAATGATTTTTATTCACCACGTTTTTTGGGAAAACTTCGTTTGCGAGGATTGAGGATGAAATAAATGAAATGAAATAAACAAATGAAATAAACAATGAAATAAACAAACAAATGAAATGAAATAAACAAACAAATGAAATGAAATAAACAAACAAACAAAACAGAATAAAAAAGAACTCACAATAAAGCCAAACGGCGGAACGAATGGTGGCTGAGCACCCACAGTGGCTGTGTTTCCTTGTTGTTGTGTGCTATTCGTTGAAGTGCCTGCCTGATCCGTTGTATTGCTCGGCTGATTTTCGGTTCGTTGTCCCTGAGCCGTCGCACCAGGGGCAGCTGCTTGGTTCTGTGCTGGCTGTGGTTGTTGTTGGAGAGGAGGTGGAAAACCGAAATGATGTGCCATGAACGGAAACATAATCGGTGGTTGTTCGGGTATATTTCCAGGTTGGGCCGCTCCAGCAGCTGGAGCTCCAGCTCCGCCCGGTGCTCCGTCCGCAGCAGCCGGAGCTCCGGCTGGTCTGGCGGCCGCCGGAGTTGTGGTGTTTGCACGTCGCTGGGCTGAAAACGACCAAAAAAAAACGCTTCTGATCATAATCATTGATCAATCGACAAGAGATCTCAAGATTTTACTGTTTTCCATCAAAAATTTTTCAGTCACTTGTAAAAATTTTGTATTCATTCACGACTGCGCTAATGCCATAAGAATCCTCTTGTCATATTTCACTAAACTCTCCTCAAACGCTACTCAAACAATTCAAACAAGCAAAGAGATAAACCAATTCGTATGCGCCAAATCGAAACAACAACAAGAGCAACAAGCAAACTCACCCAAAATATCAGTTCTACACGTCGGACAACTTTGCTGTCGTTGGAACCATGATCGCAAGCAGTTCGCATGAAATATATGATTACACGGTAACTTCTTCGCACCGCTCATCGGTGTCATTTCTTCACGACAAATTATACATGTGTTGTCGCCTGCAAACATTAATTTACTGCTCTCCTCTAAACACCATCAACACAAACCATAATTAAGCATCAATCATCACAATACTATCTCAATTTCCCTGCACCAATCTCCTAAAATCTCACGCGTTCAATCGAATCATTTTCAAGTGACCAACTACACTCACCATCAGTAAGTTCCTGTTCAGTGGCCAACGGGAAGAGATTGTTCATGGCGTGAATGGCACGTCTCGATAGAATCACATCGTTCACTGCCTTATGGAACGCACGTATTGTCAGATACAACGGTCTTATCGAGAACAGTGGGAACGTATGCAATCTGATCATGACACCAGCAAATACCGTATACAAAATACAACGCAGCAAATCTTAAAGTTTCTCAATGAAAACGAATTATTATTATCTGTACGTATCATAACGACTTTTTGCTAATTTCAGTTCATAATAATCATAACCTAAAATTCGTCGTTGCTACAGTACGTTTTCGACAGAATCGAAATTCGAATAATTCCAAACGAAAAACTGAAATCAGTTCATTCAAAAAATCAAAAAAAGCTTCCATCACCAATTAAAATGAAACAATTTTGATCAATTACAATGTAAAAATTTTACGCAAAATGAAACGATTTCATTCAATCAATAAATTTTATGAAGATGAAATTCAATGAATGAAAACAATCTCTAAGGACTGATGAGGTCACATTCAAAACTGATCGCTGAATATGAGAAAACTCGTAGACAACCAGAAGCAACTTCAGATGACACTTACTGATCAAAAGTTCTGAGTAGAGCAAATAAACAGCCTTATTCTCCCATGGATGAACACTACGTAAGTCATACATGTGCAAAAGATATTTGATGAGTACATGAAAGACGATTGTCATCAAGATGGCGTACTGAAAATTTACAAATAAATCAACCATCCGATGCGATTAGCGCTTCAAATGTACTGAAAAAGTTGAATTCAGGTTACACGATTCCGTCATATCAACAAATTTGCACATACCTCAAAACCAAATACGATTTGTACAGATGCGCCTTTCAACAGGGTCGTGAAATAGGCGTGTGAAACGAAGTAGCTATCCAGTGAGCTCAGGAATGCGAGAAGACCTGAAACATGCAAAAATACAATGAACACGAACATAGTCAGCTTCAGCAATAGCTGAGTTTTCCAAATGTTCGCTTACAATCGAACTCACCCATTGAACCTAATAAATACGTGAACAACTGATCATTGTCCTCAGTTTCAAACTGTTACACTCTTCCGAGATTTTAATCACCCAAACATTTGTTATACAACCAGAAGGTATAACCAGAACATAAGATGCATAGCTCAATAAAGACAACCAAATAAAAATTTGCAATGAATTCCCTAATTGTACAAATTTATACGAACAGATCTCATCAGCTACGAACAATTCGTATCAAAATGAAACAACCAAAACAAGACTCAACAACTGATAAAGACAAATGAACAAAAAACCAAAAAAGTAACAAACCAATCATCCGACAATGGAACAACACAGTGATGATGGGACTTCGTTCCATGAAATCCACTCGATCCTCGCTCAACCAATGAAATGATTTCACGAACAACAACAAAACAAACTGCATCACGAAACGAGGTGAGAAATCGTCTCTGAAGACGGTGAACGCCAGACAAGTCTCCATTACTGCATGCCAGGTTCGTTCCGACAAATGCTGCAATTACTTTTATGAGAGCCTGAATGACAATCAAAAAATAATCCTAATTATAACAACAGTAACGACAACAACAACAATAGCAATAATATCAGCTCATTACGAACAAACATAAAAACAACGAACCTCAGTTTCAGAAACCCGAAGTTGCCCAAAGAATAACTTTCTTACTACTTGAAATATCATGTAAGCTACCACCAGTGCCTGTATGTACATTACCTAAAAATCACGAAATTAACAAAAACGATAATAGTAATAGTAAAAGTAATAACAATAATAATAATGACAATGTTCGAAATACTAACAACAATCACATAAACAGAAACAAACACAATACATCAATCAAATCGCTCTACTTATCATCAGATAACATGTCATTCAATCAGGTAAACTAGCAATAAGGAAAATCAAAATTCTTTCCAGAAATACTATCCGAGAGCAAAGACTGACCGCCATTGAAGGACTGCTTTTGGTGATGTAGACAACTGCCGGATAGAATTGTTTCTTCTGAATGAAGGCATTTCCAATCGTGGCTGCAGTCAGCAAGAAACTCGCACAAGTCATCAGCAACGTTGACACACTCGCCATCTTCGAGAAATACAATACCTCGTCGCTCTGCAAACACCATTTCTTATACATCACTCAACACTTCGCACAAAATATACATCCGTCCGTCATTCCCTACCTCATACAATATCAAATCTAATCGAACATCTGAATGAGAAGAAAAATCCTCCGTAAGGATTCATACAATCCTATTCAAATTCATACACAAAATACGCTACATTCTACACTTCCAACAAGATGAGAATTAAATGCTCTGAATGGATGAGCTTCGCCACAGAGCTCCTCAGCCTAGTCTTGACGTTCACGTCCACCCCCAGCCCACATTGAAGCTCAAGTGAAGCAAAGCTGAGGCTCATCCAGAATTCATGCTAGGGTTTTACTGTCCGGTTTTACGAACATGTTCACTACAAGTCTACCAAAATACTTTGCACGTACTCATACATTTATTAATAATAATCCTCACACAATACAAATTCACCACTTACAGCTCATATACTACCAGATCAATCGAAAGATCTGTTGTTCAGTGAAGTGCTTGTATATATCACCTACATATCTACATCTATAACACCTTATTACCTATTCCCTATCATCTATTTACCAATTCGCTTCAATTAAAACTGCTGTCATGCAGTTTCAAACAACGTCTATTCGAAAATGCAATTGCTACCATAACTATTCCTGTCATTGGCTTTCTCCATGATGATTTCTACAAGTAGAAATACGCGTCCCCCAGTAAAGGCGGACAAATATTTGCAGTGTCATCGGAACGAAAACATTTTAAATATCTAATATTTCACCAGAATCGATTGCAGAGTAATTTCGCTGAATTCATTCAGTGTAAAAGAGACGATAAGTATTCACACAAGAGAAACATTAGGGATATCATCAGCCAGGCAGAATGAAATTAAAGGAACTTCTTCTCAAGGTCATTTGCAGAGCACATGGTATTCGACTCCATCCGAAGGAAGACACAACCAACCATGTATATAAACGACAAATATCTTCATTGCTGAATTAATTATTTCCGATCAATTCAATGTTGATCAATTGATCAAGAATGTCTCCTCCAAGAGATCGTTGGGATAAATCATCGCTGCAGTTCCAAGAAATGCTGTGTTCAGTTCAGTAACAATTGCTACACGATGACCTAGCCCCAGAAAAATATCCAGCAGCAATATCAAGTGCACTCAAGCGAATGGTAACTACCTACCCACCTTTATTCACGATCAGCTGACAACAAATATCATTTTAACTTTTCTTACTAAACTCATATTGCTCTCATGCACAACTAACAACAGAAAACAGTCATCGATGCTTCCTTATATAAATTGCTATTTCAATCAGCATTAAATGCCCGATAACAATCGAACACCGCAAACATGTAAAAATAACATGATCAGTTCAATAGCATATGACAGCAAACTTATAACTGACTAGCTGCTGCTTGATACTGCTTCAACTCCACTCTTTTGCGTGATATTTACAAGAAGACCTACTAATCTTTTCACCGACATATCTCGCGTCCTCTTAGTATTTCGCAAAAATTTTTTACATATTCGTAATGAGCTCGAGGAGTTCTACAATTTGACGTATATCTCATCCCGAAACGCTGGGTTCAGTTCGTGACCTTCCCTTGTAAACAAATCATCGCGAATTACTGCTCAAAAATCTCGCCAATGATTATTTCAGAGCACTATCACACAATAAATTATCCATTAATATAAAGACCTAAGCAACGACTCATAAGGAAGTACCGCTCAAATATCTCATGATAATAATTTCGCAACACAATTACGCAATAAATTACCAAATAAAGGTGAATGCTCTCATGCAAAAAGCTCACTGCCCAGCAAATAACGCACCACGCACTACAATCTCACTCACCACAATTAATTCTCTTTCCACAACGATTATAGCAGCGATGCACTGACACAATGTGAAATCGCTTGCAAAACAGTTTGCGTCATCAGAGTCACAAACGACACGTCACATAAAATTTCCTTTACGAAAATTTCCATTTTATTGCATGAATTTCCAGTTTTACATATAAATGCCTATTGAACTAATCGTAAGCACCTAACAAACGAATTATTTACACTGATTCATAAAGTGAACACTTTCTCAATTCAACTGAATCAAATCCTCCGATGATTTGATAAATTCACTAATTATCCATAATCTACACAAATACGAACAATGACGAGCACACTCTGGAAATTCATCAACAACTAACCAAGGAAAACATACATGTTCCGAGTAAAAGATACTGACTGGACTAACAATGATACTGGACTCAAAAATTCAGTCATATCAAATCAGTTCTCATGTTTTATTCATCCGGATTTCCGACGATCTCGGTCGAATAAATCTCACTAAAACCTCACCGAATACAAATTAATTCTATCCAGAAAATAACTAAGAAAACAACAGAAGAAACCAAGAGGCCAAAGAAATTTTATCGTCCTCTACATTTCGTAAAATCTCAAATAAATCCACCAATTCGAGTTTCTTCACATTTCATTCGAGTTTCTTCAAGCTATGAACAATACAATACGAGTGGATACTCAATTCATCGATCACTAATGCACTCAGTTATCGCAAATTCTCTTCACTAGTTGGATACTAACAATGGAATCTACTTAAAACGACGACTCTAGCAATACATCTGAGCAAACAACAAATACTTTTGCACATTTCACGAGCGCAATCGGCTCTAATGGCACCATACGCTACCGTCTGCCATATATCAACTTATTACCTCAATCAGATCATCGCTTGCAAATAATTAAAACCAATAAACAATCACGAAAAACATCAACAGTCTCCCCTTCCCCCATTCCCATCCCGCAAAAACAAAAAACACCCGCAATGAAAAGATCGCATTGCCTGATCTTATCGCAAAAAACAAACAAAATCACACTAATACAATGATTCACCTAGGTGCTGATCATGAGACAAAAAAAAATCTCGCATTCTTACCATTGCAAGTGCATTAGAAATGAACAAGTAACAAATATTGATGAATAATCAAACAATGAAGCAATCTAAACGAGTAGGTAACCGATTTTTTTTGGAAATCGGATTGTTCAAAACACATGATTCTGCAAAAGCAGTCACAGTTGATCAATAAATCAATCGATCAGCTGATCAAATCAATGAACACAAACAAACAAACAAACAAATCGATAACAGAATTAACTGAATTTATTTCGCATATGAACCAAGATTTTATCAAATCATTCACGTGAATATACACATCATCATGCAATCAACAACGTTGTTTTCATCATTCACTACAAAACCCTCAAAAGCACTCATAGCTTCTAGTTTCAAAGCTTCATAAAAAAATTCTCTGTAATAAATATTCATAGATAAATGAATGATTCAAAAAAACACACGTGAAACATAATAATGTACGATCGTGATATATCACAGGAATATCATTTAAGCTATTATATTTAATATAAAACAATTAATCTTAACGTAAACAACTGCAACTGCACGCATAATGCCGTGTTGCCATTCTGCAGCAAAAAAGTATTAATTCAGAGGATCTCTCAAAGAAACGAATAGTTAACTGAAAGCCAACACAAGTCCACTCAATTCAAAATTACATCAATCACGACACCTCAGCTTCGATCTTGATCAGACTCTGCTGTGAAATTCTCATCATCTATTTCTGATCAGCATTTTGATCATTGAAACAACTGCAATCAAAATTTGAATTGTCTACCGAAATTCAGGCTGCCTCCACTTTAATATACATTTAAAAAATTCGTCAGTCTTGATAAAAATTCCTCCACGAAAGATCTGCCCACATAATTCTTTCTCAATCATGCTATTGACAGTTAAACACCAGGACAAGAAATATACGCCATGAAAAGAATTTGCAGATGAATGCAAATACAATAAAAACGATACAAATCAAAAAGTTCAATGAACTAAAAAATGAAAGTAAACGCAGTAACTATGACATAAATAAAACTAATGAATTAATCATAATGTTTTCGTTCATCACCAATCACACGAAACAGTTTCATTTTCGATTCAAAATCAATCCGCTATGCGCACTCATATCAGAAATATCAACACGCCACACACAATATCACTCATCTACGATAATTCCAAATACTTCACTCAAATCAAATCAATGAAACGGACAAATGAAAATTTACGAAACACTTTTCGTTCATTAATGAAAATGAATGAATGAACCAGTGAACTAAAAAAATTCTTCAATCTAAAAATAAACAAATATATATATGAATACATATATATTCGTAAGATACACACAATCGCAATATTCATAAAACAGGGGAAAGCGATTTGAGTTACACCGTAAAATTGAAGCAGAATGTTACTGAAAGCAATAACGAAGATAACGAAAAACAATTTAGCAGGAACATAAATATAAATGATAACTAATATTAATAACGATAATAATAACAACAACAATTACAATAATAATAACAATAATAAAGAGAATTCCAGTAGCAATTAAAACTGCACCGTCTATTTGAATGTATGTTGAGTTCAGGGATAAATTCATTTAACAAATATCGAAATATTTCATTACCAACAAAAATACCTTTAAAAGCTTCTCATTGAAGATATTACAATAATAGAAAACACGATCGAACAAAGAAAACGTCCACTCGCCAATTTTTGAATACAATTTAAAAAAATGTGAAAGGAGGCACTTGAACATTTCAATGAAAAAATTACTCAGCGAAAGATATTCGATTGTAAACAATTGTATGAATATCTTCTCAAATACGGTGAGACACCAATATTTCGAAAACTAACGCAACGAAGGAAAGAACACATAACTCAGCAGAAACAATAATGAATAAAACCCAAATGTTTCACAGCCATAAAATGTTTTGTAGTCGAATAAAGAACAGAGAGTAGAGCACTAGATGAGTGATTCACTTTCACAAGACTCTTGGATATTTTCATAACAATTCTCCTAATAAATACGTTTGGAAATTTTGCACTGGAAAAATAAAATTGGAAAAAATAGTAAATGCATCCTTTACATGAATATGCATTCATTCTTATCAATATTCCAAAACTCTCATGCCATAAAATCGCTAAACAATCAAAAAATCACATTAGAACATAATCTCAAACACGAACAGAACCGATATGATGAAAGATGAAAATGAATAAGTATGCAGTGAAGATATCCCGATTGGAGTTTAACGTGAAATAAAAGACATAAATCTACTATGAAATGAAAAAAAGAAGTAATAAATAAATTTCTTAAGAAGAACCAACTAAAAATCTAATTCGAATGAAGTAAAAAATGAAATTACGACAGGAAAACAATAAAAATGATGAAGAAAACGACCAATACACCGAATATTTTAATCATCAGCCATCTGTTTTGGGATATCGAATGGAAATATTTCACCAGTTCGGTATGTGCCGCTTCGACGTTTATTGATGTCTCTTCAACGTTCGAATCAATTCGTGTGATCATCTCACCTTGCTCGGAAACCAGCGAGGCTAGCTGAAAATTCACTCCACTACGTAATTTCACCATGAATTGAACAAATTTGTAATATTCCCCTAAGATTGATCCAAAATCGATTGAATTTATACGAGAAACTATGGTTTCCAAGATATTTGACACACATGAACCTAATGTGAAATTATCTGATTGTGACTTCAGAGATATGTCACATGCCATTTTGCAGTGTGAAAACGAGAATTCAAAATCCACAAAGTCAGCGCGAGACACAGCTCACATTTACAAATCAGATGCCCATTCAACTATTCACCACTTTTCATACGCTTCATCTAGTTTTAAGATGTTCATAATTTCACACAGAATCCACATTTCAAAGTTTGCATCAAATTTCTCCCAGGTCAGTTCTAATTTTTCACAATCGCGAACAATTTTAAGCTGAAAAAATGCTTCTTCCTAAACGAACCTGACTAAATATTTGACCCAGTTCCGAAATACTACTTTCGATATGTTCCATTGTGCTTGAACGTGCCTGCACGTACGCATCTTGTTCGTCAATTAGGGATATCTGCAAATAACGACACATTTCCGAAATTTGATGAGAGCCTAGCAAAGAGAATAACTCGTATGGAAATCAATCCATTCTAGTGTGTTCACTTTAAGAACAACTCAGTTTAATAACACGTTTCTCACAGCAAATGCTAGAGCAACATTTTCAACAACGAATAAAAACGCAAATGACATTGAATTTACCTGCTGCTGCATTCGATGTTGCTCCAAGTGATCCATATCGAGCGCTACCGATGACGACGACGCCTTCGCATCATCTTGTAAGAGCACCGATCCCACTGAAATCCTCTACTTATTATTCCTAATCGAACTCATTCAGTCATAGACTGCACTTGACTTCCCTCCGATTACCAACCCTAGCACGACACGATAAATATTGACAGTTTGCGGTCTTCTTAAAACATCCCGCTAAACTGATCTCTTTCCCCTAAACCACCATTTTATTTCCCTAATCAACATCATCCTTAAAATACATCCCGAAATGTTATCCTCGCTACCTCGTCAATGCCCACAAATAACATTTCTAATATTCGGATTAAAAATGAAAACTTCCAAACACTGACTATTGCCAGTGCTGACTGACGGTGGCAGAGTTGAAGGCACTGGCTGACATTGGCTGAACTTTTCACGTCTTGATTTTTGCTGCTTCAAATTCTGAAAACAAAACCATCAATTACTTCTCGATTCCACACAAAAAGTACTCAACGCAACATCAGATTCGTTTAGAAATCAACCAGAAACCTTAACTGAACACAGTGTCAGAGGCTAACGGAACGACTGGAATCTGTCAAATACTCACCTCAGTCCTCAGCTCGAGAACATTCTGAAAATGTTTACTGACAGAAGCTAGTTTCGACTGCAAGCCGACAACAACCAACTGCGAATGTCCTCTGCCTTGATCACGTTTTCGATCAACTATTCCATTTCGTTTCGAGTATTCTTGCAGGGATGCGATTTGTTTATTCAGACCAGTTATGTCCTTCAACGGAATTTTCAGTTAGTCAGTCAATCAAACTGAACAAATCATCCATTACCGTCTAACTGCATTGAAAACTCAACGAGAAAAGTAAAGTCCATCTACCAAAACAAAACACTAAAATTACACTTCTCAAAAAAAAAATTCTCACTATCCCACATCTCAATTCTTCGTGACAATCGCTCACGAGGAATGAATCTCTAAAGAATCTAGCTCATCATCTCAATTATGACTAACCACATTCCTCAATTCTAAACTCACAATTCATGTTCAGTAAAAAATTAAACGTTACGCAAAATTAATGTAATTTGCTGAATTCCTCTCTTTCTCTCGATCACTCGTTCATTCTTTAAAAACAATTTGTTGATTTTAAATGCAATGAGCGTGTAGCAATAAACACATGACGGCAATATAATATCACAATCAAACAAAAAGATAAATGATCAATCAATGTGCGGTTATATCGATACTAATAACCTGTTTTATTATTTGGGATAATTCTTCCACTTCGACCATGCGATCGTCGAATAGCGAACGTTTTTTGGCCAGTTCCGTTAATTTCTCCATTTTTGCACACGTATGACTCAAATCACGACCGATACGCCTGAAATAGTTCAACAACTAAAATTTCTATCAATGACGTGTTGCGGTGACTTTCCCTCGATTGAACAACACCTCAATGCATCCAATCATTAAATTCGTGACATGGAATAAATTCTCTAATAACTGAATAAAAGATCTGATGAACTCACTTTGCAAGTTGGTTGAATTGCACAGACTGTTGAACAAGGTGATTGGGGTGTTCATTTTGCGAAATACGTCCATTTGCTTGTATTTTCATCTGCAAAAACAAAACAAAATTATATCTAAGTTCATTAATTCACCGACAGAATTCATATTCACCAACGAATCAAATTCACTGAATCAAAGCGAAGGAATAAAAAATGAATTCAAGAAATTCAGATTAGAGTTAGAATATACTACAACCTGGTATGACTTGGCAGTTGTACGAAATTCGGCCGTACGATCACGTTGAGGCATTTCGAAGAAGGCTGCTGGTGGCGGAGAGTTAACTAATGAATTCAGCGAGCTGGACGAATCGTTTGACGGGAGAGTATTGTAGGCGTACGCAAATGACGGTGTAGAGGAAACTGGTGTGAGGGTATGCTGAAAACAACAGTTTCCACTTAAATTTTTCAACATTCAAATTCCGTCAAACTAGCGAAATTTGCACATTTCAGACGTCCGTACATCTGAAAACTTTTCCGAAACAATTTAAACCGGTTTGACGAATGGATAATCAATTTTATCTGATAAAATGACAACAAATACCAGCACAAACCCTCAACAAATCCTTTAGCCCAAATAATATACAAGATTTCGAGATGACAAAAAAAACACTAGAAACCTCAATCATCTACTAGCGCCACAAAGAAGTTTTGAATGTTATAAGAAAATAATTTCGACCATCTAACTTACCCGTGCAGAGTTCCAAAGCGATGTTGAAAGGTTTGAAAAGGATGAGAAAGGACTCGTATACGGATTGTGCTCCTTTGTTTCTTCTGGAGAAGAGCTAAAGTTGGTTTCGTTGTCGTGTGAATTACCAGCAACGCGCCGTCTTGTAACTGTTATCGGCAATTCAGACATAGACGGACATAAATATCCACCTCGGTTCACTGCCCTACTATTCAAACAACAATTGAAACAACGATAATTTTTCTCAAACATTTCTTCTTAACGAATACGCTTCTAAACAATAATAACAATAACGATATTATCATATACTCGCTGTTAGTAAATTAATAAATCACACTATCGTTCAATCATAAAACTGCTCTGAACAATCACTCTTATTATTATCAGCATTCACTGATTAAGTTTCTTCTACTGATCAATAATCAGTCCTAACAGTGATTAAAAAAAACAGCAATGTTATCACATGAACCAGTTCAAATCAAGTCAACTCAAATCGATAACTGAACCAATTCTAAACCGACCATCGAATAGAGCAAACCGCACACGCGACGAAAACGAAACAAATCTATATCAGATTAAAATCAAGGAGAATGTGTGGATGTGCGGTGTGATGAGATGGCAAATGGCAGCAGTATTAAATTCCGATTGAACAAATCGTGATTTGGCAACAGCCATTCAATGTAAATATTATAGTGCATCAATCGTTCAATACAACATAATAAACCGAAACAATTTTATATGGTGATGTGATAGCATAGCAACGTGAATCACCAGAAAGGAGCTAACAACAAAAAAAACGCACAAAACACTATAATACATGCTAAAGTCAATCACACAAACTGCACACCTCATCAAAACATCTGCAATTTTACATCAGCAGCAGCAGCAGCTCCTTCCACTAATTTGAAGCAATCGACCAAAATTTCGCTAACAATAAGTGAAAACTTCAAGCCATTCAACGCTACGTCAACTCGTGACTGTTCATCGCAGAGAAGATGAATGAACACGGATATCAACTGAAACAATTCCAGGTAATCTAAAAAGTTTACTCACTCAATCAGCTGGCTGCTGCTCAAATGGTGTGTTTCACATTTAATGAAACGTCACCGAAACGCCATCGTATACGTTCAGATCCGCTAAGTGGCCGTTACGAATTTTCACACATACAGTAAAAGTTCAGAGACACGTAGACATAGCAGTGAATGCGTTAAAATGGTGATCGTTTTAAGCATTTCGCAATTTTTGGCTGATTTTAGTCGAAAAATCTGCAGTGAGCTGGAATTTTTGATTGGATTCATTTGGGAGTTTCAGAACTGAGACTGTAGCTTTGATGCAACGACTCGAAAGAGATGAATGGTAATGTGCTGCTATTTGAGGATAACGTATCCGAGATGTGAGAATTCAGTGAAACGTTGTTATAGCAACGTACGTTGTTCAATGATTAACGATATCATTTACACGAAATATTCCATTAATTTGTTCGTTTATTTTGTTCGAGTTGTTGTTGAAGTATTTTCAGTTGAATTTGTAGTCTTTGTTTAACTAAAAATATCTCGTGAACCAAAAATCTCATGTTACGTTCAATGTCTTGGCCATTTATGACGAAAAATGAGTCTTTTCGATTTTGAAATGAATAAAATTTTCCGATTTATACTCGTCAGTTCCGAGTAGAAATTTTCTTCTCCGATTTATACTCGTCAATTTTGAGTTCCATTGAGGGTACCAATACGCTATCACTCTTGGATTTGATTGTTCTCCAAATGAGTTCTGTTTCGATGGAATGGTCTTATTTTGAATTCTTAAAATCTCAAACTTTTACACTTTACTTGTGAATTTTTTCTGCTGTTCACTGAAAACCGAATTTTCAATCAAAACTATTCGCCGAATTGATGCAATACGTTTCAAGCAGAGAATTTTCATGTTACGTAGACTAAAAGGTGACATTTCTGAATGTTCTATGCACCTGTTTTAAGTGCATAATAACACAAATAGTGATAATTTATAGCAATGCTGATGTGACATAATATTATTGTTCAAATGTTCGCATTATAGGCGGCCACGATTCATATTGATTTCGCCAAATCCCTACTTGTTCCATTGCAAAACCATCGCTAGATTAATCATACCGTCGACATTATAACGTAAATTAGAGTTGTTTCATATGATAAGATATCATTCGATTGGTACTACATGATTGCGTATAATTTTGGAAATATTTGGAATATACTCAAGTAATTGCGTCAACATTTTATCCGCACAATAAGGCAAATTCAGTAGGGATTAAATAATTTTACTTTTCGGGATTCAGAATGCGGTGGGCATCGTTTGTTTTGACGATAGTGACATTGTTGGTGGGCGCAGTTTTCAGCCACCAACCACAACAGTTTCCAGGCCAAAACGCTCATCAGCCACCTGAGGTATGTGATATATTTTGTTATGAGTAAATTCATGTGTTTGAGAATGACAGACTGAAACGAATAATTTCTTTTTGAAATTGCAATTTACTGCTGATTTGTCAACTCAATAAGCCGTCCGTCCCCAATGGTAAATCCAACGTATGCTTGATCACATAAGTGAAGAACGAAGTTCAACTAAAGCATTGCCGAATCGTTCGGCTAATAGAAATAATTCTTCCGTGAACTGGAAGACGCTGAAAACTTTTCAACTTTTTGGAAAATATCTCATTGAATAAGATCTATTAAGTCAAGCAAAACCTCTTTTTAGAGGTTTAATTTAAGAATATTCATCAAAAAATGAAAATTTTGATTGATTGAACGATGAAATAAGTATCACAAATATTGCTTGGATGTATCAATGCTTGCCGAGAATCTTGGTTGTAATCTCGGTTTTGTTCCTAATGCAGGTACATCATCAACAGCCCCCGCCAGCACATCCGAATCAGCCTCCAGTTCAACAAACTCAACAGTTTGGTGGACAGCAGGCTCAAAATGCCGAGTACGCATTCATAATTCGTTGTTTTTGGTTGTTTTAAGAGTTGTTGATTGCCTCATCTCATGAACGCTGTGGTGAAGAGATTAATTGGGGATTCACAGAATATTGAGTTGACCGTTGGTTGGTGGAGCGATTTTGGCGTCTAGTGGTTTTTTGGTTGTAATTCATCACAGAGAAGATATTTATTCTGAACGGAGTACGACACGAATTTATGGGGACACAGTCTAGGTTGATGTACAAGGGAACTTGGAATCAAATCGAGAGACGATACTTCCGTTATAATTCAGCAACAATAACAAGCAAAACTTCAGATTGAGGTTCTGGACTGTTGGGAATGTGGCTTTATGTCATAGTGATAAGATTTTTTTTTTTGGAAGATTGAGGGCAGTTAAGATAAGGTCACAGTAAGATGGGTTGATATGAGAATATCGGAAAACATCTGATAATTACGAGGAATTGTGATAATGCACGACTTTGCATGTGCAGAGAGAGATAAGTGGAAATTAAGTACAATATACAGATGAGAGAACATTGGATACATACAAGATTAGCATTATCAATTGAGATATCGTTAGCGTCATCATTATAACGGTTGACAGTATTAATATTTACACGAATAACATTATCAGTTATTGCATCAATATTTATAAGAATGACATTATCAATTTTAATGGTAATTGACATCATAAACAATAATTAATATGAATATATATGAGTAATAATGTCGTTAATAATAATTGACCTTGACAATAATTAATATAGGGACTGAGGGTATCTGTATAAAAGGTTGCGGGTTTGCAACAACGCCAACAGCAGTCGTTTGTTACGATGCTTGTTTGAGCAATGATTTGGAAATGATGGTCGCCGCATTTCAGACACATCAAAGAGCATTTGGACGGAAAAGTGGATCCAACGGCGAATATGACTCCCGAGCAGTTACAGTTCCATTATTTCAATATTCACGACTTGGACAAAAACGGGAATCTGGACGGTATTGAATTGATTAAAGCGATCACACATTTTCATCAAGGTTTTTTGCAGTTTCATTTTATGATGTTGCTGTCATATTGATTGAATGCATTTTTGAGCACAAAACGAATGCCCTCTTTTATTTGGCTGACATTGGCAAGCAATAATTTGCAGTGTTATTTCACAACTTACACAATATTCCGTAAGAGGGGAGAGCCGAAATTGTGCGAAGTATTTCTGAGGGGAAATTTATTCGTTTTGAATTTCCTAGGATGCCAGATTTTGTGCTATACAAAAACTTTGCTAATTGCAGAGAATCCAGCTGCAGGACATCAAGGTAACGCTCCTCCACCGTTGCCGTCTGAAGCGGAACTTGAGCAAATGATTGATTCGATCTTGCAAGAGGATGATTTTGATAGAGACGGTCGTATTTCTTATGCGGAATTTTTGAGAGCACAAAAACAACGAGAAGCCAACCAGCCACAACAGTGATCATAATCAACAGGACAGACTCGAGCATTTCACTTTGCCATGCATTCGTTCAGTTCATTTTTGAATGAACCGCACGAGAAGTGGAACGAAATTTAAGCGAAAATTGATCAAGTCTCTAAAATTGGATTGTAAAAAGTGAAGTTTTTCATAGTTTCTGGTGGTTTCAGTAATGAAATGAGGATGATTCAGTGAAGAAATGATTAAAGAGAATTAGGTGCTACAAAGCAATTGATTGGAAATTTTCACGACTGTCAAAAAAACAAGAGAAATTCTATTAGTTCTGTATTTCTGCAAAATGAATTGATCATTTTTGCTTCAATAGAATATTCCATTTCTGTTTTATTGTCATCATAAACGTCAGAAAGCATTGAAACAAGTCCTCTAAAAGCGCCACCACATTTTCATAGCCAAAAGAATAATTCTTGAATTGTTTTTTGGATTTGTAATCTTGTTCATTCTCTTAATCCCTATCGATTCTTATAATTGTTATCGTGGTGCATTGTTTCACTCATTTTGTTCACGTTGCTGTGATATTTTAGTTTAGGTGATTGGATTATACTGTGGCACTTATTTGGCATATTATATTAATTCTATTGTTGAAAATGATATGCACTTATGAGAATGCATAATGTTATCTGTATGAATATCTCGTATCTTATACATACATACTACGCATATGTGAATTGATGTTTGTTCATTTGGGTTTTGTTGTTGTGTTATTTTTTGATTGACTGAAGTGATGATGGTTCGAATATTTTTCGTTATCAGTGTCACTCAGATAGCGATTTGTTGATTTGACTGTCTGATTACTTAGGTTTGTTTGTGTGTTTGTGATTGTCCGAAGAGTGAAGTCTTCACGTTTTCTTTTCTAAATTGGAATTCTTTTTCGGTTGGAAGGAAGAGGCTTGAAAACATTATGAGTCAGATTGAATTTGGAGGCACAACATAAGTTGTTCAGTAACTAGAAATTTTTTGGAACATCTGATTTTTTGACGCAAGATTTTAAAACTTTCAGCTATTGAGGTGATTATTGTAAATTGAAAGCCGAACTCATAATGGGTTATGGAGAGGGGACGCAATAGTTTACGAGTAAGTTGGCTTACGTTTTAGATCTATTAAGTCATCTTAGCTTGATATTATCACAATGAAAAGTCCTCTGGTTTAGTGATATAATGACTGGTTGAATCTTAATATGAAATATATGCAGGATGATGCGAATATATTGTCAATAGTGGCTAAGGAAACTGAGCGAGACATCTCCAAGTTGAATTATTGTGCGCATTACTCACAGCTGCTTATCACTTATCTTCTACTTCCGTTTATCAGAAACTCTTTTGGGTATTCGAAATTTTTGAGGTATTTTTCGTGAGTCTTTCTATAAATGTGAGATTGTTTACTTAATGATTTGTTATTATTGTTTACACATTTACTCCTCCATTGTTTACTTAATCTATTTCTTAATTTATTTGTCATTTTCTGGTCAGGTTTTCAGTTATCCATCGATATTGCCTTTGTTTCTCTTTATTTAAGGTTGTTTACTTATCGGATGTATTTTCTCAACTTTTTTTTCAGTCAAAAAATAAGAAATTCAAAAATTTCTCCTTATTGTCACACAATCGGCATTCAATTTACTGATTTACCAACAAGCAGTCGCAGTTTATGGAATCGTTGTTTGTACATAATGAAAAGTTGACGGAAACTTAGTCGAGTGGAATCCAACCAATTTGGTCGATTTCTGGAACGTTTGATAGAGAAAATCTGGAACCAATTAAGTAAATGCGCTAGTAGTGGTAGAGAAAATTACTTTCTCATAACGATCAGTTTGAAAAGCCGACTAAAAATACCATTATCAATGCGTCTCGCTTAAAACTACACGCAGTCCACTATGCGCTCATCAGGGATGTATGCCTTATGCAAATGTCCCATTTTGAACTGCTCAGAATTTGGGATCATCAATGAAACAGTTCAGGGAAACCGTTCAATGAAACGATAGAATGAGTTAAGAAAGGTAAAACGTGAAAAGTGAATCAGTTTGATGACAGTAATATGACACGTCACATAAGCAAGTGATAATTTCAAACTGCAATCAATACACATGATTAAGCAGATGCAATGATAATGCTAACCAGAGCACTATAAGAGATCGCCAGTGCACTCTCGCTCACACGTGTTTATGTGAATAAATTGATCTGATCTCGAATCACACTTGCTTGACATAACAAATACGTTATTCAAAATTTTCCAATTGTATTCGTCTAGACACTTAACTGAATATTGTGCACTGTTGCTGTATTCTCACCTCAAATCACAACTGCCGATAGATTCCTGAGCCACACTACTCACCACCGTCGCATATTCTGTTCTGGACTCCATGTGTTGTAGTAACAAGTTATAACTAAAATTCATACCGTATAATGTTGATATTAAAGTATTTACTGCTATCGGTGTTATTGAATTCCGTTCCTGTCGTACTATCCCAAGACGAAGGGCAACTTCCAGAACATCCTCAAGAACAAGCTAATGAGCAGCAGATACATCAGGAGCAGGCTGAACAGCAACCACAAGAGCAAACTATTCAGCAACCTGAAGTGTTTCAAGAAGAGCCTGTACTGATTCGAGGTATGTCTTTGGCTCATGCATTTCTTAGACCAGTGGTTCTCATAGGGAAGAAATTACCCATTTTGGGTAATTTGGAGGTGTCATAGGGTAATGGAGGGGTCGGGAAAATAGTATTTAGTGCAGTTGTCAGGTTATTATAGAACGTCATTGTGATGGTGTTTTTCATCAGGGACATGTAAATGCCGTTAGTTGATGGCAACATTGAAATCACATCCATTTGTCTTCAAATGCTGTTTTAACAGGGTTTTTATTCTTTTCCTTGCTGCTACAATCGCTCTCATAGCTTTTATCACCGAAAGTGTTCTCTTCTGCTAATTTCTCACTCATTTCATTCAGCAATTAAAGTCAAATTCTCATTCTGTCAAACACACTCTATAATTGTTCATTGAGCAAATCAATTGTTGTTGAGCAAATCAATTCAATCGCTGATTGTTGATTTCGGTTGGCAACACTCGTCAACGTATCCAATAAATTGTATATGCTGCTACAGAATGAGAAGTTCATTTGAATGGAAGTTAAATGAGATGAAGTGAATGAGCAAAACTCATCAATACAACGGTATTCGCATGTGATAGCTATGAGACTGAATACAACACGTCCGAAAAGAATGAGAATCCATCAAAATCAGTTTGAAGTGAACGTGTCATAGACAAAAGCTTTTCATGCAGTCAAAATCGATTGCAATAATGAGCAGCTCAACGGTCTGAGATAAGACCTAGCGATGTCGATTACCATCGTGGACGTGCTAGTAAGATTGAACGTAACGGTCATCTGAACATAGCATGTGCGATTTCCATATTTAATAGGGGGAGGAGGTAGGTGGGATAACGGCGGCCTGCCAGATCATCAAAAGAGGTAATGAAGCAGCCGAACGTGAGAACCACTGTCATACAATTAGGCTGTTGTCGAATTCTTGATTTATTTTTGATCACTCCTCAGATCCACCGATTTCTGTGACTGCGTTTCGATCGACACCCATCAATGCGTATGAGTACTTGCGCTACGGTTAAATATCACCTGAACACTGCCTCTCTGAAACGCTTCCGAATCTGAATGCAATCTTGCAGAATACTCGTTTAATTAATAAGAGTCTGACTTTAACGTGCAACTATTTCTGACTGAACCTTCAGAATACTGGAGGAAAATTCGCCTTCTTCAACGGAAGCAAAAATACCGAATGGCATAAATAACGGATAATCACATTTCGTAATTAACAAGTGATATTTTATTGAGATCCTATGAGAAAAGATGTAATGTTTGACTCTGTCAATGTTCAGTGGCTGTAAAGTGAGTGATTCGGAGTTGACGATCAAACATGAGAAAAATTTAAGAATTCATTTGAATTGCCTTACACCGACATCAACAAACATGAAACTGTAATGCTGACTGAGTTTAGTTTCCTTATCAAATTGGGAGAAATAAAATTCTTGTTACCAAATGTTCTGAAAACAAACTGCATAGGCGAACTGATAAAACGGTTAGCTGCTTATATAATTCATTACATTTGAAGGGAAAAATTGAAACACTTTCAGCCGATGAGCCGATACCACATTTTGGTGACGAAGAACAAATACACGATATCGAGTGAGCTATTTCAATGAATTTCATTTACTCGCTTAATTGTTTCTTTGCTTTTGTTTCGATGAATTTCCATTTGATTGAGTCGAAATGTAGAACTTGCTGTGTTTGATTCGGAATTAATTTATGAATTCGTTCATGATTTGTGAAATCGAAAAATGGACAGCTATCAACGTAAATCAACGATCACGCTGGAATATTTGCTTTAAGAAAAAATTTTTGAGTTCTAATAATGGAAGTGTGAAAATTTCAGACATTTAAGACAGCATTTAGAAGGCATAATTGACATCGAAGCGGAATGGGACGCTGACCAAGAAACGTTCCAGTATTTTCGTATCAGCGATGTCAACGAAGATCAGTACATTGACGGACTTGAGGTTATCAAAGCCGCCATCCACGATCACCACCGTAAGCTTAATTGCTTGTTAGCTTTAGAAGCCAATCATGTTATATCAAGTTGCATTCTCTTCATATGTACATCTTAGAGATGTATCGCGAATGTTGACTGAACTTATCATTAAACACAAAAACGATCTGTTGTTGCATATATTATCAATTGTTGCTCACATTAATTTAAATGTAACTCAAGATTAATGCTGAAGATTACGTTACAAACAGTTTACTGTCATTATTGCTCCTAGACATTCCTTTTCGGGGATTGGTGATTATAATATATTTCAGCACCTGAGGGATTAGCTACGAAACCGGTGTTCACTGACGAGGCTCTAGAGAAGCTTGTGGACGGAGTGCTAGCAGCGCTCGATACGAATGGTGACGGTTTGATCGACTACGCAGAATTTTCGTTCAAAAAGTATCAAGAACATCTGTCAAATGCTCGAGCCAATGCTTAACTACACAAATAAATCTCATCAGAAAATGATAGTATGCAACTGAGACTACGAATGATTGATGTTGTTTCTCCAAGTCAAAACCGTATCGAATCGTTTTCGCGAGAATTTTGTGAATGTTGAAAAAGTCTAAATGAATAATGTGAAGAAAGTTCAAATATGTGGAAGATTTCATTGATCGTTTGGTATTTTCCAATTTTCATCACTCGAAAATTCGAATCTTTTGCGAATCTGATCGCATTTCGGCATATTCAAACACCGACAATATGATCGCTAATTTTCTTTCTAACTACCTCTCGTTACTGCCACATTTTTCTAACTTATCGCATAGGATCGGCTGAAATACTCACTTTATCTTTAGTTAAGCATTTGACCCTGTGAAATGTTCCTACCTTCTCAAATGTCCATTTTGATGGATTCCATTTCTGAAGACAACTTGAGTGACTTTCATCCTCTTAAATGACCTCGCATCTGAACTGAGGTTTCATGATCGCATGGGAAAAGACGTATCATTGCTAATAATACGATGTATTCATATGTAATTTTTGTTATTATGTTATTTTTGTTATTACCATTACTAACTTATGTTATTACCAATGTTTTTGTATTGATCGTGAATTGAACAAATGGAATTATTAAATCAATATGAATCATTCAAGAGAAAACATTCCAGAAGAACAATTAAGCATATCGTACATTCATTAAGCAATAACACGGTATTGAACATACATGCTAAATTGACTGCTCAATGTTCTTACAATTAGAATCTTCGTTTGTAAATCACGCTGTCGTATTCTCATCACAGAATCAGTTCATCTTGCAGTGCAGTCTGAATCAGAGAGCAGATGGAGTGGAAAAGTCAAGGGCTTCAGCATTATAAAATATATTCGACATCGACAAACTGGTGAAGTGCTTTGAACTAGAACTAACCGTAAGGTCAGGTTGAGGAATAACGTATGAAATGAAAACACAACAAACTGTTATCGATAAGCACAAAAACAATAATACATCATAAAAGTTACATTTGAGTGCGTATTCTATGACCGCATTTTCAATCATTGATAACAGACTAAAAATTGTGTTGAAGTCAATCGACGAAACCAACGAAATTACACGTCTACAAATAGAGTTTGCACGGGATGCCGAGGATTCGCTGACATCTGTTTTTAATGTGAACAGTGAATTGAACAAACGTTATGTTTGTACGCACAATGGTCATCTTAATGCAGTATTTATGAAGAGGTGAATGGATCTGTGCCCATCTTCACATCTTTACCTTCAACAAATCCCGTTTCTCGAGAAGCATGTGCGTGCAAAAGTCATTTTTAGTCCACTTCATCATACTATTGAAAACTAAGGGCATATAGCATATCCTTTGAGCGTTCCTTGTCAGCACCGTGATATACGTTCAAAATGTTCTCCTTGAACATAACTTGTAGTTTTAGGATAACGCATACGATGTTGGGAAATGTTTCCAATATCTTGAGGTTCAAACTCTAAAAAATATCATTACAATTTAGCTGACCACACTGAAAATATCAACTGTAGTGATGTATGCATTGATCTATAGTGATACATTATACACTGAATGTGAGCGAATGCTCTGATTGAGGCAGCCTCAAGAAAATAGCTATATTTCCTCATAGAAGTAGAATCACTCAGCAAAATATATAGTATTCTGAATCTAGAGGTTCTGAGGAATCGAATGTTGCAGAAAACTTCATGTGTTACTGGGCAAACTTGAGAGTACCGGTAGCTTGAAGTTGGTAAACTCTATAATGCTATAGTAATGTATGAATTGATCTATAGTGATACGTCAAGATTTGTTGTTGCTCTCATCAGTTATGAAATCTGTAGTGATACGTCAGTTGTGAAATTCATGAAAATGACTGTGCAAAGAGGCATGAAATTAAGTGCACACGAAAACACTCACATGAAGAGTAGAGCTGTTTGCTTGCTCAGGTGTTCATGTGCTAAGGCATGCTCTTCTGTTTATATTGCCACGTTTACACACCTGAATAAATTAGATTAACGTTCCGTTAACTTGATCATCAATGAACCGATATAGAGTCGTCCTGTCCTGTTCGGCGGATATACGCCATTGCATCCTCATACAGTCATCGCTGATCACTTCGACTGTATCGATGCTCTATTCAAATATACTTCTTATCTTATCAGTTATCGCTGATGGTGTTTTCTCGCAACAACCCCGAGGCCAACCTCCTCCAATCAACCAATTTCAACAACCACAACCTGGAGCCGGTTTGTTAATTTCAGCTTTTTTGAGAGCAATTTACAACTTAACAGATCATTGCTGTATGCGTTCGCTAATGTAAGCGAATAGTTCTCATTCACAGCAACGAGCAACTAATGACTGCAATTATTCTCATGTTAAACATTGAGAAATTTAAACATACTGAAGAATTAGCATCAAACTTCAAATAGCGTGAAATGTTTCGAATATTGACCTGTGTTATCTCACGTAGCGTCTGCAGCGATACCGCAGTACATTTGAGTACAATCCGGTTTGTCAACCGTTGATCAACAAGCAGAGTTCAATTGCCACCAACAAAATACTCTTTTCAGTACCAAAAGCAAGGAAGGAATTTGCTATCAAACAAGAGGTCCATGATAAAGAGTGAGTTTATATAAGGTTTTGAGAGGAAATTTACGCTTTTGAAATCAGTGAGCTAAGTTCAAGCGAACTGCATCACCAGATTATGTGAACAGATTTTGTTTATTAAGCAGAATTCATTTGGGATCGTAACTGTTTGATCGCATTCATTCACCATATTTATATTGTTAATATTCTTATTATTATTATTTTATTATTTATAACCATACAATTATTATTCTCATGCAATATTATTTTCCGTCAAGATCGTTAAAATTTTAAAACTACGCTCACATATGATCGTATAATTGAAGATATTGCATTCATTAGTTTTCTGAAGTTTAGAGTTTGGTTGTAGGAATAGGTGAAGAATGTGTAAAAGCCACAGATGAAGCTTTCAGGCACTTGAAAGAGCATCTCAAGAATAAAATCGATGTTGACTCAGATTGGTCGGATGAAAAAGAAGTGTTCTATTATTTTGAGCTGGCTGATCTCAATAAGGATTTCTACATTGATGGTCTCGAGCTGATACAGACTGTCACTGCACATGAGCATTCCAGTAAGCGTTTACATCAAAGAATTTCATTTAATGAATTTCGCTGAATTTTTGCTCTCGGTAGATCTCTCTCCAATAATTTTTGCAATTTTCACGACCCTTCTGCTTATATATTCAGCAGAATAAACTGTTATTGTATCGTATACACAAAAGACTAAAAGTTCACAACATTCCTCTTCGATCCAATAGGCCATTATGTATCAAAATACTCAATTTTAATAGAGGTTGAATTCGTGGAAACGTTGGAACCATTCGAATTTAGGAACATCCCCTGTTAGGTTGAGCAAAAACTCAAAAGACTATCACTGCATGAGATGCAATATCTTTGCTAGAGAATTCCAAATCGCAAGATTTTAACCATCGGACTTGCGTTCACATAGAGCCTGATCACTTCGAGCTTGCTGTCCATTTGTGTGAATTATTCGCCGTTAAATTTGAATATTGTGCTGCTTTCTGATGGACTGAGAGAACAATCCAAATCAATATCAAGTAATTTTCATGCTTAATTCCAAAACTAAATCGAAATTGCCATAGCAGAAGCCAAACACATTTACTGAATTAAAAATAGCTGCCAAACAAACTCACATTCATCATTGATTACATCAGCTGTGCATGAGCAAACACTTCCACCGCACTACTTTTCTTTGAACAATTCGATTTGGCTGATTCAAAAGCGATTTCACAAAAACGTATTTCTCCTCTAGATTTTGAAATTTCTTCACGATTTTTGAAGATACGTGAAATAAATGAAGCGATGAGCTATCATATCGTTCAGCTCACTTTCGTTCAACTATATTCTAATTTGTGCCGGTACTAGATACCGGAAAGGATCTCCTATAAAATTCCTGAAACTCTCAGTATGAATGTTGAACCATATCTAGTGCACTCAATCATGAGATCATATGTCTTTTGACGAATATTTTACAAATTCTTGCTTTCAGCTGATCCAAGTAGGCCGCCACAGAATATCGTTTTGACAGATGCAGAGGCTGAAGCGTTCGTTGATCCAGTATTGGATTGGGCTGATAAAGACAGAGATGGTCGAATTAGTTTCAGTGAATACAAAGCCTATTTAAGGAAACCTTGAGTGCTTTTTTGAAGGGTGGCATGGCGTTGCTTACAACGAGATGATTTTTCCGAGATGATTGTTTTGTTGTATTGTTTTTGATTATTATTATAATCATCATTATTATTTTGTATTATTATTTTTTGATTATTTTATTGTTTTTGTTTTGTTTTGTTTATTGTTTTATTATTGCTTTTCAATAAAATTATTCATTTCGCCTTGATTATTGTTAATTGCTTGGTTTGTTGAGAGTTCATGACTTAGTTCTCTTGGTGATTGTTTGTTAGTTGATGAGGTCTCAATTTGTTCCGGTGAATGATTCATTTGTTTGATGTTGGCCGCATTCTTTAGATTCTTTGATGATTTTTGTTTGTTAATAGAGTTCATTGCTATTGCATTATTCAATGAGTTTTATGCAGTTTATCGATTCGAATTCATCAAATTAGATTGGTTGAAAGATTCAAATAAAATAAATGATCTATAAGACCACATCAGATGAAACACAGATAGCGATGATGTTCTTAACAATATACAGAAATATTAAACACGGATAATATGCATAAATGAATCGATGTTGACAAATTGTACATCAGGATTATGCATGAACAACTGCACTACACGGGAACATGGTTGAGGACTCTTCGAGCGAAACAATGAATCGCTTTGAAGAGTGAGTTGTGCAGTTTATCTCTCTTAATGCGATGCTTGTAATTATATCGCCTGATGAAATGTCCGGTTGGAGACTGAATCTAACACATTCAAACTGTATAAACCAGTGTGGTCATCATAAGGGACGAAGCACCCTCGGTGGTGTTTGGAGAAGCTAAACAGACTAGCACCTTAGCGTTAATTAATTTTCTATTCATAATATTCGTATAGTTGTCTAATAATGTCTTAAGAATAGTTGTTCGGTCAGAAGCTGCTGATTTTAAAAAACAATCCACCAGAACATGATTGTTAACAGTGAATTTCTTGACTGGTGGATCGATTCCCTGATTGTCTTAAAATCTAGCATCAGCGGCAGCGTAAAAACCACTTGTAGAAACAGTTTTTTAAAGGTACACAAAACTTTCGTGTTCCTTCTGGTTAATGCTTCATTATATCTGCTCAATGTTTTGTTCCATAGATCTCAGTCAGAATTTCTGGTTCAAACAATATTTTTTGATCATTGAATATAACTTATCGTTAGTTCCAGAGACATATCCCATCCAAGAGATGAAATGATATTACTTTTATCACAAACAATTTCTTGAGAGATATAGCATCAATTGGCACTATGCTAACATTCGGCTTCGGTCACAGTTAATAACCTCGAATGAGAGCAAAAGTTGTGATGACTGCAAAATGATCTGATGGATAGTCATTATGCCAGTGATATGGTTTGGGCCATACGACGTCACGTCCTTGATATGTGGTTGATTTGATGGGTTGCAATGAAGTGCCCTTGTAAAATATGAAGTCAATCCGATCCTGTGGCTCCGGAATCGTCCATCCCCAACCTCCACTTGTTTTCTTCTCAACCGTAGACCACGTATTTCCTGCAAGTGAAAGATTTTCGTTTGTACGAATTTTCAGCGGATTGAATACTGTCGAAACTAATCCTTGGTCAGTTTTCTGTTCAGTTTCTCGAATTTCTGCAACAACTTAATCGAAATTCAACGATGATAATCTCATTTAGGTTTAAACGAATTCATAGTAATTCTATGATTTTTTGAGTTATTCCAGGACTGATTCTGAATAAATTATCGAGCATTTATGATACCTGGTTTAGTCAGTGGATTAGGATGCAGTTTTCTGAACGAATCTACCATTTGTGCTCCTTCGAGCATCTTTGTTGAAGGCCATTCAAATGCCCATCCTCCATGTTGCTCTCTGTAAGAAAAGTTTCAGTGGGACTGATGAACAGTTGCAAACTGATCACTGTGAAATGAATTCATTCAGAATATTTCTGATTTGAAATTCCCAATCTATTGCCACAAAAAAACCTTCATGGGTTTCGTAAAACTATCGATAATTCTTCGAATCTGCATAATTCTTTGTTTCACTATTACATCTATCGTACACTCACGCTGTTTCATTGATCCAATCCAGATGTGACGGAGCGTTGAAATCACCGCATACAACTACTGGTTCCGCATCAGCATGTCTAAGTGCTTCCCGAAAGTCGCTATTCATTACGAATTCACGCATATTCTCGAATCGTCCTGAAATCCTTACCGTACTTCAAAAACATGCCCAAGGTCATATCAGTGCTTAAACCGTTGCGGCCATCTCAGAACATCTGATCAGCACTAGAAAAAGTGTACAATACTTTAAATCCCGTATCAATGGGATTGTTCTGTGCATAAGATTTGTAACGTTCATGTTTGCCGGCGAAAAATATGAGATTCACCGCATTTTGACGGATCATTTTTTTTTCGGTAAATTCGACCATGACTTCCTGGTCTGCATGTGCGACTCGCCTCATTAAGAACATTCTACGTGCTCTATTATGTGCTTGAAAATTTTCATTGCTACAAAATTTTGACAGTTCTAAACTATCGTTAAAGAATTCGACTCCAGCGGTGAAATATTTGAAGTGCGAAATTTTTCTCTTTTGAAAGTCCCTCATGCGTGAACTAAGAAGCACCACTCATTTGTCGTCCATTTATGAATTTTGTTCACCCAGCATTGAATCGCATCGTTATGTGACTGCCGTCATTCGTATTTTACTCGTATTCATAAAATATTGCTGTAACTATAATGTAATGAACATGCACTAATAATTTACCGTTGCCGTCAATATTTCGCTCGCCAGCCATTATTTGCATTGTCTCCGAGACGAGCTTATTGTTAGCCGCATAAGGACCATAAGATCTTAAATCACAGTAGCATTCTTCAAAAGAAGAAGAAAAATAAAGAATTCGTACTAGGCACAAACGAAAAGCTTTAGCAGCGATGAATTATTATGCCTTTTGCTAAAGTACTAATAGCAGTGATAAATCATTGATAGACTACTACACACATATTTCCTCATAAAACATTGAACTCTTCGAACATAGATCACCTCAAGTCCTCTCTAGCAAACCAATTGAATTTCAAAATGAACATTCTATAGTTTGCATAGTTTGTGAATGTGCAGCAATTTCGTTGCTCAATAAAGAGTTTGAAGCAGATTATGAATGGAAAGATTCTGATCAAAAATGCGAACAACGCCAGATGACCGTTCTTGACAATGGTTCCTAGACAAAGGTATAACTCGTGAACGTCATTTCTAATGAATTCCATTTGATTTTCATTTGAGAAATGCTTCAACAATGGATACACAATATACCTGTAGTCCAAATGAAGGCAATACACATGTATTGTACGATTCGAAGAGACGAGTCGAATGCGTGCACCAAGACCTCTACTTGTATAGCCAACAGAATCTTCGATTATCTATTGAAACACGATCATCATTCATTCCATATCAAGCCAGCAAGCATATTAGCCAACTACTGATTTCTCTACTGATTTTATTTTAACTTATGCAAGTGTTTCACATCAACCTATGCACCTTTATTGTTAGCAAGTGCACACATCCGTATCTTTATCTTACATTCATAGATTCGGAGCAAATTATCGTTTTCAAGTGTGATCGCTCACCTTGTGACGAGTAATTAGAGCCGTATCTGGATAGGTGAAGAACTTGTGCGTGGCTCCGCTCCATTCTGGTCCTAGCATTTCAATCAGCTCTTCCGTAACCAACTCGGTCTCAACTTCCTGTTCAATGTCTCTGATACATCATTATAAAACGATTCCATCATGCTTCCAGCAAGGATTCTATTGTGATGGCAACGGTGATCGTATCGAGATTTTTGAACATGAGGTCTAATCTGCTGAATTCACTCTTTTGAATTGGCGCCCGAACGTTTTGCCCAGATCAATGACCGAAAATGTTTTGGTTCAATAATTCACTAATGATATGATACCGAGCTATTCTTAATGCGATCGTTTGCATAAGAATTTCCATGAAGGATCGTACAATTCGTCAATTCTACATTTATCTGAAATTAACCTGCAGTGCGACAACATCCGGATTGATGAAACTGATGTGCTTGGCGATTTTCAGGAGGCCGTTCTGAACGTTCTGTCCGGAATTCCAAATGTTGAACGTCATTACAGTTATGCGTTCAGGAACGCCTACTGTCATGCAGCACACATGGCCAATAATGAATGCCGATAGGAATATTGAGTGTGAGTTCCACATCACGGAAGCAGAAAATATCGATGAAGTTCCACAAAATTTTGAATAGATTGATTTAGGAACAAAATTCGTTGAGTCAGTGAACCTAATTCAGGAGGTTTCTGAAAGATTTGAAGACTCTCTGAGTCATAACTTCACCGATAGCCATGATCGCTCCTACCAATCAGGCACTTACTCTCTTTTCAGTTATTGCAATTCAGATATTGGAATTTGAAATCAAAATTTCTTTAGATCAATCACTGTTGAGGTAGTTCAGTTGTACTGAACGATAACAATAAAATTTCTCAAAAATCTATGAATGAAGCTGACTGTTTGGAATCCATCAATGATATGGAATGTGGCGAAATCTTGTTGGATCTTAAGAAAAAATACACTGATGACGATAGTTTCGAAAAAAAAAGCCAATCAAAGAGGTGTGATCTAAGGAAAATGTAAGAAAAGAAATAGAAGATAGGCAAATACAGTAACTGAAAACTTCAGTAATGTCCTGAAAACCAATTGGGTTTACATAGTACACAGTCAGCCACAATGATCACATCTAATCCTTGGATTCCCTGGATTGATCAGGCTATCAAACGTTTATAACGCTTGACTTGGTTTTTTATAACAAAATGACAACCACAAATTAATGACAACCAAGTCATACCTAATCATAAGGCAAATTCAAAAAATTGAAAATTTCGAATCAGCCCTCTCAGGTTCAGCTACTGCTCAAGATAACTTAATGATCACACTCAAGAACCGGTAGCACAGAACAGAACGGATATCAAAAGTGGAAATAATATATGTTTGGTCAGGTGCTTAGAGGTTGATCGTAAAACGCTGAACGTCTGAATGTATCATATTCATACGTATATAGGTTATATAGGTAGTTCTTTCACCGAACGATCGACCAAGGACTACGGACATACATACCATTCGATAGGGCAGCTGCGATTTGCGATGCGGTAATTTGGATGGATGAACAAAAAGTGTTTTATGGATTTATCTTTATCCACTATTTATCTTTATGGCACTTAAATGCTGCTGCTGTTGTTGTTGCTGCATCCGTTCATCTAAATCAAATAAATATGATCTACGCAACAGACGCATATGTATACGCTTACCGCTAAATAAATAAATCACCGAACACTTCAAACAAAAATCATCATCAGCCAAACTCACTGACATTAAACTGACTGATATGCGTCAATCCACTGTCGACAAAACATCAAACAATTGCTCTTTCAACCCTCAACAAACACTCTTCAAAAACCGCTCATCCTGTATTTTTTCTCTTGAATATTTCAACTTTTTCACTGAAAATGTTTCAAACAAGTGTGGCTGATATTCGCACATCAAGCGAATCAATCATTTGGGATTTGAAAAGTCTCGGATAACCAACAAAAATGAGCAAAAGAAATTTACGCGTTTGCAAGCACTTCAATTCTAAACCGTTGAGTCATCGGCGATTTTGTATTACTCAGATCGGAAAACTTGATGTGTGTCTTATTACCGTATGATATCGGCGGCAACAAGGATGATTTATCGGTGGCAATCAGCGAATCGAGATATAAAATGGTGCTCACAATGGATACAGAGTCCTGAAAATTACCAGCAACGAATCCAACTGCATATAAATCATGAGCATTTAATGTTTCAAATCGACTGCAAGGTAGGTCTAAACACTTTGTCTTTCATAATTGCATTAGTCAATGAGTGATCCGTAAATCCGTAAAGGATGATCCGTAAAGAGAACTCGAGATTTCATTCGAATACTGAAAAAGCAGATTGTAAGAGAGCCGAACCTGCTCCGAATAAATCCTGAGAATGGTACCTGCAAGGGGAAATCGAATTGTGGGCTTATAGGTTATCGTTTCACTCATTCACTAACATGGAACAATCAATTGCTTAACACTCTGGTAATTGAATGAAATTTTGCTTCGGTCGAAATCCGACTCAATAGACTTTGCAAGACAACGGAATCGAGTGTTCTAGCCGAGTTTTTTTAGAATTCCAGTAGTCTGTTTTCTGACCAAAACTCAAAATTGTCCGGTTTGTTGTTGCGAAAAAGCAGCATCAGTGATAACTGATAAGATATATCTAAAGAGAGCATCGATACAGTCGAAGTGATCAGCGATGACTGTACGAGGAGAGGATGCAATGGCGTATATCGAACAGGACAACTGTATATCAATTTATAGAAGATTAAGTTAATGGAACGTTCATCTAATTTGTTCAGCTGTGAATAACAGCAAACCGTGGCAAAATAAACAGAAGAGCATGCATAAAGGCATGATGAGCTGAACAAGCAAGTAGCTTTGCTCTTCATGTAATCTCGAGACAATCCCGGAATTGAAAAGCAATTTCTAAAATACCGAACAATTTTCGGAAAATCGCCGGCTTTCGGCAATCAGCGAAATCCAAAAAATTCGGTCGGTTCTCATCACTCTGCATAATTATAGTCTATCGCAACTTTGTCTCTAATTGGCAACAAAATTTTATGCAGTGCGAAAAGCATTACGCCGTTAGCGAAAAAACAGCGATTCTCTCGTCAAATGTATTTAACTGTGAGACTTTAATATGACCAAAATGAAATTCGCCTTTTTCTAATGGTTTCGATCTAAAATCGACCAAAACTTTTCGCTTAAAAAGAATGAATATTGACAGCTGAAATATTTCGAGTCTAGTTCCGCAAACGCAGTCAATTCCCATTTCAACACGTGTTCTCGATAGCCTAAAGAACTGTGGAATTCAAGTTGGAGCCGAATAGCACATAAACAAATCAAATAGCTTCCAGATTTTGAATGCTTCCAGATGTGTGAATGTCTGTATTTTGGTTCAACACCGACAGACGCACTATGCAATGAAATATTGAGTGTCTCGATACCCTAACAGTTCGATCTTAACGATGCCAGAAACACATGATCAGTGAGGCGATCCAAATGGATTCTAAAGCGTTTACGAATCTGAAACAAGTTTGACAGGTATCACGTGGAATGTGATTGCGTTAGGAAAATACCTTCCGCTTCTATGTGATTCTCTCATAAGCTATAACCTCTTGAAAAATTCATTCTTCTCACATGCTTTTGTTTCGTTTCGAGAAAAACAGACAAAAAATGTTGAAGGAAGTAAAATGAAGAAAAAAACTAACGCAAAAAAGAACAAATGAAAAAAATGCGATCAAAATGTGAAATGAATGAAATCATTTCCGGCGAATTTCCCACAAAATACGTCAAGAAACAAAAAAAAACCAAGCGAGAGACTGATCTAAATTGTTTATGGACTGTGATGGAATGCCACTGAATGGGTTCTAAGAGCCAGTTCTTCTCATTGCTGTTTCAACCTGATTCATCAGTGTAGTTGCTCACGGCTTTCACAATGCCCTAAGGCTACCACTTGTCCATACCGATAAAAATGTGAGAAAATCAACCAGCAAAGTTCACACCACGAAGTGTTCTCGTTACTTCAAAACAATCTTACAACTACTAGTAATTTTATTGTAATGAACCAATTAACATAATAAATGTCAACTGACTGCATCACTTATGTACAAATTATTAATCATCCAGTTTATGTTTACTATCTATAATGTTGCTATTCACCATTTTCGATAATCACCAACTCAATATAAATGATTGTATTGTTTCGTTATTCATTTCATCAATAAGACAGTTAGTATTTCTACGCTTGATCATGCATAAGAATATTCAAGCCATAACCTGATAAACTCACAAAATTTACAGGTTAGACTAGTTTAGGTGATCAATTTTTGGTAGTCGCAATGAAGCACATTCAAACTCGATTCTATTTTGGTTAAAACATCGATTGATTATCGTCGAATGAATTGTTACAATTGAAATTTAATGTTGCAATGTGATTGAACTAGGTGGCTTGTTGAACATCCCTTCGTAGTGGCTGGAAATTTTTGAATAACACCTCTTAGATAAGAGACTTATTCAGTTTTTTGAGAGATGAAGTGGACGGCAGGCAAAAAATTTCCACTCATCCATGGCATTACAACGGAGGTGACAAGAAAGTGAGCGAAGTATATGAGTTCAGTTCCCTTGTACATCGTGGAAATTTCGCTGATACAAAGCATAGCCAAGGTTAATGATTGATTGAAGGATCGATCCCTCGTAGTTCATGAGATGCAAAAGAAGTAGAAATAAATTGTGAGTGAGCTTGGATTACGTGAGCTTAATCATGACGCTCACCAAGAGCTGAATTCACTGTTCGCTTGTTGTGGTGCTGACGACTAATTTTTTCGTTCTGATGCAGACAATCAGTAAATCATAAATTTTTTCATAAATAACACAAACAGATGTCACAAAACGTTCCTGTGAGATGCATTCAAAATTTATGCTGTTATTTATGAGCACTTGGATGTGTATTGTGTGGATGCGTTGTGGTTGGTCATGTTGTCAAGCAAAATTTAAAATGGATAAATGGAGTCGTCCCATACTTCGTTTAGCTTACGTGTTCACTCAAAATTTATGCAACTACTGAAAATATAAAGCACGACTGTTGCGGCCGTTAGCATCGAATCCGATTATACTCAAACTGATGTTTAGTTGCAGAGTTTGAAAGAGTCCATCTGCTGTCATGATGCACTGTCGTTAAAGTGTGCAGCGTTTACAATCCACTTCATTAAAGACCATCACCACAATGTCGAATACATTTTCATTCCAGTCTTATGGAGTCTAGGCACATCCTATATCATCAATGACCAACTGATCAGACATGATCATATTCGATCAATTCAGCGGCTAAACGAAGTGTCTTTGGTGATTGCAGAAAGCCTGATCGATCCTGCTCTCTAGACCAGTGCCGCTCTAGACCAAATGTTCGGCACTGCATGCAAAAATGTTCAGTGCATTCAGTGCAGAGTCTTATTACCCTCTCAACTTCACCGAATTCGATGATTAACGATAATTATTAAAAGCGTGGCTGG
The DNA here is from genome assembly GCA_035041965.1 of Anisakis pegreffii. Lineage (NCBI taxonomy): Eukaryota > Metazoa > Nematoda > Chromadorea > Rhabditida > Anisakidae > Anisakis > Anisakis pegreffii. The sequence continues at coordinate 39,368 of JAPYMA010000048.1, read as the reverse complement.
AAAGCAAAAAAAAGAACGATTGAAATGAACATTTACGTCAAGCGATTATCATATCGGAAAGAGCGTTTGTGCATGATGTGCGCACATTGGCTCTTGTCTTGCAGCATCGTCGTTTCAGTTCAGTCACTTTTGTTGAGACTCGTTTCCGTTGTTCAATATGAAATGTGATTCGAAAAGTGCAGTTTCAACGTCCATCATGAATATTTTTATCGCTCGTCAGTGGAAGTTTTTGAATGTTTTAGTTGAATTGCTTATTGCTTATGAACTCATTCATCGCTGAATTTGTGTTTTTTTTCAGTGACTTTGATGATTGAATTGCGGTGATTCTTCTTATCTCCAGCATTTTTGTTCACTTAAAAAGATTATTTTTTTCTGATCAGTTCGTTTCGCTTTCTTCCGAAAGTCAGAGCAGTTGCTTCGTGACTATGTTATTGCAGGTCTTAACTTCATTCTATTAGTTTCCAGTCCTGACTACATACCTACTGACAGCTATTTTGTATTACGAAATTGGTTTTCTTGACAATCTCCAATATATTTTTGCCCTAATTTCGCTTATACAACCATCGCGGCCTTGTTGCCCTCTGAAAAGCGATGGATTCATTCAATGAACTGTACTTCATGATTTTTGCCGAACCAAAAATGGCATGCACTTTTGGGCGATTTGGGCGATTTTGGGCGATAGAAATCGTTGAATTGGTGTTGCCTTTCGGTTATCATCGTATAATGCTATCGAGGGCCGTTCATTCAGACTGACTCACCGGTAATACCCATTGAATTCACGGGAAATTACATTCACTCCGCTTTGTGACATCAACTTTTTCGATTTGATTTTCAGTCACCTTTATGCGCTAATAGAGCGAAAAGTTTTCTTGCGAACTTTCCAACCGTATGATCGCCAAATTTCTTCTGATCATTTGAGTTAGTCCGATCACCGCCTCCTCTACACATCATGATGTTTCATGCAGGAATTCACTGTTGCTCCTTTTTCGAATCCTTTAATTCACTTACTACGCTTCATCATAGAAGTCTGGAATTGAGTGCAGTTTTAATCGAACCTTTTTTACATGAATCAAACAAGCAAAATGACAAAACCCGAAACCCTGACCACAAAATGAACATTGGTTTTTCAATATTTATCAGCAAAGTTTTTTCGCTACAAAGCGGCAACGAACGATAAAATTTCTTTTCGCAAAATTTTCGTCTAAATATAACATCCTGTGACAACTCTTGAAAAAATTCATCATCGGAGTGAATGAACGAGTGAATGGTTCGTTGAGTGATCATGCTGTGAAAGAGGAGTGCATCATGAAAAGTGACTGCAAAAAAGTTTGCGATGAAGTAAATTTTCGAGTTCAGACTCTCTTTAATTAACACTCGCTTAAGCTCTCATATTTCCAGAGCGCACGTAATCTATAACAAGCACAATTGTTATACATTACGTAGATAGCGTGCGCTGTTCTTCAAGCAGCGATTGCACAAAAACGAATGTCCATGAACATCACACATATAAACGTTTTCGAGAAATCATTATTACTTTTATCTCTCTCCACTTATCATGACACATCCTTTTTCGATTTAAACTTGAATTGTCTGTTACTTACAACTCGTTTTGAGCAATTTTAAGCTGAGGAATTCCTTCGGACAAAGTTTTTGAGTTGATTCAGTTGCTTACCTGAAAAGGTAAGCAACCCTTGAAAACGTAGTCCCATGTTTAACCATATAAGATTATATTTTTCATCTCTACAGATCTTATGTCTGAAGCCAATTTAGATCAAACACCGAAAATATTCACAGTTTGGCGTTTCAGCTTGTCCTATTGCTATTACAGGCATTTCTGAGTAAGTGGCAAATGTGCGAATGATCTGCTTGAAAACTTTCTTTTGGCGAAAAAGAAAATTCTGGCGAAAAAGAAAGAAATAATCTGTCGAACAACACTCGAACTTCCATGAACAAATTACATCGGTGAATTGTTTTGCTAAATGAACACACTCGATATGGTCTCATCGTCACCGTAAAGAAATGAATTTTTTACATGTGAAACAAATTCTGAATCGATCATTCTCAATCCACCAACTAATACCTCTTCTCACTGGGTGTTCTTTACGATGTTGTTGTCGAATAACGTCACATTTGAAGTGGAAACGCATAAAAACTTAATGAATTTTTCATCGTGCGTTCTTCTATTCACTGATCATTCCACACTATACATCGCAACAACCACACCTAATGAACATTAAAAACTGTGTAAAATAGCACTATAACAAGTTTGCTCGTCTATCAATTCAATCATCTAAATGTGATGAATTCACCGATAACATTGCATCGTTCAGCATCTGAAGTCCGAATGGGTGTCTCATGACATATCATAAAAATGACTGGCCCAATGTGATTTTCTCATTCATCTTAACACATTCTCCTCATGAACTAATTATTCATAATGGATTCAGAAGTCTCATGAACTGAATAAATTTTTTTTTGTTTCTGATAAGTTACGAATAGATGGAAGCTATTACTTGGATTACATGGATTGGCCAGGCTATCAAACGTTTGTAACGTTGCTGGCCACAATGCTCGCGTTTCCATTCGGCAGCTATTAGTTGGAAGCTATTAGAAAATCTTTATACAAAAGATATGCTATCTATCATGTTTGTGTGGCATTCAAGCATACAGTGCATTAATCGTAGCTATTACAAACACAAATGCTGATGCAAAATTTGGAACCTATGCAGACATGAGAGAAGTAATTCTGAATGAATTTTTCATTGAACTCGCTACTGCTAGAAGGACGACAACGTTTCGAAATGATTTTTCGTCAAACTCACATTCAGCATGTTCTGCAAGCGAAACGGTTTCCTGTCGATAAAAATCGAACTTCATAGGCCATTAGCAAACTGGAATACGTCAGTCAAGCTTCAAAGGTTCGCCGTACTTTGCATCATTCCAAAATTGAATTTGTTGAGATCGTTAAGAGTGGTTGTTCGCCTCATCTGCAATAATCATTTTGAAACGACTGTTCGGAATTCGTTTGCTCCCAGAATTCATCGCTCAGAGCTAGCTAGCTTCCTTCGATGCAAACATTTCAATTCCCACTTTTCGATCACATTCATCGTTTTGCATCAGCATTCTTCCGTGAATTTCACATTTTTCTACGGAATTTTTCCCAACTTCTTTGAATTCGCTCATTATGCACTTTTCCCTGATGACATGCGAGCCACCACTGTTATTATAGGACCTTCAAGTAGCGTTTATCTATTGCGAATTGAATAAATGAGGCTGTAATCACTTTTCCGAAGCAGCGGCAAACGTCCATTAGTGGAATAAATTTTCCACTGAACGAAATTTCCATCGTCGAAGTCTCATTTTTGACTTGCTTATTTTGTTCGCAGAATTCCTATAATAAAATGACTTGGCTACATTTATATAATGATCTAACAATGAGTGTGAGCTGACAGATGGATGACATACATCCGTACTAGTGAATTTGTGCATGTGCACCACGTTTGCTATCAATTGCAGCCTAACTTCGTCAAGTGCCGCATGCACTGATTTGATGCCTCCACAATACATTGTGTATTATGCGTGTACTATATGAGGCGATCATGGCTGAAAGATTGTCTTTCAATTGATCAGTTCAATAAGAATTTTTCTGCAAATGATTTAATCACTAGCATATTCTGAATAGATGGAGCATTTTTTGCTGGCCTCTAATCCATTGGATGCCCATCGTTAATTAGCAGAATCTGTGTGCGATAATGATATGATGATGAATGAATGTGCTGAGAGATAGACACGCAAAATGAATTGATGAAATGCGATGCAAAGATTGGTTAAGACGAATGAGTATCACTCGGTGCTTCAGTTTGCACTCGTGTAATTAAAAGCCTGTATGCGAGATGTCGTTGCTTGGATTATGAGCAATGCTACTTGAATTAATTAGCTGCATACGTAAATCGAACCAGAATGAGTGCGTTCGATGACGACGACGACATGCATGCTGCTCGAAGGCATTCTTCTATATTCAGGTGACAGATATGTACGTGCTTCAGCATTGAAGCCATGCAGCTAACGCAATAATTTTTATTGACCATATCATAGCTCATTGTATTGAAAACTACAATGTCTATTTGTGCACGCGATAATTACAGGTGATCATTTCGTATTCTTTAGCAATTCAAATTCTGCTCTCCTCACATCGATCACACACCCAATCCACCATTTGATATCATCGTTTGTTGATATCAAATGGCGACATTGCTAAAGATGATATAGTGGTAATATCATTATCACTGATAATATCTATCACTCAATGGCAATGAGACGATCCCACCTTGTCGCTTCGATGGATTTCTTCATGTTTTATGTACACCACGTTCCCTACTCCAGCATCCCAGTGATGTTTTGCATTCTGCGTTACACGAATCGTTCGGGCAATAACGGTGTTGTTACTAACACTAGTTCAGTTAAGCACTTGATATATCACTGCGTTGATAATACTAAAATATCAGGACCTAAAAGCGAGGATGCTACGTTATCTTTTGATTACTTCCACTTGAATAATTCAGTTGGATGTTTTCAACGAGATGCGACCTTATGGCATAGGTCACATGAATATCTTTGGTAGCTTTTAGTGTGAGATTTGACCATTTCATTGAAGTGAATTTCTGGAAAATGGAAAAGTCGAGAATAGCAAATCAACGTCTCAGATCGATTATTCAGGCTAGTTCATTCAACTCAATGATATCATTATCCCTGATAATTTCGATAAAATAAAAATTCCGATAAAATCCAAGAGTGCAGTCGGATTACGTTCGGATTAAGCACTTTTATGGAGTCCTTAATCTGGAATCACCACATTTCCTATTCGAACATTCTATTGAAGTTTAAGATCGGCTAAATCGAACACTTTTTAATAAACTTTGACTCGCATCATTTTGATTCATTTCCAACGTTTGATTTCACATGTCTGGTCATTCTCGAGGGGTATTGATGTTGCAAACGAAAGAATATCCACATTCAAACGAGTGATTTTCTCTAAATCAACGATTTTCTCTCTGTTTTCGTATCTTATTTGGAGACGTTACTCCATCGAATGTGGTTGCATAAGGAAGTGGAATGGATTGCACTTGCACAAGGAGCGAGCGAACATAAAATTGCTCGTCAAAGTTGTCGTCATGAGAGTTGATGAACTGAACCACATTAAATGGTGTATAATTCGCAGTAGCTTACCGCTGAACGAGTTCCATTATGAGGACAAATTGCACTCGTAATGAAAATCACAACGGCACAACGCCATATATAATATCAACCGGCTGGTTGTATAGTGATGGAAGGACGAATCATTTGCGGGTTTGAAAGCGATATTCGAATAATGTCACTGATGAACGACGACTTACACTGATGTTGAAATTATGAATTATTCAACACGTTTTTTCGGGGTAAATGTTCGCTGTAGGAGAGGAAACAACTTTGCTCAATTTCAACTTAAAAAGATGGATAGATTTTGCTCGCCGTTTTTCATTCACGCTTGCCAAGAATATATCTCTGATTCTCACAATCAGTATTCAGCTGTCATAAAAATGATATGGAATATTTGAAAACGTCGCACATCTTTATAAATTACCAATGAACACCTGCATGCTCACATTAATGCCGTTTCTCATGACCAAACAACGTCCTCAAAATCCGAATTTTGCAGATAAGAAGTTGCCATACTTTGCAACTGGCTTATTGCTGTTGGATGTTATCTTACGATTGCCTGATGTTTATCAATATCGTGGAGTAATTTCATGTTGATCAACACTGTTCAGTGTTCATCAACGCCTTCGCAAAGTGAGGATGTTCGAGTGAATGCGTTGATCTTGATGAAATTTGCAAGTGTTTGCTTGAAGATACTAATGAAGTAGCATTGTCTGTCAAACTGATATCAATCAAACGTCAACATCGCAAACTCGATTGTGATGCGAGCTGTTGTGTGGATTTGATGGATGTGGCCAGCCTGATCAGCATTTCTGATCAGTCACGGATACATGCAAATTAATTTAATGAATTGATACATAACCTGAAAATTTCCATCAGTCTGTGATTGAGTCCAGCGTTCTAGTTAGCACGGTCTTGTTGTCCTCTAAACAAGATCCTTTAAAAAATTCTTCCTTGTTCTGTCGAAAACACTTTAGTGTCTACATTTGATTGTCATGGAGGTTTCATGCTTCACTGGTGATTTCATTCGATATCATGCCATTGCTTCTAAGTCTGTAGGTTCGCCAATTAGTTGTTCCGTTCTATTTTCGGGATATTCACTTGCTTTGATTAACCATTCTCATTTTTTGGTTTACATCAATTTCAACTTCGCTTTACTTAGAAAACAAATTTTCTAAGCTCTTCTAGCTGAATATTTCTCGTAATTGATTGAGCACAATACTAAGAATATAAATTCCGAAGAGGATCGCTTGCCCACTGAATCGGGTTATGATGAATTGCCCATATGATCTATTCAGTCAGCTGTGATCAACATAAAATTTCCATATTCATGAGTTTTCATATCTGTACAGTTTCGAGAAGTGTTCGTTTTTAACTGGAATGATAAATATAAGGTGATTTTAAGTAAATGTTTTCGAAAAGTAAGTGTTTCAAGTAAGTTTTTTTCGAAAGATCTTCATTTTTAAGTGGAATGAGAAACAAGAGAAATAACATTTATGCGATATTTGATTAGTTCTTGTCGTAATTCATCATGATATTCATGGAACAATGTTATTCATGCAGTATTCTAATGCTGTCATCCAGTTAGTGAAATGTGATGTTTTGTTGAGCGAGATTAGGGTGAACTTTTGGAAATTCTATTTTGGCTGCCAAGTACACCACTCATATTTTGTCGCAGAAGTGCATCATGAATTGCTTGTGTTAGTGCAGAGCGAGGAAAATGTCTCGAAGCATATTTGTTGATGTGAAGCAAAAACGATGCGCGTTTGTCAGTGATCGATTAAGCTGAATTTCAGTTTCTCTCGAGATTTCCGCCATTTTCAACACACATCAATATTTTATTAGCAATCATCGAACAACCAAATTTCACATAAAAATCTTTCGTTATTCTCTCCGTTAAAAATGTCCCATCAACCTTTCCAAATGTTTGAAAATAGACCTTCAATCGCGCATCTAGAAGAATGTACTGTTTCAGACGATCTGCTTGTATAATTTTGAGGAGGAGACTGTCTATACGTACAATTGTGTGTATACAGACGGACGGAATAGAAGAAAAATTTCTGATTTATTTCACTTAGAATTCTTCATAGAAAGTGATGCAGAAAGTAGACTCGACAAAAAATAGAGCTGAAACGCAAAAATAGCAATGCATAATTACTTAATTTGAGTAATTATGCATTGCTGTAAAATCTTCACGGTTTTTGTCAATCGAGACGAATCACTTTACTGGCGTTTCAAACATTTCTGCGTCATTCCATATAAGCTCAGTTCTACTAATATCATTGATCAGTTTACGATCAGTTTGCTTGTTTTCATCCGATTTCGCCAATTATATATTCATTGAATTGATCACCTCTATTCTAAAGGATTGTTCCGTAACTCAACTATTCCTATCTATCAGATCATTTGAATAAATTTTCACAGAGCATACGAAACCATACAATCAGATGGTTGATTTTGCGTGACAAAATTAGTTGACAACAAAAATTTCACGTTTTAAACGGTGCCAGGCACATTTTTTTGGTTCGAAAATTGCGAGCGACAGGGTATTTAGAATCTATTTCCAGCATCGTCAATGTCTGAGGATGAATAGTAGAAATGTTTAATTGTATGATCTTTAAGATCTCGCTTGTCACATCATGTCACGTATTCAAAACTTTTCATTCATAAGCATATGGTAAGGAAGAGATCGTTTTCAATTCCTTTACTCTTCAAATTTTCCAAGCATTTTCATTCAGTCGGCTTCTGCTGAGCAGATCAAACGCAACTGATTGGTTGAGTTGGTGCTGGATTAGTGTTTGCACGAGATCTCGATGATACCGAATAGCGATATTAGAGAAACCGATACCGATCTCAGGATTCGTGGTGTCGATATTCACGGTATTGCCGGTATTCATACCACAAGTCATTTTTAGTAAATTTGGTAATATATCCATCAGGAATGTTTTTTTGTTGAATTTTTTGTTGTAGTTTTTGTTGAATTTCTTCGAAGAGTGATTTGTTAAATAAATTGTTTTCTGAATAATTGACTCAAAAGAAATGTGTTGAACAAGTCATATTTATATATTTCAAAAGTTGCCTCTCAATACCGGTATCGTATCGGTATTGAAAAACAATACCGGTATTAATACCGATCTCGGTATTGAGAAAATGGTCGATATTTTGCAAGCACTATGCTAGGTACGAGTTGTGAAAACGAATAAATTCAGCAGTCATCTACTGTAAATGAAAGGTCCATCGCTCAGAGCTGTATTCACCTCGATATTCTCAGCCGTATGCAGCGTTGCCAGTTAGCGAAACTAATCAACAGATAAGAACTGAGTCATTAGTTTTTCGAGTGGGATTGACGCAATGAAATACGGTGCTTTAATGTGGCGCATTCTCGACGAATTTTTACTCGATGCACTTTCGAATCAACTGAAACTAATTCATTTTCATGACCATATTTCAATACTTCTTCCTAATCATGTTACCGCTGTGTGCCTCCCAAATGCACCGCATACAATCGGCCAACGAGTGCAATTCAGCGCAAAAACAATTCATCACATAATTCTTCTTCTTCTCTATCTTTAATTGAAAATTTTCTCGCTTCACTTCATTTTTCGTCTCGGAAAGTCTCACTTTTCACTTTCAGTTTTTCGCTCATCCCAAACTACACATCGCATGCTTAGATGCCATTCAACTCTTTCTGATGTAGATTGGCAAACTTTTTAGATTCCACTTCAGCTGATTGAAATTCTGAAAATTTTGCAAGGGTATAAAAATTTCTTTTCCTCCACCAGAAATCCTGAAAATTGGTGATGTTCTTACTATTTCTAATCGTTTCATAGCCTTCAAATTTTCTCTTCTTATTTTCTCTTTCATGCCTAACTAAGCGTGCTCAATGTCTTAAATTCTGTATGAGTGCTAAGTAAGTGATCGAAAACGGGAAAAAGATTTCTCGTTATCCGTCAAGATACGATAAAATGACCTTCATCCTTCGAAAAAAATTGATGCTAAAACAAAATGTGATTCTTGATGCCCAAATAAACAATAATCATCAAACTAAAATTTCTGCATGCTATGAAGCCTCATTAACCAAAAGCAGCTGTTAGAAGGTTTTTTTTTCGGCGAATACCCATTTGTGCTCATTAACTCACGATCAGTGATCTTCGAGCACTGAGTTTTTCACCGATTTAATTTCAGTCACTGATTTTGCCCTCTGATAAATGCACTCAACTCTCTCAAACGCTCAAATAATCTATTCGACTGACGAACATCCCTCTGCGTTGTCACAAAACTCAGCTCATCCACATAACAAATGTAAACAAAACTAACTGCATGTAAGTTGCTGGCTGCAGATTGTAATCCATTAAAGCTGTATCATTTGAGAACTTCGATCAGAAGTCTTCTTGAGCGAGAAGAACCTCTTTGATTCCAGCTTTTGAAGAACGGTTAATGCTGAAATATTTTTACTACTCGAGCAAATCGACTGCAGGTTGGCTGCATAAGATGACTACATTTTCCATTTTGTACGGAAGCTTGTAGTGCAGCTCAGTAGACTCGGATTCGGCAGCTGGACGATATTTTTCGGCTGAACTGCAATTTGCAACCTTACGGCCAATTGACGACCTGACTTGAGGTGCATTGGTCATCTTTTGTTATTCCTGCAAATGACATTCATTTAATTGGCGATCATCGCGGTATGAATGGATGAACATAGTTTGATCGATAGATCAAAAAAATCAGTATTGGAATCTAGGTAAAAGGTTTCGACGGCTTTTGTCGATATCTGAGAATACTTAGATCAGTATTCCGTAGATGTACGTTGTGTTCATGAGCTGAACTAGATTCCGTCCTGAAATTGCAAAGACATTGACATTACGACATGTTGAAATTTTGAAACGTACAAATGCTTACGCGACGTCGATACAATTCACTGTCCACATTCGATATTCCTTCGTCCTCAATCGCAAAATATTTTGCGCTGAAGTGAATCTCGGAATGAAATGAATCCACTCTGTTTGCGTTTCAAACGGACACTCACTAAAGTTATCATTGTTGACAGTTGTGTTTTATCCGCTACTTGCATTTGATCCGATGGCACCCACATAAAGATAATTCTCTACCCTCAGGCATCACACCCGTCCAATTCATTTGACTTTCATTTCCTGTTTGTTTCTGATTCACTGAATTCACCAAAATCATCCACCTTTTATTTAACGCCGATGAGGTAGTTGATGTACACATTCACACATGTTTAATCCAAATAATAATAGTAGTAGTAGTAGTTATATGCTTTCCCACACAGCAGTAATGATAATCTTAAGCCATGATACATCATGAAATCATAAACAAAGGTTATAGCAACATGCAGGCAGACGACTGAAGGAATTTATGCGAAATCTGTTTTTGAGTGTTCATGAATTGACTCTGATGGTCGGTGTGATTTGAAACCTGGGCAGATGTTTACTGCGATTATGCATGTGCATTGAATCAAGTAATTCTGCATATCTATAATATCTAAAATGTGAAGAGTTGTCGAATGATTGCGAGAATGAGTGAGTTGGCTTTATGTGCGTTCCTCTTGGATCTGTTCACTGGCTTGTTCGCATTCATGCACAGATCCTGTTGCATCACACATCCGCTCATTCATATATCTATCTCGTCACCTTTACTTATTGAGACATCCGAGTGTACTTACACGCTCTCATCTACACCTATGTACATGTATACTTACAAAGGACGAATCAATTTAAACGTATCGTTCGTGTCGCTTCCTCAGTTATACTTGTCACCTGCACATGGCTCTAGCTCTGCGGTAGTGCTTGTTCTCTTTGACGATTAAGCTTATTCGCTTTTAGTTCTGTTCATGTGATTGATTGACGTAAATCAGCTGTTTTGTTTCGATATCAAATGAGCACACTTACACACGTGTGTTCGACTACTGTTATCAAATTTAAGTTTTGCTGCGGTCAGTGTCCACTGGATAAACCCGCAAACATGTGCACATTGATATGCATGAGCAAGACCACTTCTCACCTTGTTTATTAACTTTAAATCTTAATCGCTCACTCGCAAATCTTTTTTCTTCTCAAATAGTCATAAATTAGGTTCGTTAAATCAAGATATTATTTCAGCACATCATCTTAGAGTGAATGAAATGTTGATATTTAATCGAACCATTTTATCAAAAATTATCGATCATTCATCTTCAGACTGGAAATTGAACTCTTAGGGAATTGATCAGAAAACTGCAACTATCCATACGATCTGACATCTATTACCAATGAACTCACCATTCGAAAGTTTCCATCAGTTGCGTGAAAGTTCTGTATTCTACGGTCCTTTCTTTCCCAAAGGATATAGGTATATGTATAGGAACTTCTAGTATATCAATGAAATGAAGTCAGAAAACGACTGAAAACAAAAGTTATTAGAATCTTCTTCAGGTTAAAAAGACACGCCGAAACTCCAAGTGGGATATTATTCGATGGAAAATGAGCTTCTTCAGGTTTAAAAGACATCCCGAAACTCCAAGTGGGATATTATTCGATGGAAAATGAGCATACCGATACCTGTCATGCAATATTTTAGCACTCCTAAAGGAATACCTCTTGGGTGAGTGGCATACGAGTGTAGCGTTGTTCGTTGTCATGGGTGAAAGTGACGAATCGACAAGTGATCAATGACGACAATAACAAAAATAATAATGAGTCACCGAGTGACGATATTCAGTCCAAACCAATTACATGTTTCAATTCGTTTCTGATTCGATCTCGAGCACTGCATCTACATTTCGTCATCAAATTGTTATCATTAGCGTGCACACGTGAAAACTGCCACATGCACACGACGCCGTATCGATGCACTAATTACTCGTCGTCATCTAATAGTTGTCCGCTTTTGCATCGCTATTCTTTAATCAAAATTGCTGACGCAACCGAAATCCGTTGACGATTACAGTCACGAAACCCAAAGTTTCCAATTTTTTCTCGGCGATAGACATCCGCAAATCGAAAGCAGTAGTTCATGACGCAACACTTTTCATTCTGAATTTGTACGATGCATTCATTGTTTTTAGATGATTTTTTTGCTTAATTTGAAATTCAAATTAAGAAAAAAATTGGTTTGAATCTTGTTGTCTTCAATTGTCAATTGTCAAAAAATTGTCTTCTTCAGGATTCAAATTTTGAATCCTGAAGAAGACAATTTGATTAATCCATGAGTAGAAAAATCGCTAAGTTGCTTCGAAAAAGCCATCAAAAGTTCAGTAATTAATAAAGGTATATGTGTATAATAGCCATTATTGTATAACGCGATTACAGCTCTCCGATGGAACATTTATCTCATTGATAGATCAATTTACTACAGAAAATCGCTCGTTGTCTTACCCTGAATTGGTCGAATGAGTTGTATTTAAAGTTTTCAATTTGCGTTTTCCATTTTGAGTTCTAAACTGAAGAGAAGAAAAGGATGGAAATTTTTCATCAAAGGGATTTTGCAAATTAGTAATTGAAAAAAATGATCGGAAAATTTTTATTGTTCCTCTGAGGTGAGCAATTGAAACATTTCATTTTTAGTACTTAAAGAAATTATAGGTATCAATAATTGTCGAGTCGAACTGAAATAATTGCATATCAAACAGCGAAAATTATTGGATTGCATTAGGTGCAGTAACGTTTGTTTCTAAGCAACACAGTGAGATTGTTGATTCAAATGTCACCGTTGAGTGCTTTATAATGGAAAACCATTCGACAAGACTTTCTTGCCTCTCGAATTGCCGAGCTGTACGACTGTTGCTCAATTTTTTTTGCAACTGATGTGAGGAAAAGCGCAATTGTTTCAGTCACGGAAATGTTTCAGTTATGAAATTCTAAAGTGATTTGTTCTCTCGATCAGTAGAGTGCTTCATAAGTGAGTGAGGTGAATGAAATTCGGTGGAAAACCTTCAATATTCATGAAGTTATCAACGAATGTGCAATAAATTACAATTAGAAGAAAATATTCAAATGTTTATTCAAATTATTTAAATATTCAAATTCAACAGTGTTCAGAATTCACATAATAACGAAGTTCACGATATACACACGTCTAACTGCTAATTTTCTCTCATGTGTGGTAAATGAGAATTGCAGAATGCTCACACTTACAGCTGCAGGAATCAAATGATTACTTATGAGTTGCTCGATTTTCTTAGTTATTCAGTGTCGATAGCGCAAATTCGTCATAGATTCTGTTACCTTACACAGCGGTCTTGACGATCCTTATTCCGTACTGAATTTTATGCTCGTGATCACTTTCGCATCTGCTCTCAAGCAGCAAGTTACGTGAATTTTTTTCAATTATTCACCTTACCTGTGGCGATAACCATTCAATACGATCGTATTCTATGCTCATGTGCTGCCCTAATCATATCTATCACATATTCACGTATGATCGCATATTTTGACTCATACCATAGGTTTACTCATACCATAGGTCATGGTTTCGAATCAAATATCCCATAATTTTGCTCGAAGTTTCTCATTGCAAAGCCTTCGTGTGCATAATTAAACGCTTCAATTCACTCAAGTTATTAAAATGAACTGAAAAGTGTTCCTTAGCAGATTGCATCAATCCGTACGTGAGGACAACAACTCGTATTGATGATGCTGAAATTGGTTGGAGAGCCGTGATCAGTGAGCTGTTTGGTGTGCATGAGCACAACAGTATCAGCACAACGATGGTTGCGTTGTTCATTCTGGCGCTATCTGTAGCCGTGAGTGTCGTCTTGATCGTTCTGCTCGCCTTCTATTGCCTGATGCAGTGCTGGCGACAACGCTCACGATCTGCCACCGACAAGTGCCTTCCGAAATATTGCGGTAAGTCGTCATCACAAGTGAATTATCCTTTGCGGCAATTATAGTATCGTTTTGCGAATGAAATTTTCTGAATTTTGCAACCCTGTTGAATCTGGAGAATCTGGGGAATTCAATGATGTGAAGAAATTGGCATGTTACTGGGCAAACCTGAGGAGACGGTTAGTTTAAAGATCGCCACCCTAATGCTCCCATAGTAATGTACATATTGATCAATAGTGATACAATGTATTCGAACGAACGCCACCGAGCTACTTGAGATAGCTTCAGAAAATTAGCTATATCTCCTCAACTAAGCAAAATCGCTCGACAACATATATACACTTCTGAAAGTAGAGAATCTGGGGAATCTAATAATGTGAAGAAATTGCGATGTTACTGGGCAAACCTGAGGGTGCTGGTAGCTTGAAGACGGTAACCCTTATAGAGCTATAGCAATGTATGCATTGATCTACAGTGATACAATGTACTGGAACGACCGCCGCCGAGCTACTTGAGATAGGTTCAGAAAATCAACTATATCTCTTTAAGTAAGCATAATCGCTCGACAACATTGATACATTTCTGAAAGCAGAGAATCTGGGGAATCTAATGATGTGAAGAAGTTGCCATATTATTGGGCAAACCTAGGACAGCATTAGTTTGAATATGCTGTCCACAAGAGTTGATTGCTTCAATTTGCTTAGGCGTTTTGTTTTCTCACTTATTTTGTGTTTCTAGTGAAACTCATTAACACATTTCATCTATTCATTCGCGAAATATCTCGTCAACAATTCCTCCTTGCACTATTTTTTTTTGTTTTTCAGAATTTCCGCTCGGAACTGCGTGCCGTTTGCCGACAATCAAAATCAGTGGCGCGTCCAGTTGTTCGACAATCAATAACAGCTACAGTAGTAAGACAATTAATTGCTCGCGCATTATTCATTTTAATATTTTCACAAAATCAGTACAGATGAAGTCGTATGTGAAAATACCATAAATCAATGCTGCAATGCTACAAAACATTCATAAAGCATTCACTCACCCATTTCCGAGTACGGATAATCTAGCTGGAGTGGTTGCTCTTTGATGCAATTTTCAATGTTCCAGATTGCTCTAGTTGCCTCAAAAAACTGGCCCACTAGCCACTTAATAGAATGAATGAATGTGGAATTTGATTGATTTGAAGTGCTCTTTAAAACAATTCAATCAATTTTTAGTAGCAGCACCAAAAAAAATTTATCATGTTGATGCACTGCGCTTTGTTCTGTATTCTGAATATTTTGCGATTCTGTTCTGCAGAAATATTGCCGCAGTAAATCATCTGACTGGGTGTTCCTCGACTTGAAAAACTATTTATTTTCATATTGTTATGCTCTCATACTATCATCTTATATCTAAATTTCAGTTCATCTGATAGATTTTAGTGGGTCAAAAATCGTGAGTTATTCTCTCCTTCAACACTAATTTTCAGTTGTTTTCACAATATTGGGAAGATTTATAGTCAGTTTTTAGCGCATTTGTTTTCACTGTTTAATTGCCAATTAAATTCACATCTCTGTCAGGCATTGAATGTACTTCACATATTGTACATTGATTAGCAAAAGTGCTCGCTCCAATCGTCGAATTTCTTGAAGAATAATTGCCTTTTTACGCATTATTTTCCAAACATCTAAACAAATTGAACTTCCTATTTCATTTGTTGTTTACGTCGAAGACAGGAAAACACGAAATTCAATACTTTCTTATTCGTCAGAGATCAGTTATGACATGAGACCAACGGCATGCTCTTTCTAGAATTCCGCTGAAATTATTCAGCATTCTTTCACTCATTCAGCTACCACACTAGAAAAGTTCTTATTTAAGAAGTGAATGACAAATTTTGAAATTTTGCTCGAGCCTAAACCTTTCGGGAATTTCGGATCGAAATGAAGCATTGCAAAAAGTTGGGAAACTCAGATTGCGAATTGAAATTTATGATGCAAGTCTAATTTTCTGTTATGATCATGCATCCGCAGTGCATTTGAGTGATCGTTCATCGCCAAAATATTAGTGTGTAACTTGATTTTGTTGAGTTCCGGACATTCATTTGTCACAATCTGTGACGGTGAGGAAATTCTCACGTTTCATAGCTGCTCACTCATCCAGTGCCGCATATCCGACAGAATGTGTAAATTGATACAACTTAGAATCATACAACTGCCTCGAAACTGCTTTGTGCTGTTGTGAGCTGTTGCCTCTTCTACGCTCTAGACGGGATCCGTCTCAGCGATCGATCTTACTTACAAGGAATATCATCATGCCTTCAGCAGCAGCCAGCTGTTTCGATGAAATTAAGTGCATTTTAAAATTCCCAAAAACCTTGTCGAACGAATCGTATTGCTTGTTAAATACGAAATACTAGACAATGTTCAGAACACATCTTTTGACAGTAGATGATAAGGTTTCACAACGACGAGCTCGAATTTCGCACTCAAAATCGCTCATCACTTTTGAACCAAAAACGACGTTAAACTTACGATTGCAACGAATGCGATTGAAACTTGCAAATGTGAATATTTCTCATCACTCTCTTCACCACCTCAACAAAAACATTTTGAAATCGATTGCAGAATCTGTCAACTAACGCGAAAACGACGGTTTTGTTGAAAAACCTCAATCTGTAACAACTGAAAACGAATCGAATTCAAGAAGAAAAAATCGCCTAATATGATTACTGCTAAATCAGTTATAATAATTCTTTACATCAGTAACTCTTTTCACTCTAGCGATGTTTCGCGATAACGCAAAATCGAATTGTGCCATTCTTTCCTCAAAACTTTGGGCAGTGGCAGCATGCATCATTGTTGAATAGCATCGTTTTCATTCGAATATCTGCCACCATAAACATTAATATTTTTGATCAATAGAAAGCAAACTTACTTTATCGAATGTCATTTTTTGGTGCAATAATCGATTCGATCGATTTTGTTAGGTGAAGCTCAACTTGATCAAGCAGGTCTATAAATGTTGTTACTGCACTGACTGAGTTGGTGGTACTTCCGCTATCGGCAAAGTCTCGTCCGATGAATGCAGCTTGTGTCGTGACTTTTCTCACCTTGTTTTGTCTCAACCTCAGTGCTATCGTTCGGTGGAATCGAGATCCAAACCGTGTATTGTGAGCCCCATAGAGGGTTTCTATCGAACGCTCAGGGCTGGCTGAAGCTAATTACTGATATTATTTTAACGTCATTGATCCGTCCGTCCTTGCTGAAACAGCTCTGGAAAGTCATTTTGCAAATGAAAATGCGCCACCGTTGTAACCCACCAATCAGTACGCTCAATAATCGAATTTAAACATCTGTAATGTCCAATATTTTTGCTGTTCTCCTCATAAAATTTGCTGCAGCACTAATCAACTGAAAGCCGTCTCGTCTCATATCCGTTCAGTTGAAACGATTGATTCAGTCTCGGCGAAGACACAGACAGCCTCAAATCAAGTTTTCCAGTGGAAATTCCTTTTTTTTCCAAACTTCTGAGCAATCCAGAAACAGCAAAGGAAAGTAAATGACAATAAGTTTTTGAGCGGTTTACTCACATCAGTATTTACTGAGTTGCTCAAATGCCTTACTTTTTGATGTCCAACGATAGAGAACTCTGGAGATAGCAATGGAACAATAGTGAATTCCGAATGTTTCAATCATGGACGCTGATCACTTACTTGCGGCAAACACTTAATTCCTTCGGTTATTTTTTGCGATATTCCTTGCCGTCTCGAGACACTGTTTAGTATTTTTTGTTTTCCTGTTTTACGCCAGCATTTATCAAATTGATCTTTACTCATTTGCTTTAGCATGGAATTCTTGAATCTATTGTAAGCATTAGTGCTGAGTGATAGAAGAGGTGTTAGTTTGTGTTGTGGTCTCATTTTATTGCTGCTGAATTTTTTGCTCTAGATATCTGCTCCAAATCACGGTTAGCGCTCAACAGATGAGTGAGCCGCCATTCATCATTGAGTCAAACGTTGAACTCTTAATTCCATTCGATTCCATCACGCCAATAGAATTTTCAGAATGGATTTTTAAGGAGAAATGTTGATGCATTGATGATCAGACAGTGATTTGTTGCCGTCTTGATCACTTCTGATCTCAAACATCACTTCATTGCTCTGAATGAAAATTTATCACGAATGCTTGAATTTTGTTGCGCTACTTCTAGAATGTACTTTAAAATGGCCATATTCGTTCATAATCTATTATAAGAGACAGTACAATTAATTAGGCTCAGTCGAGTTGCTGCCTACAAATGATGTCAGAGACAAAAAAAGTTGAAAAATCCGCTCAACACATAGCCAAACTATCGACTGCAGACGTCTGATTCAATCAGATGCTCAAAAAGCGTGTCTCGTGTCTTTTGCTCTAACTTCCACGAATGGCTCACCTACTAAGGAGGCCAGAAATGCCGGGGCAAATAAACTCGAAGTGTGTGTTTTCTCAATGCATTACTGCACGAAAGCTTCATTAATATTCAAGAAGCGTCAGTATGGTCGAGGGAATCTGAAATGAATACATTGAAAAAGCTCGCTAATTGCTGTGGACTTGTGTGCATTAATGATCAACATGTTGATGAATAATTGCTCCCCTGATAGCTAACGTCATTCTGAGCACTTTCACAGCTTGAGGCGTTAGAATTTGAGCAATTTGTAATTCGAAAGTTCATCAATTTGTAATTATGAGGTTGCCGATGAATCGTTTGTCTTTCATGAGTTGCGTAATAAATCAACGAACGCATCATCTAATTGCTCCAGTGCTTAACTCTCGAACTTCATTGATGTGTTTTGCCAGCCGAGATGAGTCGTCGCACACCGCACAGTGCACATTCACTCGTATCCACTTTCAAAGATCATTGTGTTATTGCGTAAACAGAACCTGTCTAGTTCCTATTCGTATCTCGTTTGAAATCGCTTTGTTTTGATTTGATGTGTGATTTCTTCACAGTTGTTCACTGTTACTTACAGTCAGATGTCTTATGGTTGGTGTTATTCCGTTGATAAATTTTGAGATTTTTTTAGTGACAATGAGAAATAAACTTTGAAAGCTGCAGGTTTAGTCGATCTTATCAGTTCTGACATTTTCATTTGTTTCGTTATGAAGAAAGTAGGCCGTAAAATAATCAGTCAGTTCAATTAGAAGCTTTTCAAGGATTTTTGGCGACTTGTAATTAGAGTTGCAATTGTTAAGAAAGTTGGTTTTTACGGGAGATGTGCGCAATTGAGTGGATTGTTGAAAAATTCGCTTTTAATTACATGCTAAACTTTGTTGCGCGATTGATTTGCATCGTTTTCAATGATTATTCACGATTATTCACGATCTATTCAGGCGTATCATTTACTAGGAAAAAACGATTGACCATTGAGAAATTGTTTCGCGAAAGCAAAATTTCTGTGGCTTGCTTGTAATGATTTTTGCTCATCGACTAACTGAAATAGATCTGGGTAAGTTTGAAATTTTCAGTACTCTGATTTGCATATTCATCAGCGATAATTTTGAACATAACATCAAAACTTAGAAATGTAAGTCGAGTAAACAACAGCCCACTGAAATGACAGAACATCCAGTACGTCAGGGCCATGTTGTTTTCATTATCTGCTCGCAATTAGGACGAATATTTTTGAAACTCAAATTAGAGATCGTTTCAACAAACCATATTTGTTTGTCAACATTGGATGAACACATAATATTCATAAACAAACCCCCATAAATGTACTCGTTCTCCCAGTAAATACACTTGCCTCATCGGGTTCTCTTTTTCTACGGATGCAAAAATGACCAGTTCGCTTTAAAAGTAACAGGTATGATTGGGAATAATGTCATAGGTGAAAAGAAGCCAGAAAATTAATGTGATCAAACGAATAAGGTCGTCTTTGAATAATGTTGTTAGCTGAGGGGAAACGAAAATTTGGTACAATGCCGATTGCTCGTACGAACGCCGATTGCTTAAATTCTTAAATTCGCAAAACTTGTTCTTCATAGCATCGTAGTGATTATTGGCGTGAATTCCTAGAAATCCCTAGTGATATCCTTTTGAATTAGACACAACGATACATACACATATGGAGAGAGTGTTCTCAAACTTATCATAAATCTTATGACGCCAGTAGTTAATGCTTGCTCTGTTTCTGATTCTCTCATAATATAACGCTGAAATCAACTTGATTGTTTCATCAATGCAAATATGAATGCATCTGATATTGTTGTCCTTTCTCGATGAGATCATTACGATTTATTAATCGTTCGAGTGAATATCTAAAAACAACAAACACGCGTCGAACGACGGCAAATTTCGAAATTTTTGCCATTTTTTCTATTTTTTTCCAAAATTTTCCATTCGTACGATTAGGATATTATCGAAATTTCATCAATTTTAGATCAATCTGACTGAAAGATCATGGTGAAATACACTTTTTACTGCTTTTCTCTCTATTTTTTCAGTGTTTCATTAATCATTTATCAAATGCTGTACGAGCGAAATGCAATAGCACATAGGGCATCAAGAGTGACGTGAACGTATCGGAAATGGAAAAAAAGGAATTTTTTAGGCGGGCAAGCACTAGGGCACCTCGTCAATTATGAGCGATTGATGACAAGAGGCTCTGAACAGATGAAATTAGAGCGTATCCATGCGACAGTTTGTCAACCGAAAAATGCTTCATTTACCATGGCTGGATGATGAAAAATGTACTTTTGCTAAGAAAAAATTTCCTCCTCAAAGAGAAAAATGAGAATAAAAAGCGTTCCGTCATGAAAGTTTTCTTTCTTAGCAAAATTCTGGTTTGAAAAATTTCAGGCACTTTATACATAACACTCGAAAAAATAGAGACTAAGTTTTTCGAATGTATTTTCATGGATGAAGATTATAGAAATCTGTCATGTGCAGTTGCTCGAACGCATTTTTCGCGTATCCTTTTGATGACACAAACTGTGTGAATGTGTCACAAACAAGCGATGTTTTCCGTTTTCGAGTTCTTCAAACAAGGAAAGAAATTTGATGCAGCACTAATGGAATGTAGAATGGTGTTGATTAGAGTGGATTTGATGAGTTGAAGAAAATTAAGACGTCAGTTTGCCGTGTGTGTCACCATCGATCTTCTCTTGGATTTAGTCTGAATTCCATAGATTCACGGGATCAAATTTTTAAAAACTTCGCAATTGTCGATAAATTTTAGAGCGTTTCGCTCTCAATCAATTTGTGAATTACTTCAAACAGGCAACAATTTCAAAAGAAATCTTTCTGAATGTTGCAGAAATTCATTGCATGCAATCTTTGAATCCCCTCTAAAACGTGCCAGTGGTTCACCAAATATTGTTTCCTTATGGTTGATCAATTGCATGTAAGTTTTGGCTTACTCATCTGCTAGATTGATGTTTGCAAAGAGTCGTCGTCTAGTTTCTCCATCGAGAGATGTTTACAGCTATTCGGCATCTTCAAGTTGTTATCTTGAGTTGAGTTAGCGCATAAAATCTGATCGAGCACCAACGATTTATCATCAAAATGCATTAATTAACGAGCACCAAATCCAAGCAACTGTTCCATTCAGCTGAAATCTAGGAACGAATCACAACCGCATTTCATGCACATCATATCAGTAAATCAATCAATCATTTGACTAAATGAGTTCTCAAACTCTTTGGTATTATTCGATGAGGAAACGGCGCTTGAAAAAGGCGTTACTGATGAGTGAGGCAGGTAATCAAAGATCACGAGGGGATCGATCAACTCAATCAAAACAATTTTCGGTAGCAATAATGAACATCTTGTACACACACCACTGAGGAATCCGATGCACATACGTGACAATTATGTGGATGCAGGTTTGTGGTAATCTCCTCGAGCCTTTCAGTGTGTTACTTCAAAGGATCTCCTGATCCGTTTGTAATCTATCTCTGGAAGGTTTACGTTTCCGCTGTTTCGTTATTCCCGCATTTGCAATCAACTACCTGTTTCGCCAGCGTTTCTATCATTCTCAATTCATCATTCGATTAAGCTTACAATTAGCTAGGATTCGGTCAATAATTACAATTCTTTTTTTATTCATTTATTAATTTTAAACTATTGATAAGTTGTAAGATACTCGCATCTTACCTGGATTACCTGAATTGGCCAACCTATCAAACGTTCGTAACGTTGCTGACCACAATGCTTGCAACTACTGTACTTACTATGAACTTACAACTTACTATGAACTATGTGATATTAGAACGTATATAATGCGAGTTATATTTACAACTAGAACTCGCATCTTATATGTGCTAATATCACATAGTCCCTACGCTCTCATTTTGTGTCGAAATGTCTCCGAACCACGAGTATCACCGTTTCTTTATTTGACAAACCAATGCACTTCTTAAACGGACGTTGATTAGTAAAAAGTGATTTCCGATTGATGAACCCAACTTTGAATTTATCTTTTTCAGTTACTCATTAACAGTTCTTTTTCATCCTATTTCCAGTTACTCATTAAGCATATCATTTTCATCTTATTTCAGTTACTCATTAAGCATATCATTTTCATCTTATTCCAGTTACTCATTAACAGTTCCTTTTTATCATCACTATACCCAATCACTGCTTATCATTTTCGTGTCGAATTCCTTGCACCGTATCATACATTCAATATAACTCAACCAAGAGAAACATTCACTCTCCTCAGTTTTCGCACCGCGCTCCTACCGTTTCTATAGCAATTCCCACATCAAATGCAACACACCTAGATCTAGCTGAAGCGATTAGCTGTTATGGCCAAATTGTGAATATTCTCGAAAAATATTTCGACTGATGATGGATGTGTTAGTTAGTCAGTTAGTTAGGTACTCAGCAGTCAACAATGCATTTAAACTGAGCCATAAATTTTGAAGTGTTAAATTAATGGCATCCGAAACAGGGGGAAGAGAGACTCGTGCTCACATTCAATGAATGGTCGGATGATCTTCGAGTTGTGGTGAGTGAGGATTGATGGCTGCAGTGATCTTTAATATGCACAATTCGATTTGAGGCTAAGACTTGCAGTCAGCTTCATTCTCAACAATTGTTTATATTTACTAAGAATAGAATCAGAACATATTGTGCTGCAAATATGCTGCATTTGCGAATAAAACATTAACTTGTATGCAAATATATGCACATTTAAAGATGGTGAAGTAAACACGAATTGATCAGATCATCAGTGAGTATACTCATAAATCATTTTGTTGAGTAATCGAGCGACTGACTCTCAGAACAAAACAAGAGGCACTCGAGTGAATTAATCGAATAGATACTTGCAAAGAAACAAGCAGTGACGTGCAAAGCTAACATCGTGCATCATGCATGGTGCATCTTTCCTTGTGATTGATGAGGTCAGTGAGCAACAAAATCGATTCACTCGTTACGGATTCAAAATTCACTCGAGTCTGTTTAATCCCGTATTCGATCAGACCGCATCCCTAGGATCAAAGATAATCACATTTGGAAATTGCCGAAGTTGGTTGGAAAATTTGTAAACACAAATGTGGCTGGCTGAACTTCCAGGAGGCGATTCTGAACCAATGAACGCAAAAATTTTCCTTCAATTATTTGTTGGTGGATGTGCGCAGATTCGATTATCTAGTGTGCTGCCAACAATGATGTGTTGTGTGCACTGTGCAATTTAGCTGACAACAGCGTCGTAGTTTCAGTCAACACACCGCCGCCGTCACAATGGCGTATTTTCGATTTCTTTTTGCCATCGTCGGAACTTTCCTTTCACTCAGATGATGACTGCTGCGACAAGTAAACAGAAAATGACTGATGATTGATGAATGTATTGATGGAATATGCGAGTTGTATAATAATGACACTAATGAATCTACCAAGCAGCAGCCAACCACCACTGACCGTTGTCTCGTACTGCTTCTACTACTCCTAGTCGATCGAAACCTTGTCAAATTAGACAGCCATGGAACTTGAGTAATTGCTGAAATACATGCAATATTGATGCTTCCCCTCGTTTGTTGTTGTCATTCCATGCCACTCCTGTTAGCTTCCTTATTATTATAGTCGTCATGCTCTACTCAGTTATCATGAAAACATTCACGTTGGTTGTCATGTAGATGATGTAAACAGTTATCACTTGATGTTCTATTGCTATTGTGCTGATTTAATAAGCTGTTTTGCACATCTGATTCTGAAAATACTGAAAGCAAAGATTACCGAGCGATGTTCCGAAGGTATTTTCTTGCTTCAGCTCTAGCTGTTGCAAGACTTTTGCATTCCATTTTAATTCAGTTGGTGATTTGGTGTTCCAAATCTGTCGCTCTAATCACAGAAGGTAATAATAGGATTGAAAACGACGAAAATAACGACAATAAAAGTCACGCAACCACAACACCAACAACAATTTGAGTAGTAGTGAAATTATCATATGGACGAACACTTACTGCCTCATGCACAATGCGATGGAATGCACGCAAAAAAAGTACGATGCTAAACGTACCATAAATCAAATTCACCCGTGAATCAATTTGTGAACGTTTTTCAAGCTTCTATCGCCCAAGTCGGTCCGTCATTCAAATGCGCATAGCTGAGTAAATCTAAAAGCGAGCGCGAGGTGTCTTAATCAAAATCGAATTCATCACAATTTGCCGCACATTCCTCCATCACCACCCGTGCACTACCACCATTACCGTCATTCGACTTTCGTCCATTTTCGAACAATCAAGCACCCAACCAAGCGCATATCCACTATCTAATGGTGCTTTTACATCAAAAAGCATTCCGCATTCACTCGTTTTACATTCTTCGTTCATCATCATCGGTTTGCGTCGTTTGCTTGTCATTGGCCCATCGCGCAATTGCATTGCCATTGTATTCTCGGTTTTTTTGGATCGTTGAGTCATCTTGAGTTCATTTTCAGCGCTTCTTCATTCAATTAACTCGTCAATTTCAACTTCGTCGTCTTCACATAGCCCCACCACTGATCTTGACTGAATTCCGATATTCACTTTTAATTCGTTTATTCATCTACTCATTCCGTCACTCATTCAATTACTTAATCAATTTCCTAAAATTCATTCCATCTCTATTTGAAATTCTTCAAGTCCGTTCATTCTTCATTTACATATGCAATCGCGCTTATTCAGCGTATTCACTCGCAGCACACGATCAATTCATGTTCGATGTGATGTTGTGCTACTGCTGCTGCTTTGTTGAGCACTTTATTCTCAATTATTTGACGCTTTCCCCCTAATTACCACTATTTATCAGCTACAATTCGATATCATCACATTGTTGTTGGCTAACTATATCTACCGTACTTCCACCACTATATATTTACACTCCTCATTGTGCACTTACTCGATTTTATTTCAACGTCCAACCCATATATACATACATATATATTTTCCTGCATTCAAAAATGTATATTTTTCAGAATATTTTATGTGTATACAACCATACATATGTATATACATGTACGTAAATAATGTTCCGAATCCAATACGTGTAACCTTGCAGCAGTACCTTTGACTACTGTATTCATTCCAGTATCATTGAGCCATCAAGATATTTCACTGAACCGAATCAAGAAGCGTCATCTAGAATATTATTTCAAGAGATGCCACCAAAACCTAAAATGCGCACTTCAAGAAGTTGGTTTTGGCCTATGAAACGTTCAAGAAGTAAGTTGTCGCTGCTTGCGGTGGTTGTTTTGATGACGACGTTTTCCCTCATAATTTCATCCCACTCTACCAAATGATAAGCTTTCATTCAAGAGCGGTCAGAATACTGCTCAATTTTCAACATTAGAGCGCGTTAAGTGAACTGATAGAAATGTCTTCGAATTCGACTAGTGTTAATTCACATCAGCAAGTCATTCACATCAGTTAATTCATTCTGATATCTCATTGGCGTCCGCTAATGGGTTATCGGAATTTTAAGAAAAATTTTCATTTGAAAATGATGAGGCAAACTGCTGAAAAATGCAAATGATTATAAGGCAGTTGTTTGAATCTGATATTATAAGGTAATCTGACATCATTTGATGTGATGTTATTGGTGATGATGACATCCTTATCGAAGGAAATATCATTGAAAAGTAATCGTTGAAGGTTTGCGATCTGGTCACGTCATGTTTCCGTGAACACACATGTTCAGACGGATGGATATAAGTTGAACTCATTTGAGTTTTTGATGCATTTTCTAAAATGCGCGAATTTAATGTCGTCTTTTAAGTGCACTATGCTGACCACTTTCATGCGGCTATCCTAACGCCCAACCTATGTATACACATATTTTTCTGTATCCAAAAAATGTATATTTTTTCGAAACATTTTATATGTGAACAACCATGTATATGTACACACATATATGGATGCGACCTTCATTTTAGAAGTAACCGAAGATTTTAGTTTCAGTAAAAGAACTGAGGAAATATTCTGTATTTCAAAAATAATTCAACATTCGACAAATATATTCTCGATTCATTTTGATCTTCTTCTCATGTCGCTCTTTTTTTGCACTGTCATCGATTATTGCGACATGTCGTTCAACCTCTCTGACATTTCAACTGCGGAGTTTAAGCGACAACAAAATTGAGACGAACACAACAGTCATGCGGTTGTTGCCTTTTTTTGCTCTCAGCAGTGGAAAAGCATGCAAGTTGTCTGCAACGGCTCACTTGATCCACTCAAGCGAATCATTCTGGCAACATTTTTTTTTGATTTTCCTCCGAAACCTTTCGTCATTTCCCGAATCAGTTTTTTAGAGTTTTCACAGGCAATTTTCTGCTCTCAATAAATTTTAGATAACTTTCAACAACTGAACACTTTTCATGTAAGGTTTGTCAGCAAATCTTTCATGCCAACTGCAGTAGACGAGAACTGAATGCAAAAATTTGATTATATATTGAATAAAATTTGGATTCCTTTGTGAAATTTGGGTTCCTGTCGTTGATATATTGTTGGTGAAGTGAATTCAACAAATCAGATGAACCAATTGAAATGGGCACGAACTAATATGAATAATTCGTTGTTTTCGATGAGGAAAAGACAGATCGAGATAAGTAACGACTAAATGACTAAATGTAATATTCATATGTATGAATATCACTGTGATGAAAATCTCTTGATGAATCACAAATGCTATTCAGATCAGTGCGTTCGTACCGATCGCTCACTGATAACTCGGAAACCGACGAATTGCAAAATCCAGTTTTATGCCAGCTCTAAACGGGAAATCCAAATTGTTTCCCATTCGCTTGATGAAAAATTCTGATGATCACATCAAAAATGAATTTTGGGAATACCACCAAACATTTGATTCATCTTAAAAAGTTCTCATAGATGAATGCAGACGAGAGTTTATCATGAAAGCTTATAAGCAACAAAAAGTAATACTCATGTATGAATTATTGATAGTATTGTGTCATGGTCCAGTAACGCTGAAGAGATACCTCAAAAACCCAATAGCATAAGAAGTAACGATTCAGAGTACGTAATGTTGTGCTTGTCAACTTGCATTCGCTCTGAGCACGATCGAAGGTGAACGAAAATCGCAAGTTAACATTTTGGACTATGACAGCTATTGACTGATGTCAACAAGGAACAATGAGTAATCAGTTGTTTTAGACGAACACATATATAGCAGACTTAACAGCATCAAAGAAGACGGCTTCTTGAAGAGAATTCAGAAAGAAAACAGAACGAGATCGAATTCATCACCCTCATTACGTTGATTGAATGAATCGCTTGCATTCACTTACCTTATGAATAATGTATTATCTGCAGTCTTTTCATTATCCGTTCACTTGAAATAAAACTAAACTTCGATGCTGTCAATCGCCACATTCGAACAGTCACGAGTTCGCTGATTTTAATTGATCACTTGAACTGATTTCTCGATATCAGTGATTAGCAATTGTGACGTTTGAATGATAGGGCTATTCAGATCAATGTGCTTGCTATAATAATTTTGCACAGCGCTCACGATCAGTGTATTCGTTGCTTATCGACCATTGAAATATTGATCTGTTGTCAACATGATCACCTATTCTTAAATTCATCAACATCCTCACGATAAATTGAAGTTCACTTCTGAACTATTCACGCAGACGTAAAACTATAACGTTCACAAGCTTCCATGAATTGAGGGAAATTTTCGAATTCTGTGATCATCGCAATACATTTCGTCCAAGATATTCACATGTTTCAGTAGTGAACTAGTCATTTCACATTTGATTTTCATCTATCTGAACATCGCTGAATGAGCATTCGATATTTCATCTGTGCTCACAAAGTCGCTCATGAATTTCAATTGCTTTTGAATGCCCACCTTCCATCAACAGCTCTATTCGTAATTGTTCGAGCGTATTATTCTTCCTCGATTAACTATTGGAAGTTTTTTTTACGGTTTCTTCCTTCCTTTCGTATCATGATCATTCCGGACATTACGATTTTTTTGCGGTGAAGGGTTTCGCGTCGATAATTTTTGCATTCAGTTAACCTCTCGATGTTCCTGTATCGCGGTATAGGGTGTTTTCTTAGCAACGCTTCGAGGAGTTTTTTTTGAGAGTGCATTGAATGATTGAGCCTGCTTTGAAAGTCGGCATCGTTGACATTTGAAGGTTTTTGCGGTGGCGATTCAACTGCTGTACGAGAACAATGTCGCGCAAAATTAATCACGTCAGCCTTGAAATTTCCTCTGATGAGGCTGTAGATCATTTGAAGTGAAGAAATGAAAGTGATGTCACCTAAATGCTAATATCAATCGTTTTTTAAACTACATCAATCAAGCAATTTTCAGACAGTTGATGTTTCAAGAGTCAGCATAATATTTACACTGAATAAGAAGTAAGCTATGTGCTTATATGGGTGTTTTTTTTAAGAAAGAAACTTTTTTATTGCAATTTTTTTCGGAAAATTGACAGCTACAGCATGTCGCACTAATATTTTACACTGATCTGATGTGAAAAACGCAACAATGCTCTGAAAATTAGAGTATTTTTTCGGTTTTTTTCTTCCTCATTACGATGTCTTAGAGACACGTTCTGGAAACGCATCGCTCGGTTCTCACTCCTCATAAATTTCAAAACAAACTCGTTGATGTCAGATAAGATGATAGTTTCTAACATTTCTGCGGTAAAGCCAATTGACTTTTATTTATCGCTAGTCTCGTGGCTATCAATCACTAGACGAGACCGTGAATAAATTATAATGTTATGCTACTTTGATTCACTGTTGGTTACTTAAAAAGCGTAACTGCACACACACACAAAATCACGTGTAAATCTAATGCGTTACTGAATGCGAGAGCTATGAAATGTGTCCAAATTCACCGTTGAGTATCAGCTTCGTTTGAGATAACTCTGAAACAAACGAAAGCATGAGAGCGAAGCGTTTATTTTTCAGTATTTCTTTCAGAGAACATCAAACCATTGATGTGGTTTGTAGAATTTTGCGAAATTCATTTCCATTTCGTTAACGTTGAAACTGCAAAGAATGCAAAATGATATCTTTTTGTAATGATGTCTTTTTGAATCTTCATCAACTCAAATTGTTTGCCGTTCATGCCAGTGGACCGCAGTCGGCTCGAGTCTTCAAGTTCTAGTCTCCCTCGATGCTCATTCGGAGCTGTCAGGTGGACTACATGGAAAATGTGGCGTCCTGTTAGAGCAACAAGGTTTCGACAACGAAATTGTCTCACTCTGATATGTTGCTGTCTCCCATCAAAATCTAATTACCTAATAGCAAATCAATCAAGCAATATTCTGATTGTATTCATACTCGCCGAATCTCTTCGCTTCAACAGAGCTAATGCATTATCGAGAGCTAATCTCCATTGAATTCCTATACTTCCTGATGTTCACAAACTCGTCGTAACCCAATCGTTGTCAGCCAATGAAGTCTTTGTCAGTATTTTCTATGCATTTTGAAGTTGTTTTTGCGCTCCATTTTAAAGTTAAACATCTCAACATTTGTCATGCCAACGAAACGTTCACTCACTGATCACAACTTGATCTCGTTTGAAGTCACTTCAACGACTCGTTCAAGCCATTATTCCACTCTCTCATTGAATTTTAATGCTTAATTGATTGTTTTCTCACCACATAGTCAGCTCTAAACGTTTTTGCGTCTTTTGCTTAAACCACTTTGGAGCAGCTGGAATTTGGAATTTCCAAACGAGTAAGTTTATACACTTCGATAGTGCGTTCAGTTGAATTGTTCTCGCAGTGCGGCTGTCTGTTTGAGCTTTCAACATTTTCAATAGATTATCAGTGGTGGATGCACGTGAGTGCACTTGACTGAATCAGAGAGACGTTCAGGAAACAATCGAATATTTTTTCATTCGATAAATCAGCAATCAACCGAACATTGATCATATAATGATGAATGGCTGCTGCTGCTGTCTACCTGCTAACTTCAAAAACCACCATAGACAAGTGTTACACTACATAATCTGGCGTAAAATCTGTATCAGACTCGTCGACAACGCGAGCTGTGCTGAAGAAATATGTCCGTTCTCAATCTCCCCCCCCCATCATCTAAAAAGAAATCGACATTTTGTGTAATTGTTCCGAGACAATTCAACCGGGTAAATCATGGAACGATAGTGATATCCTGCATAGGATCAGTCACGCAATTGTACTTTGGGCAAAATTCACCTGAATTATAACTAGGCCAGTTTTTTTGGCGCTGCTGAAAACGCCTACAGATTCAGTGAATTCAGTAATCTAGATCATATTTTAACTGCAGTAAAGAAAGGAACATATCTCGAATCTGTGATTGCGCCTATCAAGCAGTATGTATATCTTGGATTGGATTAAGGTCAAAAGGTAGAGCAATATTCCACCAAAAACTATCAAAAGCTCTGGATTCCTTTGGCACTCTGAGAATATTATTTTTGTCTCTCACCTAATGATCGAGTGCTGCCCAAATTCTGTAGCATACTCTTCCTGAAATGTGATGATTTTTTATGAACACAACGTTAAGCGTTCAGTTTCCGGTAGAAAATAAAACCATTGATCGCGATTTTTCGATTATTCAACCGCGAAATTCGTCCAATAATGATTGTGTGCATCGAATCAACCAATCAGATCTGAAAATTTTACAAAAAAAAAATCCTTGATTATAAATAGTCTTTATAGTTGGCTAATCGTAAGCCTTTTTCAGTCTAAACATTATGTTTTTAGTACATTTCCGCTAGTCTGTTCATTCTCCTAAATGTCTAATCGTATATCAAGAAAATCGCATTGTTTCTGCGAAGACATATTACTGAATCATATTTCCGTCATTACGCCATCACTAATGTTCACTTGCTGTCAACCAAATAATGCTCTCTAAAGTTATCTTATATATATCTTGGATTAGTATATATTTAAAGTAATCTTAAATTCATTTTCGTATTTCGCTAACGGTCATCGCTTCCTATTAAAGAACATTGATATCCTTCATCATCACAAATACGTATCGGTGAACTTCCGACACGCCATCATTAAAGTGCAGTCGGTACCATTCTTGGCGAAACATTTTGTTGAATTGAATCTAACTGAAATGCCATTTCCCGGCGAAGCGTATTAATCATCTAGACAAACGTTCATTATTCATTATTCGCACTTTAACATCAAACAATCCCTTCGTTCATTCATTGTTGATAGTGTTGATCCAGACGAATGGTTCGAGTTTCACAAAGCTGATTCGTATACTTTCATATTATGTCAGTGGACATCAAACCCAGTAGGCTACCTCTGCACTCCGTTAACTGGGCTTTGTTTCACAATATTCAGCGAATAACCTTGTGCCATAATAGCATATCATCCCAATGGATAGCCAATGAAACGGCATTATCATTCATACCGTTATCAGTATCGCTATCATTGTCATCATTAGATCTTTGTTGTTTCATCATTGATGCGGCACCAATCGCTACTGATGACTATCATCAAGAGAATATCTATTTCTCTTGATTTTTTTTTTATTTTCCAATTAATTTTGTTATCATCATTGATATCACCTCCACCACATTTCATTAAGCTAGTTCAACTCCGTCTATCACTTCGCGAAACATTTAAGACAGCGTTTGCACTGTTAGCAGTTTTACGTGAGCAAATAGTCTTCGATTCCTTTCCTTGTGCTCTACCAATTAACATTCGATCAAATTAAACCAACTCCTTTAGCATCTGTTGCATCTATTCATCGATTTTCCATTTGTAGATGCTCATTATCAAACGACTGAAACGAATCTTCATAAGAAATCTAAGAACTTGAATTGAAACGAAATCAAAGAGCATCCGGAAACATCTCATTAAAAACGTCTCAATTTCAGAAATGTATGGAACTTGTCAACAACAACACTCTTCATTTCTTGCCGATAGTGCTCCACCTACACCGCCTACACCGAGCTCGCCTGCTTCATTTACGAGGTAATTGTTCGGCTGCGAATGCTTCTGTTTATCTCTGTTTATCATTCACCTCGCGTATAATTGCTTTCATTTCGCTGAGTTCCCGTCTGACCATGATGATAGCTTGAGATGAATACTCGCTTGCACAAAAAAGCAAGCGATTTCTGGAATCGTCTCTATCCTCCATGACATCACATCATCTTGAGGCATTTTTTATTCTGTTATCAATATCTCACACTCGGCCATATTAACGGTATCCGACTATAGGCGATCCTATAAAATGGCCATGCCAGATCATCACTTATGGTCTAATCCGTGTAACAAACACATTCTCCCAGCAGCTCATAAACGAGCAATTCAATTCAATACTGTTCTTACAACTCATCATTCAATGTTCAGTAATGTCTTCTCATTTCGCTGTTTTGATTGTCAATTTCTTCAGTCATTTTTCATCAGCTGTGTGATTTTTTCGAACTCTACATAACTTTCCTAAGTAATTCTCATTTATTAAACGAACAGCTGTTAGCCAGTCTTGCGAAGTGAAAACCACACTGATGAAAACGATTCTACTCAGTCATTTTCTGACATTTATCACTCATCATTCATCAACAAAACATTCAAACAATCGTAAATCGTTATTATCATATGCTCAATCCTATTATCTCATCAGCTCTATTAGTTTTCGTATGATTATTTTGCTGTTAGGTTTTATTGTGCTCGCAGCATTCTAAATTCATATTTTACATTAGTTCATGCTTTATGAACACTTAATATTTCAAGTCGTAATGGAATGACAGCTCGATTGTTCTGTTTGATTTCAATGAAAATTGCAAATGCAGACACACTTCGTGACTTCGCCTGATTTCAAGTTGGAAGGTTACGTCAATAGAAAGTTCGATGGTTGTTAGCAACGAACAATGATTTACGCTGTCATTTTGCGCTTTCCAGCTGGTTTTGAGTCGGAAAATTGAGAAGTTCGCATTCTCAAAGGTGGATTGCAAACCTTGAAACCTTCACCTGTTTTCTCACAACTGTCACAAATTCAGTCAGCAAACTCAAAATATCGCAAAAAGTCACTGATATATTTGATCTAATCAGTGATTCTTTAGAAATTTCACTGATTGTTCTTTGAAACCATCGTATTGATTCCGATGTTAGTATTGACGTGCTGAAATGTATTGTATTCCTTCCTCACTTAAATACATCACAACGAACAGCTGGTGTCTCTAGTCTTCTGATTTTTACGTTCTTCGTTCATCTAAAATTCCATTACCAGATAGCGTGAAATGCATGATATCCACAAAATCAACTTGAAAAAACTGTGAGCCTTCGTTCGTACAGACTGAACAGTCAGAGCATGAGGCTATGATACCTTTTGAATACTTTAAAATCTATATTGATCTAACCATCATTCAAGTATTGCTCAATTCGTTGATGATAAACATTCGTTACGTGGCATGATTCTCAAACTAATACAATCCTATCGTTTGCATTACTCATGCTCACAGTGATCGAATCCTGATGTATATACGCCAGGACTTATATCCATTGTTCAAACATCTTTGATGCTTGCAGATAAGGAAGCAAAACATTTTTAAGTCCGATGTGATCATTCTCATACTCAGTTTCTCAAGTCATTAATTTGCCCATTTTCTCAGGCTGGCAAATACGTATTAATTTTAATAGTTTAGTTTTTCGGAGCCAACCGCAAATAATGTACTTTATATACTCTTGCATTTGCAGCAATACCATTGGAAAGAAACGGTTTGCTATTTAGACGTTGTTTAGTGAGTTAATAGAATTTGCAATCGTCTGCTTGATTCTTTTTTCATCACAGAAAGTGCACCGATGTGTTTATCCCTTTCAGCACGTTCTGTTTCATGCTATCGGATAATGCTGATCTTTGTGGTGGATAAAGAAACTTCGTCTTGCTGATGTTCGATGCCATATGTTGATGAAATGGCCTTTCGTCCGTATGTCTCAAACCTGAACGAGCTTTTCCACTCAATTTATTGTTTATGTTTCCGTGCCCAAAATTGTTCTCATTTCAAAAAATTTCATTTTACTGAAGCTTTTTTCTATGCCTTTCAAATGTACAGTATAGAAGGAAAATTGAGTTGCTCTAGCAAACGTCTTCTTTCATGTGCACATTTCCGTGGCGGTTTCCGATACGAATGTGCAGATATATGGCATCTTTTAGAAGATCTTAGTTATTATGTTAGTAGCATTTGCCTTATCAAAACTGGACTTTATCATCTTGTTGTTTATCAAAAATTTTATCAGGACTCTGCGGCACAGTCATAGCTCATAATCCATTATCAGATCCATCAGATCTTTCCATGACCAATTCTTCGCCGCGTTTCTTAATGCTTCTTCGTTATCGCAACAATTTTCTCACACACATCTCATAACGATGCCAATTCATCTCGTGCATAGTGATGTAGGCATTTTTTCGTGTTTTTTCCAAAATGAAAACTCGACGATACAGTCTCGTACGCAGTTATTCCACATGCCATTCAATCTCTCTTATTGAAAATTCGTTCGTGTTGCTCACGATTGCCATTAATTTTTATTGCCGCAATACGCCTTATTGTTTTGCTTCACATATTATCAAAAGCAACGGAATAGGAACACGATGTTTGCAATGAGATGCGTTTTATGATCACATCAAAATTTATGTTGTTGCTTTTTTTCCATCTCAGACACTCAGGCCATCTTGTTCGAATACTTTCATAACACTCGTCTATTTGAACATTTTTCAAGCGCCTATCATAATGTCGCAAATCCTTCCAAGTTGTTCATCGTCATTGTTGCAAACATTCAATTTGGTCTATACCAATTATAAGTATATCGAATAAATTCACCCATCCTCATCTACAGAATCTCAGAATACTAACGTTGAGCCGTTGCTTGTGCAATCAATTCCGAAATCAATGATTCATACCACTAGAACTCTTAAGACCCAGAAACTCCGCTACGGCATTAGAACTTTGTGAATGTTTCTGAATTTATTAGACAGATCAGTGGTTCTAACGTTCGGATGCTCCATTATCCCTTTTAATGATTTGATAGGCCGCCGTTACCCTCATCCGCCTCCTGACACCCAGAAATTACCCAAAACGAGTAATTTCACTCCCTATGAGAGCCACAGTCCTAGACCGTTGTGTTGCTCATTGTTGCAATCAATTATGATTGCATGAAAAGATACCGTCCACAACACACTCACTTCAAACTGATTTATATTAATTCTTATCCTTTTCAGATGTGTTGTATTCACTCTCATAGCTATCACATGCGAATATCGTTCTCTTCATGACTTTTCTTATTCACTTCGTCTCATTTCACTTTACAGTTTGAATCAACTTCTTATTCTGTAGCATATACTATTTACTGAATACGTTGACGAGTGTTTACAGCCAAAATCGACAATACAGCAATCGAATTGAATTGCTCAGCAACGTTCGACAGATCAATGATCAATTATAGAGTGTATTTGATAGAATGAGAATTTGACTTTAATTATTCAGTGAAATGAACGAGAAATTAGCAAAAGAGAACACTTTTGGTGAGAAGAGCTATGAGAGCGATTGTAACAGCAAGGAAAAGAATGAAAACTCAGTTAAACCAAATGAAAACCGTGTTAGGCCTGTACGAGCTAATGATACTCAGAAAATAGGAAAATGAAGAGTGTTACCATCAACTAACCGTATTTACAAACCCGAGTTACTGAACACCATCACAATGGCGTTCTATCATAGCATGGCAACTGAACGAAATGCTAATTTTCCGCAGCCCTCCATTACCCTTTGACACCTCCAAATTACACAAAATGAGTAATTTCACCCCTCTATTAGAACCACTGCTATAGATAGTATCCTCAGTTCAGCACTTTATAGTCCTATCCATGGTCACCTTTCTACATTCCGAACATAGGATGCATGCTTGATTTGTTTAAAACTTTTTTTTTAAATTTATTTATTAAACGTTCACATGAAGCGAACGCTCAGAATTTACGGAAGCAAGTCATACATTCGTTATGATAAATTTTCAAGGTAACTGTATTCGCTCTATTCGAATTTGATGCTCAAGTTTGTTAGAAAGTTGAAATCTTTGAAGATCATTAAAATATCATAAAACAAAATGAATATCTTGCAGACAACATTAAATTCGTTTAAAATGGTACAGCCACTTTGAAACTAAACATTCATTAGTTGCCCTATACTGGTACTAGTAGTTTGGATTGAGTTCACATATTGCCAACAATATACCATTGATCATTTTTCATTTGTGCGTGCTGAGTTTTTATTTGTACATATACAGTGATTATGAGGGTCGAACAGATAAATTTATTCACGAACAATGTTTGAAACGATCACAGCACAGCACTTTTTCAATACTTAAAAAGATTTTTTGTCGATTTCTTGAAACTCATTCTCATGAAGACTTTTTTTGAGCAATTATGAAATATTCAGCCAGAAATATTGTCATGAAGCCAGAAACTGACTGAAGAAAACAACGTGAACAGGAATTGCAAGCAATTATTGGTCGTTTCAACATCAATTTTTATAACTGAATGATTCGAGATAATCTAAATGCGTTCATGAAAAAATTCCATTTGCAAGCTCTATCATCAAAAAACATCGCATTCCATTGTTCACGTCCTCATTGAATCCCTAATTTAGATTCAAGTCTACATTGCTAATCTCGAGCAGGTATTTATGTGCTTTTTTGGGGGGAGAGATTAAGGATTCGCATGATACATTCGCTGAAGATTAAGGCGTTTGCTTCAAGAAGATTATCGAAGTTTTGTACGAATGAAATGTTGAGCGCTCAGAAATAAGTTTCAGAGTTCATCGTACTTTTTGAGGATTTCGTTGATTGATCAAAAAACATTCCCTATGAAGAGGCGTTGATTGTAATCGCTGAAAACTTTCGAATAATGCATCCGTCTGACTGAACAATTTCAAACAATGTATTCATCTAATTACACTTCAATTGAACACTAAATAAATTTCTAAGAAGAATGTGTTTGATGGAATAGTTTTGGCCGGATTCGTATGCAATCAAAGGATCGAAAGTTTGCTTTATTGTTCTCTAATTCAAGCGAATTCTCTTTGAATGTCATGAATGGCTGCTTTCAACCGTTCAGTATCGTATCATTAAAGTCGGTTCTCTAGCAAATTTCCTGAATCGTGTTTCCGTTATCTGCTAAATGTGTGTTATGTGATGATGATACTGGTTTGTTTGAATCCTTTACCAGTTCGTTTCATTTGCTTAATTTTGATGCCAAATCCTTTAGATTCGAAGCAAACATTTCCGTTCTCTGCTCTGTATTATACTACGATCTCACTCATTGGTCGCTCATCGAAATCATACATATGCTGCTAATGTTTAGATGTCATTCATTCACATGAGTCCGTCCATGTGATGGCTCGAACTTTACGGTGGACTATTTTTCCTATTTTCTGGTATAACAGATTCAGGCACCGCGTGGTCAGTTTACTGTGCAGCGATGAATTCTGGAAAGTGGGTGTATGTCGCGATGCGAGATGACATTGAAAAACGGAAAGGAAGTTGTTGATTCATAACTGAGTTGATTACTTCGAATTCGTTCCAAATGTCGGAAAATTTCCTATTGTCAACATTGAAGTTTACACCTCCGATGCATTTTCATTCAATTGTAATGAGTGCATTTGTTTTTTCGAATGGCTTATTAGAAGAATTTCTTGAAAATTCTCTTCAATATCGTGTCTGTTTCATTCGCTCAATGAATTCAGACATTAAATCAACAACATTAGAGGCAAAGTTATAGAATTTGTATTCTTTTCATTCTCTGATGATATTTCATTCCTGACAAGTCGCTCCATACTCAAGTAAATTTTGTATAGTGAAATCGTTGGATTCCACGTGAACTGAGCTGTTTTTTTGAACTGTACACAATTCAGTGCATTCATCAAGTAACGTGTAGATTTCTCACGTACCCTCGTGAACGATAGATGTTCAGCAATTTCAGCTTTGACTCACTGTAAGAGCTTAAATGAACTGAAACTTCAAACGACCGAAGATATAGGCTAAGTTCGAGACAGCGAAAATCGCTTAAGCTTACTTATTCAGAACAGCAGCCTTCTTATTGATCTGCTGAAGCACGTGATAAAAGTTAGTATAATATTTGTAGGCAAATCTACCGTTTATCCATATTTATTTTGAAATTTTACCAGTGTTCTTCTGTCCACAAGAATTTTTCGTATTCGTACGAGTGAAAATGTACTGCAGTGCCATTTTTGCCCATGCCACTGGGAAATTTTTACAATACAGTATCGTTCAGTCACTACTTACGATACGAGCAGAATTTTCCAGCTCCTCATAGCCTAAGCCGCTCACGAATTTGCTCATCAGAGTTGTTCGCTAGCTGCTCACGACAGACTTGCGGTGTAGTTGCGGTTGTTTGCTCACTGCGTGCAGTCATGAACTCGAACCGTTGCCCAGTTATGGTCAAATTTTTCTGATTTGCGGACGACTCATAATGAGCCCCCGGTGTGCTCGTTTGCTCACAATTGTAAATTATGTTATGTTGTTTCGTGTATGTTTCAAATGTTCAATGTATGCATCATTACCCTTCCACAATGCTTGCTGAGTTCGTTAAAGCGACAGAGTTGACCGGTATTCAGAAGACTTACTTCACTTCAAGAACTTTGGTTCACTAACTGAACACTTTTCCAGTTGAGAACATTCATGTTCTCAAGCTGCTATTCATGCGGAACTTCTAGCTGTTACAAGGTGCTCCCACATTTTTTGGTGATCGTAACACGGAACATTGCGCTAACCTTTGATGCAATACAAAAAGTGTTAGGTGACAAATTTAGTAATTCGGCATTTAGCACAATGATTGAGGCGAATCAACGAACTGCCCGAGATCTAAGCCTTTGAGACTGAAATGCCGGCTTGAAAATTTCCAGTTTACGAGG
>JAPYMA010000047.1:0-19293 GCA_035041965.1 Anisakis pegreffii | reverse complement strand
GTATATATTCATGTATATTGCCACAAATTATCATGTATGTTTTCATTATTTATTTATTTATTTATTCATTTTGTACATTCATTGTTGTTGTGAATATTGTAAACCTTTTTATAAGGGACATGGGTAGGGCGAAGGAGGGATGCGGCACGTAACGACCCGCTTAACTCCGGAGCCAGAGGTAGGGACTTGGACTGGCTACAGATATGGCCCATCCCACCTGATTGAAATTTTTTTCAGTTTCTACACCTCACCATTTCCCCTCTCATCCTCAATGTGGACTCTATTACTTGAATTCGTGTTGGACTCTAGCATAGAAATGAGACTAGCATATTTGCTGATGTGTATTGAGGTAGCTGTCGCAGCTTAACTTAATTTGATTTAACTTAGTCATAATTTTGACTTGACTTAGCTTGACTGTGACTGTATTATACGCCCACTGAGCCGAAACTTTGAAACGGCTTGACTGGAAATTTATCACATGTGACTTGAGTTGGTGTAGCACTTAGCGGGCTTTGACTTTGCTTAGTCAAACGTTAGTTACTGTGAGCCATATTAGCATGCGATTTAGAGTAATACTTAGCTATCTATGGACAACCTGACGCAATATCCTAGTCATGTCATGGCTGAGATTGAAGCTCTCGGAATTGATCGCTTCTTAGAATTGAAGGTATCACATGAGAGAATATATAGTTTGTTGCGGGAGGAGCTGTGACTGGGTTTGACAATAGCTGCACTGGCATACGATAAAAGAAAACTATCCCTTTAAAAATGAGTTCCACGAACGTAGGGTATGAATCGCCTTATGAAGTTAGCGGTAGGTCTGGAAAGTTCGCCTGGACCACTCACCTGAAGAGTCGAGTCGCTAGGTGGTGACTCGAAGAACGTCTCCCTTGTAGTGCTGTTTAGTGACAGCTGAAGTG
Organism: Anisakis pegreffii; assembly: GCA_035041965.1. NCBI lineage: Eukaryota > Metazoa > Nematoda > Chromadorea > Rhabditida > Anisakidae > Anisakis > Anisakis pegreffii. Next base: position 18,373 of record JAPYMA010000047.1, on the reverse strand, counting down.
AGTTGAGTGCGATATCATGTGTGCAGTTAATGGTCATTTTTAAAAAGCATATTTTGATTGCGTGGGTGATCCCAACCCGTCGAGCTGCCAACAAGAGGGGCTAGGTTTAGGTAAATGCGACAGGCGTTCCCCGCCTACCGGCAGTCTCGGCGAATCGGGGAGAAACAACTAAAAATATGCTAGCGATATTTACCCGAGTATCGCTAGCATTTATTCATCGGAACATATTACGGGCGTTCCCGGCCCGGGAAAGGCGCCGATTTGACCGGGGATAGGGCTTGCGCGTAAGTTGGCCTGAGTAGTGTGTTCGTGCATTTTCTCAGGTAACGAGGGTTCCCGGACTCACTGTGCGCACTTTCTCTTAACAGGGGGGAATTATAATCGGGTTGACCATTGGCTTGCACATATGAAATCGTTTCAATCAGTTCAATGTTGCTAAATGCATTCTAAGGAGAAATCTCTCAGGTGTTTGTGGTTACTCGCCGAAGCTTATCTATTAGCTAGTGTCATGATGGCATTCATACACATTCTCTGATGCAATCCTCATTTCCCTTGCCGGAGCAGTTATTGTCTGTCTTTAATGCTAATAAGGTACTTGATAAGTTTGAGAAATCCATTTAAATGGGATGTGAAGCATTGTGGATTCTTCAGATTTGTTTTGAAGAGCTACACTGGCATATGAAAAGAAAAAAAGAATCCCTATAAAAGTGAGTTTCAAGAACGTAGGGTATGAATCGCCTTATGAAGTTAGCGGTAGGTCTGGAAAGTTCGCCTGGACCACTCACCCTGTAGAGTCGAGTTGCTGACTGGTGACTCGAAGAACGTCTCCCTCGTAGTGCTGTTTGATAACAGCTGGAATAAAGTTCCAATGTTATCGAATGTGTTATGAGGAGAAATCTCTCAGGTGTTTGTGGTTACTCGCCGAAGCTTATCTATTAGCTAGTGTCATGATGGCATTCATACACTTCTATGATGACATCCTTATTTCCCATGCCAGTGCAGCTATTGTCCGTTATTAGTGCTAATAAGATACTTGATAAGTTTGAAAAATCTATTCAAATGAGATGTGAAGGATTGTGGGTTCTCCAGTTTGCTAACGGGGAAATATTTGAATACCATCAATTTCTGAAGTCATCGCCTCTGTTCGTAATAGTTGACCACTTCCGAGAGCTTATATCCCGGGCCAGGGTTGAACTGGATGATTGCAATTTGGGCTGCGCATAGAGGTTAAAATTTTCTCTTGACTGCTAGCACAAAGTCTCCTCAGGCTTGGAATGAGTTGGTGTGTGCGTCCTCAATAAGGTGTTTCTGAGACAGTATTTTTGGGGTAATATTGTGAAATTTTGTCATAGTTTTTTTCTGCAATCAGATGATAACTTGAGGAGTAGAAAGGCAGGAAGCATTCCTCGGATTGCTCTCATAGCTTGCGTAGACGGAGACAAGAGGTCTTATCAATAGCTTGACTTGACTTCAAACTTATTTTGAGTTCAGCCAAAATGATTTCAGCTCGCTTGATTCTGTTTCGTTTTTAATTTTGTTTTGGATTATTCAGTTGGATGTAGGCATTGAAATGCCGTGTTTGTGTGAATATTTGTTTGATTGTTCTGTTGCTGTTGTATATACGTGGGAATGAAATGTATATGGGCATTGGATATACAAGCGTGAAATATGTGAATTTGATTATGTTAATTGTTGTTTATGTTAATTTGATTGATTGTCCTATTGTCGTGATTATTTCGTGTTGTTGTTGATGTGATGATTATTTCGTGTTTTCGTGCCTTCATCACTTTTTTCACCCTGTCGTTGTTCATTACCGTGTTTTTTATGCTGTCGCGCCAGGCATAATGAGGGGAAGTATTGCTGGGCATGATTTGGTGGCGTTCTATGATTGAGACAGAATCTCAAGTTTGAAGTTCTTGCCTGGACACAGGCTCATAACTTCGCTGAGGCTTGGATAAATTTGAAAGTATCAGTGGTGCGTGGCACGACAGCTGTATTAAATATTTTTCCACGTGTTATACCACACATTACACCGAAATGGCCTGAAAGGATCAACGAGTTGTCAGGATTTGTCGAGTTTAGGATTGTCATGGCGAGAACTGCTGTAATTTTCTGCCGATAGGTTTGAGCGAATTCAAATGCAGTGTAGGTTCAAGTGAAATATCGATGTGAGAAGGCATTTTGAGGGTTTGCTAATGCAAAACACCGTTAGCGATTGAGCAAAGTGTAACTGAAATGAGTAACCATGAACTGGGGAATATTTCATGCGAAGATCGCTTGCACAGCTTATTTTGAGAAACATATTGCTGAGGAAACTTGTTAGTGAGACAAATTTCAGTGAGAAAAACTTTTGTGAGTTTATGAAAGACACTTAGCGTGTCATTTAGCATTGAATAGGAATGGCAAAGCAATGCAACGGGCAGAGCATTTATGGTATGACGTGCAGTTCATGTTAGCGTAGATCCTACGATGAGATCAACAAGCTAGAGTGAGCATCACTGTTTGAAAATCAGTAATATGCACAGAAACGGTTGCTGTCTCTGACTTGTGTTCAATTTTCTTCTTCTGCGGAGAGCATGTAACTTCGAAAAAAGCAGTCTGTGTTTCCCTCCGGCAGCCATGAATCAGGCTTCGTATCGAAACCTTCAGCAGTTTCAGTCGGCGATTCTGAGTGTACATGCATGCTCCTCTTTCCTTTGATTAGCTAAAAACTGAGTGAAGAAATTCGTGAACGTAACCACGTAAGAACAGTGACAACTGTAATGGTAGACTGCTCAGGCTAAACGTCTCTTCATTCTCCCCTCCGGTGGGAGCCTTCGAAACCTCAGGTCACCCCGCCCAGCAGCCAGTAGAAATACCATAATACCTTGGAAACGCGGATTGTAGGGTCGAAAGGGGATGTATTGTCATAATTTTACTGAAGTTTCTGGCAAGATGATTTTTTGCTCATACTTCGTTAAGATTGGTACCAATCGGTTCGCCTTGACGAGTGTACGATGAAAAGTATAAAATTGTGATCGCGTGAGAGACGTGAGGTCAGAGAAATCCTCCAAAAGCAGTCGAGCTCGATGTTTAGCTGTTTTCTTTCTTGGTTTCCTTCTAAGAAATCGGACGGTAGAAACCGCTATGATGGTGCTTAGAAATCCAGTGGCACCGCATTTTGCAGTCAGAACACAGGAATGGATACAACTGGTGAGCTGATTCGTAATTCATTGCATACAGTGCCTAATTTCAACTCGATTGATGCCAAATTTGTGATATATTGAAAAAGTAAATCCATTGGCCGGAAACCCTGAAATGACGATTTTTGCGGTTTTTAGGGCCTTGAAACGTAGGTTTTTGCTCGTAGATCGGAGATCTTCTCGTGACATTCTTGTTCTAGCAGCTAAAGGCATCTTAAAACCGTTTGGTGCGTCTAAAAATGTTCATCCTAAGCTGAGTTATGATATGTGGAAAATGCGGACCTTGAGATAGTATGGGGTTTGGTCAGGATTCTTGTGAATTTTTTAGCGGCGAAATTTTTTGTTCCTATTTCGATAATTTTGACATTTTATCTCGTTGAAAGTCTACATGAAACACAACACATGTTTCTATTATTCATTTTTATTTATTGAAAATCTTTCATAGAACACATTTACATCATTACTGTTTACAACATTACTTTCATAATATATTGTAACATTCCTTCAAATGCATAATAACCATCACGAATTAATTCAAACTAAATATACACAATTCAAATTCACAACAACATGATAGTATTATGAAAAATCTGTAAACAGAAGCAAGTATCACAGATAATAAAACAAATGGCAATGGAACATAATGATACTTCATTATGAATGTAAGTGGAAACAATTACAATTCCATTCAATTTAAAGAAAGAAATAAAGAAAGATTAATTTATACTAATTGAATTGAAAAGATCTGACAATGAGATTAATGAATTAAGTGAAACAATAATTGAATCGAAAGATCTAGTCAATTCAATTAACCATTTAAATTAGCTGAAAGAAAGACCCGAGACATCCCGAGTCAACCGGAGAAACCGGATGACTGCAGACCTCATCCCCATATCCCGGATATCGTGATTATATTACAATTACACACATACAAACATATTGCGGATATCAAAATGAATGCCAACATTCAATTTCGCGGTTAAACTTCGTTGTGCCAACCTTCGAGCGGTTTTTCAAATCGGGTGCAAAATTTTGACAGTTTTTTGCTTATAACTTTGCCGAAAATCCACCAAATCGACATCGTGACTGTCAAAAATATTGAGAAGAGGGTCATGAATTCTAACCTGAAATCAAAATCCAAAATGATTCAGTGCTGATCGAGTTTGAGCACAAAATCGATAATGGGAACGTATCGTGAAAATATTTTGCCCACCCCTCACTTTTCGTACATTTCATTCGGCAAACCGCTGTGCGGGCCGGTTGTTGGCAGTGAGCCGATGCGGTGCGTAAGCGGTTCATTTGTGATAATTAGTGACAATTGTGATGAGTTTATAAGTTATATTCCTATTTATTAGAATAATATTGTTTCGCACATTTTCTTCGTTAAGCTGCCCGAATTTCGTGCTGATTTGGACTACTTTCGAGACATTCAAAGCATCGTTTTAAGGAATTTCTGCGGAGGTTATGTGTATTTGAGGCTATTCAATAGGGGGGGGCGGGGGAGGGAAGAGTTGATCTGGTATTGAATTATCATAGAATTGATCTGATTGATTGAATTTGATTGTGATTACCAATTACTTCACTCTTTTCGTGATTATGGTTATCATTATATTGTTGCATGCTTTGTTTTTGGCTGAATATATGGAGAACGGTTTTCTTTTATTTGTGTTTTTTATGCTCTTACGCTCAATGAAGTTGTTCTTCGTTACTTGAATATTGTGACGGAGATAATACGTACCAGATGGAATAAATATTTATTTTTAACGTTATTATCATTGTTATGTACCAAACAATGAACCAACCGTCTTATGATATCGCCATGATAATCACATATATTCGTAGACCTTTCAGAATCTGAAGAACTTTAAGGAACACAAATTGTTTAACGAAACCAATTAAAGACATCGTATATGTGAAGAATTTCCACTTTTTTCTTTATTTACTTTATTCGCTCAGCTTTTACTTTATCTATTTATCTCTTTATTCGCCGCAAAATAATTTTCAAAAAAAAACGAATAAAATCACTACAAAATATTCAAACAGTCAAACGAAACGTAACACAATACAATGCAAACGAATAAATTGACTCGACTGTAAGACCATAGGAAAACAAGATAAAAATGCGATCATACACGCTTACAAATGACTGGAATACAACTCTAGAAAAAATTCCGTTTCACGAGCACAAGTAGTGGAATCGAACTGTTATTTCGGAGACAGGAAGTGATGGTTGAAACGGGTGGTGAAGTCAGCACAGCTCAGAGCGGGGATCACATTCGCAAGTTGTGTCCACGAGTGCTTCATGCACGGTTTCATGCATACCAATGAACAGTACGGATAGAACTGACGAGCTTTATGCATTTCCAGTGTGGTCACCTTATCACCAGATTCGAATTTAAGCGCACGAGCTGAAAAAGTTTGTTTTTTCATTCAAACGATCTAATAATTATCAATACGATCGACAGCTACTTCAATAAGTGATTGATAGTTCAAAAACTGGCATGATTCGACGAATACAGTTCGACTGATGAATCCCTGCTATGATGGCCTACTATGATGAAATAATGAATGTGCTGATTGATTGCTAATTAATTGATTCGACATATGAATGAATACACTGAGATGATATGTTCATTGATATGAAAGCAGTGAACAATTTCCAACCAATTCAAAAGCTAGATTATAGAGAGGTCATCAGATTTGAAAGCAATGAAATAATTATTGCGAAGGGAGCGAGGAATTCTCGTTTAAATTGAAGTCTTTCATATTCTTGTCCAAGTAAAAAGACGTTTTCATAAAGTCGTAAAGTTCAGCACCGAATTCATATGAAGAAGTACAAGGTGATTATTTCCATTGGAAATGAGTTAGCCGCTGGATCAGCACACATCTTTTTATGAGGCATTCATTCCCAACCAAAACTTTTTGTGAAGTTCAAATAAATGTCTCCACTGCATTTACTTAAACTGATACCACAGTTTATGAACAACTGCGATAATAATAATTGAGTTTATGTATGATTCGAACTAAAACAACTAATTCCAATACTCAAATCATAAATGTAAAGTAGACAGCTATAGCAATATCAATAAAACAATCATCATAATATCATAGAAGTGAATTATAAACAAACTATTTCACCAACCTATCGCATGAATATTGCACGCATGTGTAACAACCAGTATGTTGGCGTTAGATGGTGCCGCCTTTGCGATATGTTGAATAGCCTGAAAACAATTTCATTATCAGCAACTGACTGGATCGTTTCATTGACTCGAGCAAAACGTTTCAAGGAGAACGGTGTTTTAACCTGATGAGAATGTTCTTGAAATTGTAAGCAATTCTTTGATCGTAATTTAATCAAGTCGCTCATTTTGAAAAATGGCTGATAGTTTTTGTCGACTTGAATTTCATTTTTGCTCAACTCATTTTCGTCCATAAACTGTGGCACTCCCTTAAGTAAACGCTAGTGAGAAATCCATCTAAATCGGATCGAATTAATCAGTCTCAATGGACCATTTCATTTCATGTCACTGCTCAGCTCGTTCTAACTTGATGAATTTATCAGCAAAAATTTCGACCATTTATTCCTGACGCTTTTAATTGTTGAAGGGCTCACGAGAAACTTCAAGTCTTCTTTCAGATAAATCTTTCCAAAAATTTTTCATATTAAAATGACTTGAAAAGATGCAACCGAAAGATGACAAAAATCGTTTGGCGCTATGCGGAATTCAAACTCCGACCCCGTTACGCTGAATGAATAATTACCGACAACTTTATCTATTAATAATGACAATTATCAATAACAGTTCAGCACGACACAATAAACTCCGTAAATCTGCATCTGTGAAGTATATTAAAGAATGAAACATGATGCCAACAATTAAAGTTCGACATTGCATTAATTTGTTCCGAGAGCCAACCGACATTCAAAAAAATTGCTCGTTTCTTTAATGGCAAAAATTCTGCGGATCCGAAACGTTTTTGGAAAGGTGCAACCGAAAAATGGCAAAAATCATTGACGCTGCGTGGGGTTGAACTTGGGACCCCCAGTGCATTGAAACAACCGTGTGAAACAATTGCGCCACTGAGCTTCACTGCTTTTCGAAGGCATTTTCCTCACCTCAGGTCTCTCATTATACTATAAATTTGTACATTTTGTAATCCACCCATCAATCCGAGACGATTGGTACCAAAGTTATCGAAAAAGGAACATAAAACCATAATTTTCACTGCCTAGTTCATTCCAACTTGTTAAATTTATGAACAAAACGAATTCAATGACCGAATAGATTTGATAAGGAAATAATTCAATGAATGCGTGTAAACATAAATGAATGAATATCTAAAGAATTAAAATCTGAAAAACTAAATACCAATCAAGTCGAACAAACAACGAAAAAATTACTCACTAAGCGATGTATCTCACAAAAACTGTAAAGCATCGGCTCGATTCTCAAAAGAACTTTTTTCTTTTGCGCATTCGTCAGTTTATGTGCAGTTTGGATGCATCGTAACGATGGACTGCAGTAAACGGCATCGAATTCGATCGCTTTTGCTTGCAGCGCCTCGCTGATCATTTCGCACATCCTGAACTGATTACTCTCTTAATTGCGTGACAATAACTATTCGTATCATCTTCAATCAGCTCCTAAAACGACCGAAACTGAAAATTCCTTGCGCAAAAACCCATATGAGATTGTAGTTCTTAATGTAAACCTTCCAGATCATTTTAGAGAATTTGCGAAAGATTTCACAAAATGAAGTAAAATTCAAAGTGAAACATCGCACTTCGAGCCAATCACAGTGAGTGGAGGATCGTTTTTGAATGCGCTCATCGAGTTACGATGCGGTAATTCCAGCGGCTGATTCAAGTCATATCTGCAAACCTTTGCATCGTATCATTCATTTTCACTGATGAAGTTTATCAGTTGAGGATACAATAATGTGCTAATCAAATTTCATTCAAATCACCAAATTCGAATTTTTATCTCGATCATTTGAAACAAAATCGCGTGATGATCTCTTAATGTATCAGAAGGATTGAAAATGAAACGAGCTCACCATCGAAAAACTAGAAATTTATCAAACAAATTCTTGTTTCATCAATAAAAATGTTGTTCCATCTAGCGTAGTCAATTAATGACCGAAATGTTGAAATTTCATGTTATCTCAGTTCGTCAATGACATTCAATCAACGACCTGACAAGATCACAACGTTGTTTTTATACCAAACAAATGACAGATTTTGCAAGGTACTTGAGACAAACCTTTCATATTTTCCATTCACGAACGATTTTGCCATCCAATGATCGCAAATATTTGTCAGTGATTCCGAATTTCGGAACAGAAACAGCCGCATATCATTCTAAAATTTCAGTCTCTTTCTCAAATTGCAGAATTTCAAGTGCTTTATCTCGGAGATTGATGCAATCCAACTGCACTTGACGTTTTCGGCCAATCGCCCGTCTAGATGAAGAAGCAGCCGAATCCCATCACACCGCTTCCCTCTCCTCACCTTCCGCATTCCAGTTCGTTCCAAATACAACGGTACATAAGGGCAACTTGCAAGAAAGATTTTTAAAAAATGTTCTTAAAGAAGTTAATTAAACAGTTTGAAGAGTAATCCATCTAAGAAGTTTATTTACGAAGAAGTTGGGAACTTTCGTGGAAATCGCTGCTACTGCTGCTGCTCCTGCATGCCATTCATGTTCAATGATGAGCGATACGGCTCATTTTGAGAGGCACTGCTCTAGAACGTTAAATTGACGGAGTTCTCAGTGCGGCAGACGTTGGTAAGCTGACGAGTTTAGTAATTTCATCCATGAAAATTTATTTGGTGCGGAGTCATCGGTGTGTACAACAAAGCACATGAAGACACTTCTAAGCAATGCGCATGTTTCGATGAGTTATATTCACATATTTTGGTTGTAACGAACCGAATCCTGAAAACCTCTCTTCATCGCTTTCAATTCGTTCTCTTCTTCGCTATCCATTTCGAAAAGTGATTCTCGCATTGAGACGTCGCTGGAGCTTGAAGCAGAGAATTCAAGTGTGAAATTTTTTAAAATTCTTTCATATTTGAAGAACAGTTCAAAACTAACAAAAATACTTCGATGAGATGAAGTGATATGAAGGTTTCGATGAAATTTCTAAAAATTTCACTAGCTACGTATATGAAAATGTACAGGTTGTGTTCAGTAGAAACCATTTTTAAGCAGTGAATCACGCATCTATACATCATATTCCTTCATGACGACTGTCATGAGATGTTTTGAAATTTACAAAAAGTATACAACTTTTAATGAAGGATCTCCATATGCTAGTACAATTAGCAATAATGAACTAAGCTTATTAGAACTAATCTGATTAGAATAATAACAACACCAACAATACTAACAATTAAACAATGAATAAAATAATGAAAATCCTGAAATATGCTTACGGTTGACTATAAGAGAGTAGTGAAAGGAGCGAAAAAAAAAACAATCCACTCACTGATTTGATCCATCACTGAGGCCATCCAGATCCGTGTCGTCGTTTTCTAGCAACTCACCAACGGTCATTTTCCGTGGTTCGTTGAAGCGATTCGACATTTGTATTTCTTCAATCAAATCTTCACGGAAATTTCAATGTGAAACGAAGTAAAAAAGTTTCGCAAATGTACGAAAAGTTAACACAAATATGGATCCACTGAACTGTTTAATTCGGTAAGCAAGTCAGTCTCCTCTTGGTGATAAAGCAGAAGCATAGTTCGTGACAAGTTTTCCTGATCAAGAATTCGGCGAATTCATTTTTTGAGTTCATAAATTCAGTGGTTAAGTTCGAGAAATTACACACACTGATTGCATTCTCCTTTCAATGAGTCATACTTTTTCCAGAACTTATAGCCACGACTTTATATGCAACGATTAAGTCAAGTCACGCATACTGGACGATTAAGATCGCCTACGAACAAGTCTTTAGAGTTCTTAGTGCAGCAGCTGACCAGAAAAATACAACGACCACTCACCTCGTACGCAATAAATCAACTGATACTACCAAATCTTATGAATGTCCATTGCTACCGACAACGCTTGCTCTTGTTGATTTCAAAGTATGTGAATGATTGTTTTGCAAACAATGAGAATGTAAAATTTTCTGACGTTCCAAATGCATATTCCAGTGATTGTTGTTTGAAAATTTGCAAATATGTACATCGCGAAGAAAATTTCGCTAACAATAAGTAATTCGTTTAAAAATAGATTTGAAATAAACCGATTATGAGAAGACAAAATGGAAGAATAGAAGGAAGCAGTGAAGGCTAAGATGATCTGAATTATTTACTTAACGTGAACGAATGAACACGAAAATAAAGTTTGTAATATTTTGACTCATATTTAAACGTGAATGCTTTCATGACTGAACATTCCATGAGAAGAATTTTTTATGCAATCAACAATCCAGAATGAAGGAAGAGGAGCCATGTAACGAACCTTTTTCGGAGATATACAGATTAAAATCAATTGAGTAAGTGCGTTCCAAAATCGTGAAGAAATTCCAAAGTTTCCAACGACCGTAAAATTACAACCATCGGATGATCCAGATGAATTGCAAAACCCGAACTGTGAGTTCGATATGATACCCCTATAGCATCAGACAAATAACTATATCTCCTCGCAGATGCGGAATTTTCCAGTGAGCTTTTCATTTTTAGAAAGCAGAGATTCTGCTCAATCGAATGATGTACAAACTCGAATATGTTTCCGGGCAAACTTGAGAAGACGGTATGCTTGAATGTACCCATATTTCTGTAGTAATGTATAATATGCATTGATCTGTAGTGATCAAATGCATATCAATGAGCACCTCAGCGCCAGTTCAGATAGCTTTAATCAAATAGCTATAGCTCCTCAACCATGCGAAATCGCCTGACAAGATGTATGTTTTTCTGAATGCAGAGATTCCGCTCGATCGACTAGTGTGAAGAAATTGATATGTTGCTGGTCAAAGCTGAGGGTACGGTAGGTTTGGATGTGCCAACCCGCATAGCATCAGACAAATAACTACTTCTCCTCGCAGAGGCGGAATTTTCCAGTGAGCTTTTCATTTTTAGAAAGCAGAGATTCTGCTCAATCGAATGATGTACAAAATTGAATATATTTCTGGGCAAACTTGAGAAAACGGTATGCTTGAATGTACCCATATTTCTGTAGTAATGTATAATATGCATTGATCTGTAGTGATCAAATGCATATCAATGAGCACCTCAGCGCCAGTTCAGATAGCTTTAATCAAATAGCTATAGCTCCTCAACTAGGCGAAATCGCCTAACAAGATATATATTTTTCTGAATGCAGAGATTCCGCTGGATTAAATAATGCAAAAAAATTTACATATTACTAGGCAAACTTGAGGGTACAGTAAGCTCGAAGCTGGCAAACCATACAGCATTAGGAAAATAGCTATATCTCCTCATCAAATGATAATTGCTCTGCAAAATATTTGTTTTTCTGAAGGCAGAGATTCTGAGCAATCGAATACTTCAATGAAATTCACATGTTATCGGGCAAACCTGAGGGTATCGGTACCTTGAAGATCGTAACGCCGATAGCCCAGGAGCACTCCATATATTTATCTAGAGTGATTAGAAGTATATGAATGACGAGATTATGGTAGGCTTGATCATGGCATCCCGTGTAGCATTGAGAAAATAGCTATATCTCCTCATCTCATGGTAAATGCTCGGTAAAATATATGTTTTTCCGAAAGTCGAGGTTCTCAGCAATCGAATGCTGCAAAGAAATTCACATGTTATCGGGCAAGCCTGAGGGTACCGGTACCTTGAAGATCGTAACGCCTACAAAGATATATTAATGTACACAATTAATCAGTAGTGATCAAATAAATGTGAATGAGCGCCTCTGCTCTAATTGAGATGGCTTTAGAAAAATGGCTATATCTGCTCAAGAAAGCAAAATCGCTCGGCAACATATATGTTTTTCTGCATCTTGAGATCCCGCGGAATCGAACGGTGTAGAGAAATTGCTATGTCACTGGGGAAACTTGAGAGTACTGTTAACTTGAAGATGGTATTCTTGTGAATTTTTGATGAAGGAAAAATTATAGTGTGCGAAGGTTTTTTTGATTGATGAAGTGAGTTGGAGGTGTTAAGGAATAAATTGTCAAGTGAATGTCGGATACTGTGGTTGATTTCTCCTAAGTTTAAATTGTGTTCATGTCTGGATTTTGTACCTTTTCAGGGTAGTTATGTAATATTTTCGTGCTTTAAAACGTTAATGTGCTTAGAAAAGGTTACCGTTTATGATTTATTGATGGCAGTTTCTCTAGTTTGAGAAATGTGTTTGAGTTGTCTGGCGATTTTGCTCATATTGAGAGCAGTAACTGACTTTCTGAAGGTATCTCGAGTAGCTCGGCGGGGCTCACATTAATACACTGTTACTCTATTGATCAATCATCAGATTACTTCAGCAGTATTAGGAGGTTGCCATCTTCAAACTAACGCTATCTTCAAGTTCGCTGAGTAACATAGTCATTTCTTCACTCTTTTGCCTTCCCCAGATTCTCTAGTATCAGAAATGTGTTTTTACTGCCCTCTTTAATGCAAAAGTTGCATTTACATATGTGGACTGAGAATGAAGCAGTTTCATAGTCAATACCAATTTCTTGCATGTAATTCATGCGTGAAAATTTACATTCACGTTTCACAGCTCATCAATAAAGAAAGTAGATGATTGGGTGATTATCGTCGTGAAAGTTTGCGGGCTGCACGGTCGTTTGGAACGATTGTGCATAGTTCGATACTGAATAATGGGGCGATTTGCGGCTCTTTCGATTGTCCTACTGGCTGCTACGATGAGGTATGATATCCACACTTGGACAGTTCGAGATTTGTTTGGAAATGGTCTCATATGGTGTCAACGGATGGTCTTGCAGTAGGCGTTTCAGAAGAGTTTTTTGTGATGAAAGTGCGTTTCCATTCGTATTAGTGACAACTTTAACCTAATATTTTTATATTTTCAAGCCAACTTTATACTAATGTGGTAATATATATTAAAAATGATTTTTTTCAGTTTCAGTCTGCAAGCAAAACTGGCCAATGCAACTGGTCAAGTGGGAAATAAGTTGCAGAGCAATGTGCCGGCGCAAGTTCAGAATTCCGGTCAGAATCAGGCGGGAAGTTTGGCGAGTTCAAATGATACAGCACCGAATAATCGCTCAAGTGAATTGCCGACTGATCTTGCATCCGCCATCGCATCACCTTTACTGGATTACGAAGAGGATGTGGAGTTGTCGAATCCTCTCCCTCCATGTCGTTCAACACACGAGATTCTACGCATTCGTCCAGATCGACCATTCATTTTCAAACCTCAATCAGCAGATCATATGGTTCGGATACCAACGGAAAGCGACACGATGGAGTGGGTTCTTAGTATGTGATAAGTAACTGATTGTTACTGGTATCGATTCGGAAGCGAATTCAGAAGCCAGTTTTAGAGTACGGAAGTGTTTTGAATGGAAAATAAATCAAAATCTCGAGGCGAAAGTATAATGTTTCCTGCTTACATTCCGCACTATTCCTAACGAGTTCTTTATTCGTTCAGCTTGCTCGCATATGGTGTCAATGGAACAACGCATATCAGATTTTTTTATGAACACACAGTAGTAACGATCCTGTCAAGTGTCAATGGGAAGCTACATCGGAAGGAGTACTGCATCGGTAACATACGACGAAATATTAACATATGCTTAGTGTTTGAGTATGAATCTGGATTTATTCCTTACCTATTTGTAGCACATCGGTTTAGTTTATTTTCGATGCGTTTGTTTAATGATATACCTTCAATTATCAAGTCTAGCCGAATAGATATGATCACATAGTTCGATCAAACTTTTGGAATGATCACTGAATTACGATGGAGTGAACGTACTGTCAAGGCTTTATCATCGATTAGGCATTTATGTTATGTGTTCGGTTGTAAACAAACCTAGAAATGATGGCTTGCAGAATATTGGAACTGTAGTAGTGGTAAGATTTGCGAAAATGGCGGAAAATGTGTGGAAGTGGATGATGGTACCGGGATACCGCACTACACTTGTCTATGTCCATACAAGACAAGAGGACTGAACTGCGAGGAAGGTGGTTTGATTGAGCGTTAATACTTAGTTTTCATTTTCTCAGGTCCTTTCTCAGGGCATTACTATTGCTAATAGTCTTCGCTTTTGTGATGAAACGTAGTGGTAGCATTTAAAATAAACACTTTTGACCTGGAAACGTCTTATTGAGAGTGATCGTTAAGACTCGAGGGGTTCTACAGTTTGATGAATATCTCATCTCAAAACGCCGGGTTCAGTTCATGAACTTCCCTTGTGAGAAAGAGGAAGGATGTGATAGTAATGCTATACATAATAATAAAGAAGCATACACTCGTAATTCGCTGTAATTACTCACTGAATGAATAACTGGATCGTGTTGAAGCGTCAACTCATTGCGTTTCAGTGTATCCGGGTATTAGATGGCTGATTGTGCTTATCTGGTGTGTGGTGGTCGTCGAAGTTGTGATGATGGTCCTAGCGATTTATCGACACGAGTAAGTGCGCATTCAAATTGAACGAAGCTGCATGGCTGAGGAGGACTCAAAAGGCCAATTGACTAGGACATTTAGGTCATTCGTTTGGGAACCTGAAACTGATTGGGAAAAGTCTGATCTTATCGATATACTCAACAATTCTGCCTCACGATCAGGCAACCAGTTGGAGCCCAGGACTGTAAAAGTTATAATGGTAGAGGCTGAACTCATCGCGCAGTTAATATTCAGAAAAAAGAAGCAAATCCACAAATTTTTAAGCATTTTTATTGCGCTAAATCCTGCGAAGAGTTTCAACCAAAACATATTGTTTGATAGAATGTGGAGAGCATAAATACAATAGCACAAAAGACATTTGCTTATCATTACTTCTTCACTAATTCGTGTCATTTCCAATTGATATGATGCAATGAGGAATAATCAGAAATGTTTTCACTTAATTTTAGCCATCAAAAAATTTATCGCGGAATTACCAACAAAAGACGATTCGTTGATTTTTTGAATGATGCGAAGAAAAATGCTTAACGTCAACAAATGATCGATCAATTGATCACTTCATATGTCGTATTTGATTCAATAGCGCAGTTGTTCATTATCATCGCTATTAATGATTCTTGAAGAAATAAGTATAGCTCATACTCGAAAGTGTTGGTGTAGCGCATAAGTGACGGATTCAATTCATCCATCGGAACTCATTTATTTTGCCTCACCACCAGGCAATAATCATCAATTGAAAGTAATCGAAAGTACCCTTGAATACGTATATATCTCTCCGATATCATTCATTATCGCTTGTGACACTTCTTTGCATCTCTTTTCAATTGTGACATTCATTAAAACACTACAGGTCATAAAACGAACTATTAATACGAATCTTGTCTCAACCATGTTTAACGATCTTAAATCCATTCACTTCAAGCATTTTCATTGTTAGCAAGCACTGAGTTTGATCCAACCGTTGCCACATTTATCTCTGTGCTTTCTTTATGTTGTTTCATTTTGAATTCTTAACTGTAATACTTTTTATCGTATCCACAATGTGATACCAAACAATGTTAGAATGCTTTCAACTTTTTTAAATAAATTCTTCGAATCCACAAACGCTTTGTCCATTTTTTGATAAATTTGTGATACCATCGAATCTCGACGTTATATCAAAACCTAGCCCAATTACGTATTTGCTCGCCTCGACTCATTGTCAGTGAGCCTATCCTATGTGCGTCTCCCCTCCGTATTATTACGTTTACGGAAAATCTGTTAGCTTCATTTTATGAATCAACCATCATCAATGTTATAACCGTAAATTTCATGACGTTGTGCTGCCCAATGAATGAATTCCTTACAAATATTTATCATATTACGTACATAATAAAAAACCTTTTACACAGCACACAATAACGCAATTGAATAACAAAAAAAACAATTCAACATATTACGCATCATAAAATAAACAATTAAACGCAACACAATGCTTAGGATAAACATTTCGAGAAGCTCAAAACGGTTTTAAGATGGCTTTGGCCGTCAGAACGAGAGTATCACAAGAAATATTCCGAACAACCAATGAAAACCTACATTTCGAGATCCTAAAAACCGCAAAAATCGTCATTTCAGGATTTTCGGCCAATGGATTCATTTCTTGGAGTATCACAAATTTGGTATCAATCGGACCGGAATGAGGTACTAAATGCAATTAGGCACAAAGAACCTTTCTATCACTATATTTTCGTGTTACAAATCTCCAAAATGGATTCATTCTATCGTACTAGCTTCTGGACTGAACAAAACTTAAAACACAACCAACTTCATTTGTATTAATCTGTCTGGACAAGAGTGCAGCAATATCAGGATCACTATACACAGACTAATCTTATCCTCAAGTATGCATGGCAAGATGTCTCTTCTCTTAATCATCAGGTTCTTCAGTTTCGGTTGTTGTGGGATGATTTTGCTCACTGTCCTAATGTTGGCGATCATGTCGATGTATGCATGCATGAAGGAATACATTATAATATTCATTGAGCAGTTTTCTTAAAGTTGTTATCAAGTATGTTATTACCAGAGAGCGATTCACTCATCAGAGCGATTCGAATACTTCAAATTGAATATGTTGAATGTCTCAATTGTATCAATCCTCCTTTCACATGCGTTTCTTCATGATTCAATCTGATGAATTAAGAGTGCCTTACAAAAACAATCAGATATCATTATTTGGAATAGACCATATCTCATGCTCTAGTCTCCAGCAAGGACAAAAGTCCCAAATCCAGTGCTCCTTTTGATGATACAATTTCAAATAGTTGATCAGAGATCAAAGCTGTTTACACTGATATGTTCTCAATACAACGGAATTTCGCAATATGCTTCTGAATGCACGACGTCAAAAACGTCAAACGATGTTACATACTTACAATGCTTTAAACACGCACGTGTACACCTACGCACGCTCGCATCCGAGGCATGATACTCAAGATTCTCGAAACTTCTGCATCTCTACTCTCTCATATATTCCCGTTCTATTTTCTTTCTTACTAGTCATCGCAATGCTATTTCGCGATACGAATGCCCCCGTCCGTCCCTCTTAACCATTATCTCAGATCAGAAAACCAACAAAATAGAACCGAGATCCTATTCTATTATTCCATGCACGAGTATTCAGACATAAGCCCGCGTGAAGCACTCTAATTTTTTCAAAGTAAACTCGCTAGCCACCCTACGCGACCGATGAAGGCAACGTAGGGAAAACCAGCAGTACTAGCCCAGGAGCCCAGTTCTCGCCCAGTGGGCGGACCAAGTCCTGAGGCGCAGATCCAACTACGAGCTTTTTAACCGCAGCAATGACGATATACACTTTGAGAGCTGGAATTACCGCGGCTGCTGGCACCAGACTTGCCCTCTCATAGATCCTCGTTAACGGGTTTAAATTGTACCCATTCCGATAACCGGCCTCAGAGAGAACGGTCTCGTTATTTTTCGTCACTACCTCCTCATGCCGAGAGTGGGTAATTTGCGCGCCTGCTGCCTTCCTTGGATGTGGTAGCCGTTTCTCAGGCTCCCTCTCCGGAGTCGAACCCTTATTCTCCGTTACCCGTTACAACCATGGTAGGCACATAAACTACCATCGACAGTTGATAAGGCAGACACTTGATAGACACGTCGCCGGTTCAAGACCATGCGATCAGCCATAGTTATTCAGAGTCACCAATTGACGGGCCGAAACCCGATTGGTTTTAATCTAATAGATGCGCTCGTCAAAAAATCGGAGCTTTGGTGCATGTATTAGCTCTAGAATTACCACAGTTATCCACGTAGGATATCAACATCAAGTATATAATAGCTGTTGTAATGAGCCGTTCGCGGTTTCACCTTCTATAGGCCATTTGAACTTAGACATGCATGGCTTAGCCTTTGAGATAAGCATATAACCGCCGACAGAATCAATCGGGGAAATGCAGTTAACCATCACAAAACACTACACCTCACCAAAACAGCGAGTGTGCAGGTTGTCGTTCAAGCGAACTGTCACTTCACACACCTTTCCTTTCCTTTCCTTTCCTTCTCCTATTCACCGACTTCTCACCGACACACACACCTGTTCTGTGTGTG
>JAPYMA010000046.1:0-31371 GCA_035041965.1 Anisakis pegreffii | reverse complement strand
TTATTTCGCTCATAAATGTTCTGTGCGGTGCAGTTGTGGTGCGTGGTATATTTTTGTATATGTTATTCATGATTTTAGTTTGCTCACGTATTTTCTGGTGAAATTCATAATTGCACCGCAGATATTTCAAGTTCATGTAACCTTCCAATTTTTCATGTTTTTAGTATCATATCGCTTGTTAGGTTGATCGCTCAGATTGTATTGATATGAACTTGAGGAAAACTACGGATTAATTTTTTAATACTGTTCCAGATCAGAGGTGATCGAGACCGTACAAACTGTGACAGTTTAAACGATACTGTCGCCGGTCGTCATCTCAAAACAAAGGTGAGGAAATGGATCATTTCTGTGGTGGTTTAATTTGTTTGTTGGTGATATGAAATGACTTTATTGTCAACCAACCTAGTCAATTTCTCTTGATCTGGCAGAAATTTATCGTATATTCAGTAAGTATGGGTATTGTTTGAATATTCTCTGTTAGATGGCTTGGTGTATAAAACAGTTGTGTGATAATAAACATAATATTGATAGAGATGTTGATATTTTGGAAAATGTAGCAATGCGATATTTGCTTTAAAATGATACATCTTGTCAGCATTAAACCGTCATCCAATTGTAGGTAGAATCGCGTACTGATGGTTCGAACTGGATGACGAGACACAGCAACCGATGGTGACGGGCTGATGACCGATTCGATAGATCTGGTGGTATCAGTTCGTCTTTATCAATATTCAACAGTATCAAAAGTATTCATCAATCTCAGAATCAGTATTCAACAGTGGCTCTACCAAAACAACAGCAATCAACAATTCAACAATAATATTCAACAAATGTAACATCGTGGCGCAAAGAAGTGCCAGGTTAGTAGTTTCAGACTTGTACTTAGGGACACAAAATAAAATTCAGTCGTGGTCAGTGACCACTTTTTTTTACATTCTTCATTCTTTTATTCTTTAATTCATTTATGAATATTGTGAATAATGTTTGTATGTGTTGCGAACAATTAATTATAGAAGACAATACAGTGACAAATATTATAGTGTATCGTTCAATGTTATTATTGTCGATGATAAATTTGTGAAGGTATTAATGATGGTTCATATGTTTTAACTGGGGGATATTTTTAGTACTTTTTAATTGAATTGTTAATGTTATTTGCGTTATGTTACCATCATTGCGATGTAATAATGTTATTGTCACTGTATTGTCAAATGTTGAGAAGTTTAAGTCATTTGAAGCAATTTGATATTAGGGGAAAAATATTATAAACTCTGACTCAGATTATTACCTATTGGATTCAGTTTTCTATTTATTCTTTATTGTTTTGAATTAACTGAATTGTATATTACATATAATGTATATATTCATGTATATTGCCACAAATTATCATGTATGTTTTCATTATTTATTTAATTATTTATTCATTTTGTACATTCATTGTTGTTGTGAATACTGTAAACCTTTTCATAAGGGACGTGGGTAGGGCGAAGGAGGGATGCGGCACGTAACGACCCGCTTAACTCCGAAGCCAGAGGTAGGGACTTGGACTGGCCACAGATATGGCCCATCCCACCTGATTGAATTTTTTTTTCAGTTTCTACACCCCACCATTTCCCCTCGCATCCCTAATGTGGACTCTATTACATGAATTCGTGTTGGACTCTAGCATAGATATGAGACTAGCATATTTGCTGATGTGTATTGAGGTAGCTGTCGCAGCTTAACTTAATTTGATTATCTTATACATAACTTTGACTTGACTTAGCTTGACTCTGACTGTATTATAAGCCCACTGGGCCAAAACTTTGAAACGGCTTGACTGGAAATTTATCACATGTTGACTTCAGTTGATGTAGCACCTAGCGGACTTTGACTTTGCTTAGTCAAACGTCAGTTATAGTGAGCCATATTAGCATGCGATTTAGGGGAATACTTAGCTATCTATGCACAACCTGACGCAGTATCCTAGTCATGTCATGGCTGAGATTGAAGCTCTCGGAATTGATCGCTTCTTAGAATCAAAGGTATCACATGAGAGAATATATAGTTTGTTGCGGGAAGAGCTGTGACTGGGTTTGACAATAGCTGCACTGGCATATGAAAAAAGAAAACTATCCCTGTAAAACTGAGTTCCACAAACGTAGGGTATGAATCGCCTTATGAAGTTAGCGGTAGGTCTGGAAAGTTCGCCTGGACCACTCACCTGAAGAGTCGAGTCGCTAGGTGGTGACTCGAAGAACGTCTCCCTTGTAGTGCTGTTTAGTGACAGCTGAAGTGAGTTGAGTGCGATATCATGTGTGCAATTAATGGTCATTTTTAAGAAGCATATTTTGATTGCGTGGGTGATCCCAACCCGTCCAGCTGCCAACAAGAGGGGCTAGGTTTAGGTAAATGCGACAGGCGTTCCCCGCCTACCGGCAGTCTCGGCGAATCGGGGAGAAACAACTAAAAATATGCTAGCGATATTTACCCGAGTATCGCTAGCATTTATTCATCGGAACATATTAAGGGCGTTCCCGGCCCGGGAAAGGCGCCGATTTGACCGGGGATAGGGCTTGCGCGTATGTTGGCCTGAGTAGTGTGTTCGTGCATTTTCTCAGGTAACGAGGGTTCCCGGACTCACTGTGCGCACTTTCTCTTAACAGGGGGGAATTATAATCGGGTTGACCATTGGCTTGCACATATGAAATCGTTTCAATCAGTTCAATGTTGCTAAATGCATTCTAAGGAGAAATCTCTCAGGTGTTTGTGGTTACTCGCCGAAGCTTATCTATTAGCTAGTGTCATGATGGCATTCATACACATTCTCTGATGCAATCCTCATTTCCCTTGCCGGAGCAGTTATTGTCTGTCTTTAATGCTAATAAGGTACTTGATAAGTTTGAGAAATCCATTTAAATGGGATGTGAAGCATGGTGGATTCTTCAGATTTGTTTTGAAGAGCTACACTGGCATATGAGAAGAAAAAAAGAATCCCTATAAAAGTGAGTTTCAAGAACGTAGGGTATGAATCGCCTTATGAAGTTAGCGGTAGGTCTGGAAAGTTCGCCTGGACCACTCACCCTATATAGAGTCGAGTTGCTGACTGGTGACTCGAAGAACGTCTCCCTCGTAGTGCTGTTTGATAACAGCTGGAATAAAGTTCCAATGTTATCAAATGTGTTATGAGGAGAAATCTCTCAGGTGTTTGTGGTTACTCGCCGAAGCTTATCTATTAGCTAGTGTCATGATGGCATTCATACACTTCTATGATGACATCCTTATTTCCCATGCCAGTGCAGCTATTGCCCGTGCTAATCAGGCACTTGATAACTTTGAGAAATACATCCAAATGGGATGTGAAGCATTGTGGGTTCTTCAGTTTGTTAACGAGGAAATATTTGAATACCATCAAATTTTAAAGTCGTCGCCTCTATTCTTAATAGTTGACCACTTCCGAGAGCTTATGTCCCGGGCCAGGGTTGAGCTGGATGACTGCGGTTTGGGCTGCGCATAGAGGTTAGAATTTTCTCTTGACCGCTAGCACAAAGTCTCCTCAGGCTTGGAATGAGTTGGTGTGTTTGTCCTCAATAAGGTGTTTCTGAGACAGCATTTTTGAGGTAATGTTGTGAAATTTTCTCATAGTTATTAATCCGAACACTCGGATGATAACTTATGGAATATCAGGGCAGGTAAGATTCCTCGGATTGCTCTCATAGCTTGCGTAGACGGAGACAAGAGGTCTTATCAATAGCTTGACTTGACTTCAAACTTATTTTGAGTTGAGCCAAAATGATTTCAGCTCGCTTGATTCTGTTTCGTTTTTAATTTTGTTTTGGATTATTCAGTTGGATGTAGGCATTGAAATGCCGTGTTTATGTGAATATTTGTTTGATTGTTCTGTTGCTGTTGTATATACGTGGGAATGAAATGTATATGGGCATTGGATATACAAGCGTGAAATATGTGAATTTGATTATGTTAATTGTTGTTTATGTTAATTTGATTGATTGTCCTATTGTCGTGATTATTTCGTGTTGTTGTTGATGTGATGATTATTTCGTGTTTTCGTGCCTTCATCACTTTTTTCACCCTGTCGTTGTTCATTACCCTGTTTTTTATGCTGTCGCGCCAGGCATAATGAGGGGAAGTATTGCTGGGCATGATTTGGTGGCGTTCTATGATTGAGACAGAATCTCAAGTTTGAAGTTCTTGCCTGGACACAGGCTCATAACTTCGCTGAGGCTTGGATAAATTTGAAAGTATCAGTGGTGCGTGGCACGACAGCTGTATTAAATATTTTTCCACGTGTTATACCACACATTACACCGAAATGGCCTGAAAGGATCAACGAGTTGTCAGGATTTGTCGAGTTTAGGATTGTCATGGCGAGAACTGCTGTAATTTTCTGCCGATAGGTTTGAGTGAATTCAAATGCAGTGTAGGTTCAAGTGAAATATCGATGTGAGAAGGCGTTTTGAGAGTTTGCTAATGCAAAACACCGTTAACGATTGAGCAAAGTGTAATTGAAATGAGTAACCATGAACTGAGGAACATTTTACGCGACGATCGCACACATAGCTTGTTTTGAGAAACATATTGCTGAGGAAAGTTGTTAGTGAGACAAATTTCAGTGAGAAAAACTTTTGTGAGTTTATGAAAGACATTTAGCGTGTCATTTAGCATTGAATAGGAATGGCAAAGCAATGCAACGGGCAGAGCATTTATGGTATGACGTGCAGTTCATGTTAGCGTAGATCCTACGATGAGATCAACAAGCTAGAGTGAGCATCACTGTTTGAAAATCAGTAATATGCACAGAAACGGTTGCTGTCTCTGACTTGTGTTCAATTTTCTTCTTCTGTGGAGAGCATGTAACTTCGAAAAAAGCAGTCTGTGTTTCCCTCTGGCAGCCGTGAGTCAGGCTTCGTATCGAAATCTTCAGCAGTTTCAGTCGGCGATTCTGAGTGTACATGCATGCTCCTCTTTCTTTTGATTAGCTAATAACTGAGTGAAGAAATTCGTGAACGTAACCACGTAAGAACACTGACAATTGCTCAGGCTAAGCGTCTCTTCATTCTCCCCTCCGGTAGGAGCTTTCGAAAGCTCAGGTCACCCCACCCAGCAGCCAGTAGAAACACCATAATATCTCGGAAACGCGGATTATGAGGTCGAAAGGGGTATGTATGGTCAGGATTTTAGTGAAGTTTCCGGCAAGATGATTTTTTGCTCATATTTCGACAAGATTGGTACCAATCGGTTCGTCTTGGCAAGTGTACGATGAAAAGTACAAAATTGTGACTGCGTGGGAGACGTGAGGTCAGAGAAATCCTCCAGAAAACAGTTGAGCTTGATGTTTAGCTGTTTTGTTCTTTTGGTTTCCTTCTGAGAAATCGGACGGTAGAAACCGCTATGGTGGTGCTTAGAAATCGAGTGGCACCACATTTTGCGGTCAGAACACAAGAATGGATACAACTATTGAGCTGATTCGTAATTCATTGCATACAGTGCCTAATTTCAACTCAATTGATGCCAAATTTGTGATATATTGAAAAAGTAAATCCATTGGCCGGAAACCCTGAAATGACGATTTTTGCGGTTTTTAGGGCCTTGAAACGTAGGTTTTTGCTCATAGATCGGAGATCTCCTCGTGACATTCTTGTTCTAGCAGCTAAAGGCATCTTAAAACCGTTTGGTGCGTCTAAAAATGTTCATCCTAAGCTGAGTCATGATATGTGGAAAATGCGGACCTTGAGATAGTATGGGGTTTGGTCAGGATTCTTGTGAATTTTTTAGCGGCGAAATTTTTTGTTCCTGTTTCGATAATTTTGACATTTTATTTCGTTGAAAGTCTCCATGTAACACAACACATGTTTCTATTATTCATTTTTATTTATTGGAAATCTTTCATAGAACACATTTACATCATTACTGTTTACAACATTACTTTCATAATATATTGTAACATTCCTTCAAATGCATAATAACCATCACGAATTAATTCAAACTAAATATACACAATTCAAATCCACAACAACAAAAAATGCCAATGAGTGCTTAATGTTCACCATTGGTTTAATTATCGTTGCATTGATCACAATTAGATGCGAACATGCTTATTTACTCAAACTGATTGTGAATTAATTTCTACTGAAATTATTCTGCGGGCTCGAGAAAGCATTTGTTTATGTAAGGAGAGAGCTGTGGCAAACTGTCTTGGTGCATGCAATGGCTGACGTGTGTTCTGTGTGCATTAGGCCACACCCCATTTCTCGTTGACCTAGATAGCAGGACTACACGAGCTCGAGTTTTTATTGAAGACTTATTTTTCGATGTCCCTGATACGTTTTCAAATAGTTGGCAGCCTGGGGCAATGTTCATTTTTTATCATGCAATGTTTCGTTTTGATTCCTATTGGTTCTTCTCGAATTGAACCTTATTGTTAGTAAGAGTAGTGATAATGACCATGTGAAGAAATTCTTCGATCTTGATAACGCTAGTGAATGTAGAGGTTGTTTGATAGTGCGATTTGTAATATTTGCATGAATGAATCTTTAAGAGTCAAGCTTATTGTTCGTCAGACTCCAAAAGTTGTCACGCCATCTGGGAGCGTATCAAGCGACAGTCAGATGTTTGGTACGTCATCAAGCTCACTTCGTCGAAAACGTCAGTAATTTTCTGGCTTTTTTTACGGTGACTTCTCTCTGTTTATGATACTGCTGGCTGTTCATCATACGTACGTTCTGTTGAGCAAAATGATGGCACCAAAAGAAAAGCAAATAACGTACGCCCAAAGGCAGTCAACTAACCCTTGAAAGGATGCTGAGCTATTATTCTTGTGTACAAAATGTAATGCATGCACACGGTATCGCTTATATTTACAGGTGGTGCATCAGTCACAGTGTTTACTGAAGAAGGAGCGTCGATTCTGAAGGGTACGACATTAACACCCCAAATCATAGCAGATATAGACGTGTTGGCGCCTTGTTTGAACCCTGACGAGATCAGTCAACATATTAAAACCAAGGTGAATCTTTTCAAAGTTCTCATTCGCATTTTTCCTCTCGTCAGAAGCATTGCAGTGGCAGACTGCAGTAATTAAAATTGCTGTAACAGTGATTTTTCTCAATTATTTATTTGTGATTTGGCTACCAAAAGGTGAAATAGAATAACAATAGTTCTAATAGTGACAATGACAACAAAGAACTAAAAATGGAAATAAGACAAACAATAATTTAGTCTGAGTAAGAATAGCAAAAAAAGATATGGTGTCTCACAATTTCCCAATAATAGACATCTCAGTTGTTCTATTTCGTGCTGATAGCTACGACTTTACAAATTTTTCAATTTAAATTAATGAAAATTGTTCATCGATCTAATCATATCCTGAAACTCAGCCGACAACTGAGTCGTGCGAAGAGCGCATGCCGGATCTAGAATCCGAATTCGATCGTTTGGAATCAATTCGGTCGTTGGATGGTTTGAGTGAGAGAGAGCTAGTTGAAGCGGTGAAAGCAAGTGATGAACAAATGCTGCTTGACGACGAACCAGACATGACGGTGACGAATTCACTTGCATCATTGGTGGGCTATTATTTCACAAAATCGACCAGCTGATTGATTGATTGAGAGTATCGGTAATTGATTAGAAAAAGTAACTGATTGATATTACCCATATCTGAACCTATAACCATGAATGAATCCGTGTATTTATATTATGATATTAAGTCTATTAGGAGAGAGAATGATACGTCGATGGTCTAGCTTGATAGGTTGGTGAGTGATTCGCAGTGCTGGCTACTTCATTATTGACGTGAAAGAAGTTCACGTCATCATGTGTGATCACATTCGTTGAGAAATAATTTTAGCGAATTTCAGCCTCGCGATTCTCATGAAATGAACAACACTTCTGCAGAACCGATGGAAGTGGATCAAGAGAATGTGCATGACAGTAAAGATGTCGGCAGCAATCACGATGATGAAAAGACTGCCGACATTAACTCGTGCAAGGTATCGATGCATCATTTTTGCTGGTTTTGTTTCCTGTTCGACTTCATGCTTTGTAGCAGGATGTATGTCACACCAGGAGATGTATCTGGTAGCTGGAATGTTCTCGCATATTGTTTATGAGCACCATTGGTGAAGGTAGAGTGCAAACGATCTAAGCTGTGATTTTTTTCTCGTTGTCGCAGCTGTACCGTAGCTCGAGATTATTTTTTGTCAGGGCACTAGTGACTTGGTTGGCGCTCTTTTGTCAACAGTCAGTGTGTTGCCACATACAGTAATCGAAGGGGAGCTGCTATCGAGGGAAACATCATCGATCAGTCAACGGAGATATCATTCGAGAGAGCCAAATTTGGAACGTAGGTTGCGCTTCTATTCCAGAAAAGTACTGCAGAAATTTTTGCGTTTTCTGTTATTATTAGTGCAAAACTGTAATAATTATGGCAATATTGAGTCAACGATTCAGTTGAAATTCATCGGTTATCGTCCACTCTAAGCTGGACTAGAATTGAAAGTTCCTTTACTGGTGGTATTATTGATGATAATACTGCTTGAGTAGTTTACCTTTCATTTCTTATGACTTTTGTTTGAAAGTAAAGTTTTATTCCGCACCTTCATGCTTGTTACTAATCGATTTTTATCTGTTCATCTTCTTTTCTTTTGAATGCAACATGCATTGGTGAGTGAGAAAAGTAAGACATTTGTGCTATAAATTCAGCCGAAGCTAGCGACCTATTCGGTAGTGCTACAGTTCTGAATAAGCAACGAATTTCTGAAAGCATTACAGCTTTGTGCCAACAAAGATTGAGCCAAAGTCATGCTGAACGCACAACGTCTGCACATTCTGATAGCACTGCACACTCTGTTGACAAACAAAACGGTGAGTGCGGATTGTTTGGGTTGATGCTTTCATATCGCAGTATTGCATTTGATAAGCTGTTTTGAGGTCTGAAGATTGAGTCAGTCGGCATGAAGGTATTCATCATTTCGATGTTTTTTCAACTCATCCAGTTTCCCATCATCGTTTATCTTCGTTCGGTTCGCGTTTTGAATGAGGAAATGAGCAAGTAATCAAAAATGTGGTATTTCAGAGGATAAAGTTGTTCATGAATTGCGGCCATCTGACACTGAACCAATCTTCTCACCTCGAACGCTTATAAATCAATCAATTATTCATAGTAACAGTTGGCTGTGTTTTGTTGCGTTGTCGTTCCCAGTTTAAATTCACTATTTGTCATCGTCATCTCCTTAAGAAATTGTAATGTTGTTGTTTTTGATTGTCAAATAGTCGATGGTAACCTGTAGGTGACCAGTTTGACTGTTATCCATTGAATTGAGAAATAGAAGTTAGGAAGGTATTTTGTAATTGTTTAGGATTACTGATGCGCAGAGGATAGGATTAGGATCGAAGGCTCCCGACCCACCCAACTATAAGGGTGACATCCGCATAGGTTAGGAGAACCACTTTGATATTGTGCTCTAATTCAATGATGAAACCAAGCAAATGATGAATTAGGCGTTGCCATGGATTCAGATAAAACATTTTGGTCGATATCATCGTTCCTCTGCAATTTCAGAGCGATCTTTCTCACCTCTCGACGATTCTCCAGCGTTTATGGAAGCAATAAAACAAGGACCTAGTCAAACGGCAAACTATTCTACTCCACCATCGGTCAGCGCAGCCAAGACTGATACGGTTAGTTGCTCACAGTGCCTACTCGGCAGCATTCTTTTAAGTTGTTTCTCAGAAGGAAATTCAATCCATTTAAGCATATGAAATTCCTATGTGATTTGTCTATTTTGGGATGTGAGTTCTTCGAATGAAAGCGAATGATGAAAGTAAACAGGATGACATCTAAACGATTCATATGAAGATGAATGGTCTGTCTTAAGCGATATTGAAGTTGAACTACGAAGAAATTATACGTTGACGTTTCTGACAAATTTTTTGAACTGAAAAAAGTGAAAGAAAACGGTCATTACTTGTGAGTAAAGCTGAAAGGAAGAAAGCGATACCAGCAAAGTAACGGTGAACATCAAATATCAACTGAGTGGAAAGGTTTATTGCATACTCATCAATAAGGGAGGAGACTTTCAGTCGTCAGTGACATCCTTAAGACGTCGCACAACGAAATGTCGCTTCTGTGGTGCGAATTTGCGTGCTATCGATAAGTATCGTCCGGACGGAAAACTTGCTTTGGAATGTCGAAATAGACAATGTTTAAGGTTAGGTGCTCTGATAACGAATTGTGTCTCTGTTCCATATTCTGTCTACGATTTTGTCATAAACAGCAAATCACATTAATATTGTCTCATTCCTAAATATCCATTTCGAATTTCAGTTCTTGGCTTTTTTTATGTTTGATAATTTTTGCAGATTCAATGGCTGGACAGACGACCAACGATTGATCGCATCACTGAAGAGACCAAAGGTTGATTTTTTTGATTTGTTCAAATTGAATTAGTTGCTTAACGTGCTCATCACGACTAGATTCTCTCCATTGCTCTCGGTGATCCTGTAATAGATTTATATTCTCAAACCAAAACTTTGCGGTGGAAAATTGAAAACTGTCAAAGAGGGGAACCAAAATTATGAGACGTTCCCCAGCTTATCACTAGATAAATATTAGTTTGGAAGATACGAGTGGGTCATCAGTGATCGTAAAGACGTGGGAGTGGTACTGGTGAGGGTTTGATATCATTCTTATTGAATGCGCAAGAGAAGATAGTGAAATAACACGAAAGGAATTTAATTTCAGTCGAAACATGGATGGTTTCTATCAGATCCAATGCGACTTTATTATCGGATGCGTGCCAGCGACGCCACATCAGATGATGATGATCCACCGTAAGTGAATCGAACATGTTTCTAGTTTTGTTTTGTTTTAGAAACTTTAGTTGCCTCGAACATTCTAATTGCTTCAAACAATAAAAGCATTGTTTTATTATTGTTTTGCTCAGAAATGTGGTTCAAAATTAATGTTTCGATAACGATTTCAGGCCAGTCCGAAAATACGTCAATGATCATGCGTTGCTGATTCAGTGTCCGTATCAAACGACACTTTGCAAGCTTCTTTGATCAGAGCTTCTAATGTTGGTATCCGTATCTCGATGACCGATTGTATTCGAATCAGCATGATGGATCAGTCTACAATCGTCCCATTTTAAAACGTTGACAGCGCAGATTTTCTTTGATAAAATCACTTTTGCTCATCATTACGAAGTGCTCATATTTGAAATTCTCAAATATTTACTTTCAAATTGTTTCAAATGTTATTGCTGCGTGTACATTTACTTGAATCAAGTCTTACGTAATTCTGTTGACTATTCGTATTTTTTCAAGAATTGTAAAATGTTTTTTTCTCATTTTCAATTATTGTTTTCTTCAAATTTTATTGATCTCACACGCAGTTTATACTCAATTTATTCATTGTATGGTCTGAACTGAAACTATGCATGAAAAGTTGAAACCAGCTGGTTAATCCATCCATTAATCCAAAATAGTCCGATCTTGGTTCATTGATTATCCGATGGACAAACCGAAATTAAGAATGCATCTAATTTAAAATGATGAAATATGATGACAAGGAATGGGAATGCGGATTGATATTACCACCGCCAGGTTTTTATTGGAAAGTAGTTCTCGGATAGTTGCAGAGAATCGTCCAATAATTTAGCATATCGAAAATACTCTTTAAAGCGAATCGTCATCTTTCAAAAATTCAGTTCGTAATTTCATTTTTTTGAATGCTTCGCATATTTACATTTGAAATTGCATCAATTTCATCATTTTGTTGTGCGATTTTCGTGCTGTCTCATAACGCATATCAACCGTTTGCCATGCATGCTTGTTTATTGAGACGGTGTTCGAAATGAAATGAACGAACGAGTGAAAAAATTATTCTTTTTGTCGCGTTCTCATTGGTTGCGGCTGACTGGATGGATTATACGTCATTGAGCAGGCGTTTTAAGAGGTTAACTTAATCAAAGCTTTTTTTCTGTTCCTTCTAGCGAAATGGATGCTTAATGAAGGATATCCTCAAAAATAACGTATATGTTGCATCTGTATGCATCATTTCATTCCGAAACGTCGCTTCGTTCATTTCGGATGTCCACATGAAAGCAATTTTCAACAATTGATTAATCCTTAGCATCTAGAGCGCAGCTGAGGCTTATTTTTTTGTTCAGTATAGGTGGTGCTGCTCGAACGTTCGGTTTTAATGTCTGAGATCGGAACATTTCTGTTTCTGTTTGAATATATGTGAGATTTTTTTTCTGTATTGAGGGACGTTTCGTTAATGTGCGTTAATGTGTATCGTTTGCTTATAAATTTTTGTTGTTATTGAATAAATGCGAAAGTATCATTTCACGAAAATTGAGTTGTTCTCTTTCATTTATGTAAAAGAAAAGAAAAGTCAATAAAAATCGCCAAAAAAAACTGAACAAAATGCGTTTGTTTTGAGTCACTTCAGAAACCGATCTCATTTGATGTGGCCAAGCTGATTCGCTGCTCATAATGCAATTACGGCTTTTTGTTTTCGGAAATTTTTAGTGAAAATCAATTTCTAGTCAATGCAACACAGCCGGCAATGCTCGAATAATAGGCAAAATGAGATTCGTCTGGTTGGTGTTATTGTTGTTCAGCCTTAAATACGAGGCAATTCCCTGACTGTTTAATTAGTGAGTTCATTTTAAGTGGCACTGAGAGTTCGTCATAATTCATCCTATCTCAAATTCAATTCGTTCGTTCAACTTCCGAAGTCTAGCGATTAGGATGATAAAAAAACCAGTAATTTCTGCGAACGATGTGTAATTGAATTGTCTGAAGTGTAAAGTGAGATTAGTCGATAATAAAGGGTGTATTTTATCACGGGGAAGCAGCAAAAATAATTGTAAGAAGTGGAACTAATTTGATCAAAACAAAAGGATTGTAATATGGAAAGACATAGGAGGAAGCCTTTAATCGTGAACCAAAATGAGTGAATGGAGAGAGGAGAAAAGAATTCGATTCAATGAATTTCATGTAGTCTCGTCTACATGTCTATCAGCTTCTAACAACTGTTGCGGTTGATAGACTACAACGAATGATCAAGTCTAATGCGAGCCTACCCCCTCAAGTCTATCGGAATTTTACTTCAAAATCCGCCAGATCAAATTAAGTTAAGCAAGACCTATCAAGATTTCACTAATTTTCATCATCCATGCATGCTGATTTTACTCTCACACAGGCAGATCTAACGCAGATCCATCATTGATCGTCAGCTTCAACCAAAACAGTCTTTGGCATCAGTGTGTTGCTTTGACAAGATGTGATCACTACTCCATGGTTCTGTTAGAATTCCCTGAATTCATCATTGGAATGCTCAGTGGAAGTTCGTCGTCTATCATTAATTGATGTTCTCTGGTTGCATACAAATATGAATTCAGCATCCCGCCGACATCTTTTGGTTGAAGAACAAGTAACATGAATATCCATTCAGATTCCAAACACAACACATATGTATGCGTGCTCATTAGCCGTCCAATTGTAGGAGTTCTTTTGGCTTTATTGAAAATTCTCAGTAGCGCAACCCATCGTAAATGAAATTATTCAAGAAACAATCGCGCACACACCATTTTCATCATATGTATGAGCAGTACAAATGCTTTTAACTTGTGCGCACATTTATGACTAGTTTTCTACAATTTACAGCTCATTTATCAGCAATTAATCGTTGTTCCTTCTCATACAGCTGATGTTCATCGAATATGTTTGAAAATGTATTAATTGTGTTGGGTTGCCGAGTGAACGTTTCTATCATTTTCACATGTATCTCCTTCTCATACTACCTCACCGTTATATAATCAACATGTGATTATCATTTGATCACTGTTTGATCAGAGTTCATCCAGTTCTAAACGGATTACCCTGAAATTGGCATTACCTCACCCGTGATCACACAAATAAGCGAGGATTCCAAATTCAAGTTCAATGCGCTTCGAAGCTTGTTCTCATTTCCAGTTTTGATCTGATAAACTCGACGATATTCAACTCAAGAAATGGCCAAAAATAATGGCTTGAATGTTCAGTAAAAGTATGAAATTTTGGAATTTTTGCTAGTCAGTGTTTGAATTTGCAGTGACGTTTTTCAACTCATTCTTCCGTGCCATTCAATTAAAGCTCGAAACTGAAATGAACTGATTGTAAATATTCGTTATTGCGTCGAATGTGCAATGTTAGCACATATGTTGCTGTCCTGATCGCACACTTGTTTGTTTTGCCACTTCGAAACGAACACAAGCTGATAATTATGCGACGGATTCAGAGGCGATGAACGTACCAAATGGCCGTCGGCTGTTTGTTCGTTCAGTTTAACGAATTCGTTCAGTTTTAAGTGTCCTCCGTCCTTCTCGTCCTCCTCCGTTTTAGCTCACTGTCGATTCATGAGGCCAGCCAGTCCTTTCGCCAATCGCCAAGCTCTCTTAATCCATACATCACAATCAGTGCATCATTCATACTCATTCCATTTTTTGGCCAAATTACTCATTTGCTATCCTATAGTTTTGCACGAAGATTGCCATTTTTTCGCCTACAAAGTCACTTCTCATCGGAATATTTTCAAGCATTTGCAAAAGTTGGAAAATCTACTGCGTAAAAACCGCTTCAGAGAATCAAACCTGTATTTATGCGAATCGATTTTGATCCATGTTTATATCTGATGCGTTGGATCATCTTTTGAATTCATTCAGAAAATGAAGCATTTAGACAGTTCTAAATTTCATTCGCTATGTCAAGAGAATCATGCGATCTTCGTTTCCACTCAAATGTTATTCCTCTCACTCATCCATTAGCTTATTCACTGATTCCTTTCATTCATTCTTAAATGTCATTTTTTCTTTTTTGGAGAAAAACTAAATTCGGTAATGCTGATTTTCATTCTGTTAGTCGACAAACATCTGTGATCATCAAATATATGAAAAGGAAGAATGTGGTATTAGTGATATTGGTGATAACAGAGAGGTATGAACTCGTAATGAGTTGTAATTGATGATTACATCACTAAATAAATGAGTAAGTCAGCAAGCTGAATGTAGATAGATGCGCTCATTGCCTGAAGGTTCATGTGGTCAATAGAAAGCTGTTTCAGTGACCTTTGCTGTGAGTGATTTTCAGCATTTTTTGACTGAAATTGTGTTTTTTGGTCTTTTTCGGTTGAAATGCTTGTGTTTACAACGAACTGGCATTGAGTCAGTCAATTAAATACGCATCGTCGAGTTCCAGGAATTGCTTCTGGAATAACAACTGATGAACGAATATTGCATGAACAATTATTATTACATTACTCGAACAATGTCATTGTGTCAGCTATTGAATGAGTTTCGTGTTGTTACGTTTCAACAATCTTCTAAAGTATGCTACTCAAGAATAATTACTGGTATGTCAATATGTCAACTTATCGATCAATTCACTGCTTTTTATAAATATAAATACTTAAATACTATATAAATACTATATAAATATACAAATACTATATAAATACTTTTTATAAATACACAAGGAGAACCTGATTGAATCTCTTTAAATAGCCGATCTTTGTGGCAGCTTGAAAGGCCAATAAAAATGAATGTGCAACAGAGAGCACCCGTCAAAATTTTGTTCAAAGGATAGCTTGTTCATTCATTCTTGTTCATCAAAGAGAGTTCAAAGGAATCGTTCATTCTCAAAAATGCATTAAACGAATTGGATTCGAGAAAGTGCTTTAGCGCGATGTTCAATTGTTGCGGTTCGAAGTGTTGTCCGATCACGCGGTCACCAACTGATAACAAAAGTTGCCTCATTGAAAATGCAATAAATGTTTTTTGGCTGGTTTTGTTTCGGTGAGAATTGCTACATTTCATTGCATTCATTCTTGATCAAATGAATGTGATTTCGTTCTCGAAATAGTAGCGACGCTTATTGATTTGTTTTGTTGCGAATGGAAGTAATAAGAAGGCGATTAAGTTTTGCATTGAATGTATTCAATGCAGAAAGAAATTCACAAAAACGAATTTTCTCCTATTCCTCTTTCATTCTTTATACTCGTCTCAATTGTTGGAATTTTTCTCGCTGGTTGCTGAAAGTTTCTCATTGCTTTTTTATGAAGGTTTCTTTACATTCCATTTGATCATTCATTGAATTGTGGACATTTCAGTGTGCCTCATTCTTGTCACTCAAAGCGATCATCGTGTGACAAGTACGGAATATTGCCACTTGTTAAATTACAACATATTTTTGAGTGAAATTTTTTTTTCGATATCATGCGATTGAATGTCTCATTCAGTTCTTTCTTTCAGCTCTTCACTTTATGATAATCATCCATCTTTAGGTAATACCTCGCACATTGCTTTTTACAGTTGTGGTTGTTGAAAGGTGA
Source organism: Anisakis pegreffii (assembly GCA_035041965.1). Lineage (NCBI taxonomy): Eukaryota > Metazoa > Nematoda > Chromadorea > Rhabditida > Anisakidae > Anisakis > Anisakis pegreffii. Next base: position 14,996 of record JAPYMA010000046.1, on the reverse strand, counting down.
ACGTTGAATGAACGCCTTCTCGTTTAACTATGATCACTCGTTTGTCGACTACCTAGTAATTATATGAAGAAACGGGATGAAGCCGCGAAGTAAACGATATGCTTGTTTTTTGCATGAAACGAATATGGTACACGTCATTCATACTGGTGGATTAAATGCTGTGTTATGTCTGCAATGGGTGAATGTGACGATTCTAAATGATTCTAGAAAGTAGTATATCTCCAAAGAGTCGTTTCGCTTTGCACTGAATTCAGCACTGTATTTGTTCCAAACTGCTTCAAGCAGTCACAATTAACGCCAAGCTCATGAACATATTCAAGATAACATTGATGTTCTACTTCTATTCGAACTTTTTAGTCGCTTTTCAGACATTATCCATTCTTTGTATTTGTGATGTGGCATGAATTTATGGCTTCATTCAATTACTTGTTTCTTTGAGAAATTCAGTTACATTTTTTGTTTGAGAATTACTTTTCTGATATTTTGACTGATGGAAAGAAAAAATGAGCAAATGTTTTGAGACAAACCCTATCCGGAAGCACTGATTGCAGCGTTTCTACTGCTTCTTTGTATATTCAGTTAAAAACTTTTTTTCAGCGCCTAAGAGGTACTCATATTTGACGCGTGATTGAAACAAGTTATAGGAAACTGCTCGAATGTTTCCATGGAATTTCGGTGAAAATATTGAGATCATTCGCCACCCTTTGGATCTAAATTTCATTAGTTATTCTATTGTGAGTCTGATCAAATGATTGAACTGATGGAACAAATTGAACAAAAAATTGACGGTTGTAATGCCTAGAAATGTTTTTCGCTGACATTCATTTGCATTCATTGAGATGCATATCGACTACTTTATAGGAAATGGTTTTTTCTGGGAAGATTTCTAATCAATATCTGAGAAGATCGTTTATAGTTGAGAAATACCGATGAGATCGATGAAGGATATCCACGATTCAAAAAACTCTCTTGTTCATCGTCACTAATCGTGCCTTCTTTGTCGAATTTAAGCATGAATTTCATCAAATTTTCCATTTCCACCACTCTCTTCATTCTTATCGCTCATTGAGCAAGGCAACCGAAAATGTGTATTTTTATGCGCACACATGAATTCATGTTTGTGTTTGTGTATGATTGAGCTGAAGTGGGTGGTAAGATTTTCTGAATTAATGAATTGACACAAGTGAACGTTTCATGTTTCCCATTGTCGATGTCCAATCTGAAGCTGAATATAATACATCCGCTGTAAGCGCACGTATAAAGAAATCGACGAGCAATTCACTTATCTTTTCATGTATTCACTTATTCATTCATTCATTCTTTCATTTCCGTTTCCAATCGGATAATTATTTCAAGCAGCATGAAGATGTGATGTTGAAATCGCATCAAGTCTCGATCATCCCGGTGGAACATGATTAACTGATTGCGTGTTTCCGTTCCTCGATATATCTCATGTTATCTAATACAATTGAATAGAATATATGTACCTTTTCATCTTGACAAATTTGTCATCCATTATTTGTGACATCATTATATTGATGGTTGATGTACTCAATCCATCAGCCACGTCCTTCTCCTCCTCCTCAGTATTGCTTTAAATCTCAATTCTGTTCTTCATTTCTTTACAGCATAGGAAACAGATAAAGGAAAGGACGTGTGAGTACTCAACGAATAAATGCTCATTTGTATGCATGAAACGATGACGACACTAAAGATGAGACTTGTAGAATTTCATATTGTTTTTCGTTTCATTTGCAAGCGTACACTTCCCACTGCCCTAATCCTCTTCATTTATCAACTGCACAATGCGATGGAGAAAAATTCATCAGTGTATTCGCGTGAAAAGCAATCAACAGAAGCCATTTTCTGAAATTTTTTCATTTGTTTCGCATAAATTCTGCGCAATTGTTCTATTCTACTGAACGTTTTGATGAACAATTATGTCTTCAGATGATCAAAAAAATAAATCAATGATAGCAGAGAAGTTTTCGCATTGGGACATTGCAGTAGTTATGTGCAGAATGCAGAAAATTATCAGTCTGTTCCGGGAGAACCTCGTGATTGAAAGGGAACACAAAAATCTCTCGAAAATTTTCATCTTCATTCACTTTTGATTGGAATCATACGTATTGCTGCAGTGACAAAGGTAAACGAACGTAGGAGGCGTAATTTTGATCTCAGCTGATCTGCACACGTGTAATCCAAATGAATACAGTTCAAGCACATTTTCAGAGACATTTAATCATGAAAATTAAATGAAAGTAATAAGTAACTAGCTTTTGAATGCTGCAAATTAGTTGATTAACTCCTCTCGCGCAGGAAACGTCATCATTGCAAGTATTATTAATAGTAAGATGACTGACTCTAAAATGTTTTCGTTTTCACGTAATCAAGCTAATAGGCAGCATTAACTTAATTTCTAGCTCTAAATCATCTTCTTTTGAGTGTTACATTGCATTTTTTTCACCGATTGTGATGTATATGCTTGCACTGTTGCAACGTCACTTTGAGCTTGCAATATAACGTGTAACTGAATTATATTCCGAGCCTTCGAGAGGAACTCTTTTAAGATATGTTCAACCAGGTGCAACATATGATTAGTTGTAATGGAATGAGTACGTATTAGACAAGTATTTTGTATGGTAAGACCATAATTACCTCCGTGCTTTGTCGAAAGCGACTTGATGATAACCAGAATGAAGCGTGTGCATCGCATGAGATTCAAAAACACCAATCGCATGCTCTCGATCAAGCCCCATCTTGATACGCGTCTATATTTAAGTCAGTCGGAAGCTTTAAGCCTCTCGAAAGACATCTGTCAGCTGTTATGCTTCTCTTGAATTGCATGTGTCACGAACGATGACGAGATGATTCAAGCGTCTTTTAGAGATAAGTTTTGAAGAAAGTGTACACATGCAACTTCATTCACTCATATGGTCAAGATGTTCGTTCGATAATTTCATGAATTAGAGTGTTTTTAGCCGTTAAATTCAATAATGAAGTATCGATCATGATGGGTGGATAGCGTTCGAGGTTGGGGGCTTAGCATTGGAACACAAATGATGTATGATGCTTTGTCATGACAACTGCGTTTAGATGATGGAATTTTGTTACAGCCCAACGAAGTAATTACTCGTTGTTTCACCTAGTATTGTTCCTTATTCACATATAGTATGTCTTGGGTATCTTTTTAATTGGAGCATGACACGATGAAGCTTTTTCAGTATCAACAGATCTTGTTGGTCAATCCAGTGATGCAGCATTCGACTTGTTTTATAGTTTTGAGCATAAGAATCATGATCATTATTAACGTGATTATCAATTATTAGTATTAGTTTCATTTCATTAACGTTAGGATCGGTAATATGAATTATATTTTTGTCAGTGCTATCATAATATTTTCATTTCTACCACAGTTAGAGTTTCATGTGTTGATATTTTTCTGTTATTATCATGATCACTGCAATTAAAATCCTGTCTTAATCTCTGTGACGATTTTTTCATCATTGAATTGTCCACATCCCCTCTAGTACTGTTTACAGTAGTCTCAGTGCTATTCTTAACCTTACTGTTATCTCATCGTTGTCTGCATTACTGGTATTATCCCTATCATTTGCATTATTTTTGCCATATCTGTCACTGCTTTTACGAGTTCCACTCATATGATATGAATTTTTTAAAGCAAACATAAAGGTCGCTGTCTGCATTTATGCTATACGATAATCACAATACTCTTACTCTAATTATGATTTATAGCTTCATATTTCAAGTTGTTTTTATCATTTAATTTAATCGAGTTAATGCACTCTCATCGACAATAAAATGTTAATCGCTTAATTAAAGTTTGCTCTTTGAACTGCGAAAATTTTTTCGTTGTTCATTTTTCATTCATGCTTAATCCTACTAACATCCATCACGAAATATTCCTTATCCACAAACCACAATTCCATTTTTCATTGAATTGTTGAATGATGTAGCATAACGCCTTTTCACTTCACTAATCTACAATTCATTTGTGCACCCTTAATTCTGAGCGAACTCGCTCAGTTATTGCTGCCTCAACGATCTGCTATAGATCAATTGTTTCTTTGTTGCTAAATGAATTTTATTTTGAACAATATATTGGACCGTTCAAAGACTGAAGAACGTGTAATGAGTCGTAAACTGATATCCGATATTGGATTAGGCTATACATCAAAGAACGTATTGCTTCATTCTCGAATCATAATTGAATTATTTCAGCACTGTTAGGGATTTCAACATTGTTCATATGAGGGAGTACCACTTCATTACGGATTGCTAAATTTCAGCTTCATTAATTGCCAGTCTCAGGAGATGATTCGACGTAATTATTCTGTTGAATTTCACATTTTTGAATTCATTATCATATTCTTGAAATCTGTGTTTATCTAAACTCCATCTCCTTATAATTTTTTACACTGTTTGCCTTCAGTTCTTCGTGCAGAACTGCTTAAATATGTAAACACTTGATCATTTTTCATGCATTTTCATTCATATTGAATTCATCTCTCTTGTGAATGCAATTCATCCGAATATCACGACACCTACATAAGTAATCAACGCTTCCGTTTTGTCTCATTCCAGCCATGACGACTGATGACGTGCGTGCTTTCACTTACTTATTTGGTGTATTCGTTACATTAGCATACATTTGATTTACATAAGCAGTTGTTATGCGATCGATCTGTTTTCATGTAATTCTTTTGGTCACAGGATCGATCTCATCCCATAAGGCATTAAAGCACTCCCTCACTCCTTGAGCACTTTTTGCGTGTGTATTTCTCGAATGCAATCAACCTTTATGATAGTGCGTTCACAGTCAAATTGCGTGCTCTGCAACAACACCCGAACAACAGAATATATCTGGAGATATCTTTCACTGAAATGAACAACTAAGTGCATGATTAAAAAATGGTTACGTGATGAATTTGAAATATCCAACGAACCATTATAACTCTTCAGTTTTTTAGCGTAAAGTAATGAAAATAGACTAGCGACTAAAGACTTCTTCTTACGATTATTTCATAAAAACTTTCGAATATTCACCTCAAATGGTGTTTTTTTCGCATGTTCACCTCAGATGATTGCTACACTCGCAATTTGTTGATGACGAAAGCTGTGAAATGGTGATGTCCCGTTTCCATGTAAAATGGCCTATTCCTGTTTTGTTCGAGCACAATAGAACGGAACTTCCGCTTTCAAAATAATAGGTTCGACAATAGAACAGAATAAAACAGAATCGGATAGTTTCGAACATTCGGATTGAGACTAGGGTTTGCAAAACTCGACCGTGTTTCACGATGGGGATCAAACTGGGGGATCGTTTTTCAATCCCGGGATGAGTCGTATTTCAACAAATCTTGGGATTTTTCACACAATCATAAATCTCAGGATCGGAATTGAGATTCAAAAGTCGGGATCCGGGATTCCGTGCAAATTTTGTTCGAGTACATGAAAAGAGAGCAAAATAAATAGTTCAGGTTTGTAATGAAATTGAATTAGTTCGAAATTTTTTCGGGTATATGTAGATAGGGAAGATAGCGGAGCAGCTTGATAGAGTGTGACCATAGAACAGAACAAATGAAAGATTCGAAAGAGTGGAGCGTATTAGAAGGAAAGAGTTCGCCAAAAGTATTGAGCCAAGTCAGTATTACTTTGAGAACATCTCAGCGAGTTCAGTTTGCAATCAACCCGTAAAGCTGATGCGCAATAGACATTTTAATCTAAATAGTGCACTTTTATGGTGATCGGTCGAGTGAAAACTAATCCTAAACTAACAGTAAACAGACATGAATGTGCGTGACAGTCGCATAGAACAGTGATTCTCACGTTCGGGTGTTCCATTACCCCTTTTGATGATCTGGCAAGCCGCCGTTACCCTTCCTCCTACCAAATATGGAAATCGCCCGTGTTATGTTCAGATGACCGTTACTTGCAATGCTATTAGCTCGTCCATGATGGTAAACGACATAGTAGCTGGGTCTTCGCTTGTTAGACCGTTGTGTTCCTCAGTACTGCAATCGAATAAGATTGCATGAAAAGCTATTGTCTATGACACGCTCACTTCAAATTGATTTAAATATTTCAGACGTGTGGTGTTCACTCTCATAGCTATTACATGCGAATATCGTTCTGTTGATGAGTTTTTCTCATTCACTTCGTCTCATTTCACATTACAGTCCGAATCAATTTGTTATTCTGTAAGATATACTATTTATGGATACGTTGACGAGTGTTGACAGCCGAAATCAACAATACAGCAATCGAATTGAATTGCTCAACAATGTTCGACAGTTAAATGATCAATTATAGAGTGCATTTGACAGAATGAGAATTTGACTTTAATTGTGAAATGAATGAGAAATTAGCAGAAGGGAACATTTTTGATGATTGAAGATGTGGAAGTAATTATAGCAGCAAGGAAAAGAATGAAAACCTTGCTAAAACGAATGAAAACCTTGTTAGGCCGCACGAGCTAATGAAAAGTGTTGCCATCAAGTGACCGTTTTTAATATCCAAGTTAAAAAGCGCCATCACAAGGACATTCTATCATAACATAACAACTGCACGAAATACTAATTTCGCGACCCCTTCACTACCACTTGTCACCTCCTAATTTCTCAAAATAGGTGATTCCACCCCTTATGAGAACCACTCGCATAGAATCAGTACACATTTTGAACTTTCATTTCGTTGAATTCCCTCCGGAAAGCGTAAATCGGAACGAGAAGAAAGGGTACATGAGTGTATGCTGACTTTTCGTAGCATCGTTGCTGTTGTTATTGCTATGGTCATTGTGGCTGTTATTATGTTCGTTGCCCTTTACAGTGTGATTGTCAGTGATGTTTTCGTGTTTGCACAATATCATGAATTCATCTCCGGATGACAGAAACCAAACATTTCAACTTTTCGCAAGCATTTGATTGATTGAGATTGATAGTCTGCTTCCAGGCAGCATTACGACAAATGGGATGGCAAATCAATCCACTTTTACGATTGAACAGAACAGAACAAAACCGAGCAGTGGATGCATTTCACTACCGATCATCATCGTTCGGATATTTTTGATCGATACGCATCAAGCCGAAACGAAATGAGCCTTGTTGTTTTGCTTTCGGTCAGCTTCTGCGAATACCTACAAAAACTCCGAAAGGAGACCCGTTTAAACCTCTGCAGTTGCAAACTTATGAAGCTGTATATTCGAAGGAGCCATTCTGGCCATTAAAGCATCCACTGGGTTAATTACGAGTTGTTTTGGTCAGCGAATATCAATGGTTTGCACATCTGCGAATGTCATAATGTACTGAATCTCTGGCATGTTCAGCTGTATGGATGCGCTCTAAACTGAACACAAATGTTGGTGCATTCACTTGAATGAGAAGCACTTTGTTAGGGCTGTCACAAACACGTTCTCATTTCATTTACCGTAACACTTACAGGTTCTTATTTAATGAATTCATCGAATAAAGATGGCGAAATTGAGAGGATACTAGAATTTTCAGGAAAAAAAGTGGCTCGTTCCATTAACAATAAGCACTCCTTCAATAAAAATTTCAAAAAAATATTTTGCCTCTAAAAATTCAACGTCAATCAATTGCTTATGGCGATTATTGCGGTCGTTGCGAGAATTTTACGTTTATGGTCTTTTTTTCTTGTAGAAACTACAATCGTTGAATGCTTGTAGAAAATTGATTTATTGCTTACATTTGCTGTTTTTTGCTAACTACACAATAACTTTATTCGACTCCATTTTTGACCATTCCACGTGTTCTAGTCATTGTTCGTTTTTTACTAGTGCTTTCTAGTTTCTGGTATTATTTCTCGAGCATCGTCATGCTTTTCTGCTTGAACTTAAGTTCAGTGTTCCAATGTTATCGGTTTCGTTGTTTTCAGCCACCTGACTGAATACTTTGATCAAATATCGTTTGATCGTCGGCCTGAGGAATCCATCCCCGGAGAGGAGTCAATTAATCATTTATTCGAACATTCATACAATGGGGAAGCCATAATGAATTGCTACCCAGATCGTGTGGTTTTCAGATGCGAACGGAAGAATTAATAAATCAATGTCCTAGTGAATGATACAACTATATGTGGATAAATTTCAACGAATCGTGAATCAATTTTGCTTATCAATTTAGTTTCGTTATTGAATTGGACTACGGAACATTTCGTTTCCTTTGGATTATTATTAATTGATAATGATGAAATTCGCGAAGTTATGGAATGAAGATGAAACCAAAATCAAAATTTGACTTAAAATATGGCAAAACATAAGCAGTTGATTTCATCGAAACGGAACGATTGAACGAAAAAAAAACAAAACAATAAGCAGACGATAATTTACTTGGATCGATTACTTCTTGTTTATTGCGCATTTTCGGTCGAACTCCATCAGGAATTTTGATATTAAAAACTGGGTTTTGATGAGTGCCGATGCTTGTGTTTACCTCAGAGAATACGATTCCATTTTCTCGCATCTAAAACGAGAGCGTTTTTGCAATATTCTCATGTAATCGACGCTTCTACTGTCTTAATACACCTACATTTCCATGCGTTCAATTGAACAACTAGCGAAGGCGCAACCATTTTCTCAGTGATCTTTTAAAGGATAAATAGTCATGAAAATGGTATTTCCAGGCACGGGTTAGTACCTTGTTCATTCGCTTTCTAGTCGTTGCCTCCTCATTTATTATCAGTCATCTTCATTTCAGATTAGACTAATTGAAATTGTTCGCTTTTATTTTGTTCGAACTTAACGTGTATATTTTGATCATATTGATCAGAGGTGATTGATTACCTTGTCTTGTGTGTGCTTATATATCATTATATTTAGTAATCCCAAACCCATTACTCGAAATAGTTGGGCTCCATGGGACGAACATTATACCTTTATGATCGCGAAATCAATAATCGAGATTAGATTTCCATGTAAATGAATGATACTTTCCTGCGTTACTTTCGTTATTTCCACACTTTTGTGTGGAAATGAGGATATCAATAGAGGAATGACACAATTTTGTGATATGAGCCATAACCGAAAGGCATGATGAACTCGTAATAAGTTGTAGTTGCTGATGAAATTGATAATCGCTGATAATTACTGATAAAACAAATGTATAAAATACCATCAGCGTGAATTATTTTATCTTTTGCATTTTTCGTGTTTAATCGTTCACATGACTAGATTCCCAAGATTCCATGCAAATAAACTTGTGAGTGGATATTTATTTTATTCACCTCAGTAAAAGCTGAATAACTTTGCTATATTAACTAAATAACCTTTCTGTTCCTGATGAAATATCGCTTGTTTAATCGTGCAATCACTCGACTACGATTAAAATGCATCATTAACACACTATAAATTATTTAATGTTTTAAAACCTCTGTCATTTCAGAGACATAGAATGAAATCATCTCGCAGTCGATACTAATCTTAACCAACCAACGCATGTATATATGGCACTGATCAAACATCATTCCACTGATATTGTTCGATCGATCGGCCGATACTGATCATTCAACAGATACTGATCGATAGAAAAGTGAACGGCAGAATGTATCGGCTAATGTTCTCGTGCTATACGACCATCTTCGAGTCAGTGTCGTTTCGGAGGCATTTCTTCCGTCGTCGTAAATGCAGCAGCAATAATACGGACGAGAAACGTTTAACGCTTAGCCAGGAGACCGTGACTGATGCACAGACCGAGATGAGCAATATGGCGGCGACGACAATCGATGCAGAGGAGGATGACTATTCGCTGTCGGATGAGGAACGATTGTGGCAACAACTGCGGGAACGATTGAATTCGGCCGATGAACGCAACGCAAATCCGCCAACGATCATTGTTCAAAACACTGATCTGCAAAGCGAACTCGAAAGCGAACGACCTGAGGTAAATGTGAACGAATATGCTCGCTTTACAGTGTCTTTATCGAAATCGCCATTGCATCGAAGCAATTTCACTTCTTTGATCCCAACATTGACTATTGCATGCTTTTCGACTAGGATATTTTGAGCTCGCTTGGACTAAGGCTTGCCCAAGCAATGATTCGGAGTTTGATTGTGGTTTTTTGCATCCGAATTGAAACTGGAACTGCGCACTGGCGTTCACGCTTTCATGCAGGCACTCGGAATTTCAACGTGAATTAGCGTGTGATCCAAAAACAATCCAGTGAAATTGAATGTTTCAATCTGCGTTCTAAGAATTCCGCCATTCGGAAATGTCATTCACATATAATATGCTGGCAGGTTAGTCTTACCGTGTGACATTCTTCACTTCTTCGAATGAAAATGGGAAACAGCTTTGGCAATTTGAAACGGAATGAAACTTCCGAATTCACGTCAGTTCACGTTAACTTCGGTTTTCACACTGTAGAAGAAGTACCTTTCTACTAGACCAACTACATTGATGGCTAAATTCAATTGTTTAAAAGAACAGATTTAATGATCTCATTCGCTGAATCGTTAGCGAAAATTGAAATAGCTGTGCTTGACCACAATTCTATCTCAAGAGCAATGTTGCGCTCCTTTGCTATTAGTTCCAAAGTGCAGTTAAAAGCTGAACAATTTAAAACTTTGAAAGCGAAAATCTTCTCAAGCGACAATACACGAGTCATCTTTAGAATATGCTCAAATTCTTGATGGACAAGATAATAAAAATCTGATTTTCAACAATCCACCATCTGTTACAACTGGAATGTTGGCAGACAGCTTCTGTGTGTCAAAATAAACCGCAAAGAAAACGCAAGCACAAGCAATTTGTCATAATTTTGAGCTGTCTTCTCTGAGCTGTCAGGAACTAAATAAATATGTATGAGAATACAAATGCATTCGAAACTTGAGAACACTCGCAAAAAATACGTCAGTCTAGGAATTATTTAATTGAGTGGTTTAATTCCCGTGAGTCGAAGCCAAGCATATTGCATATCTGACAAGATGTTGACTGAAGAAAATTTGTGTTGTTGTTATTGTTCTGCTATAATTTCATGCAAAATTTAACGACATGTTTATGAATGTGTTCACTGCTAATCAGACTGACTAAAATGTGAACATAACAACAAATTCAACCGACGAAAAGAATTCGATCAGTGTTTTGCCTTTTTTGCGTGTCTAATTTTGACAAGAGTGATGATGCTTGTGACAGAAACTGAGGCGTTGTCAGCTTCAGACTGCTCATTGAGCGTGAAAAACATCTTGGAGACTAACGCAGTAAGTGACAGACTGTTTCCGGTGCTGAATCAATTGCTATTAGCACAATTTGTTTATGATGTCAGCCGTGAATACGAATTAGTTACATGCATGCTTATGATGCATGTTTTTTTGAAATGGCGTCTTACCGAATGAACGATGAATGTGGATGGATATAGCTTATGTAAACACAAACATCGACGAAAAACGTTTCAAATCATATTTCGAATCATCGACCAGAAACATTTCCGATCAAATCATTCAAATCAACATTCGTCTTTCTCTGATGAATATGTTGATATGCCGTTTTAACGAATCACTCCATTTCGACGATGAGAGATAAGTGAGGACAGAGAATAGAACACATGGAAGCATGCACGAATACAATGGTTAAGTTCGAGAAAAGTCACGGAAAAGTTACGAAATCAATGAGGAATTGTGAAAGTTTTAGTTGGTAATCTTACGTTGAATCGGCTGAATGAACCAAATAATCGATGATTCGTATGTTACGTTCAAAGTTTCGTGATGAATCATTGAGAAGATGCCTCAATTGAAGCATTCGCTCGCATTCAAGCATGACACGAATATGTGAAAAAGGATTGGTGATTTTCGAAGAAATTTCAGAAGTCAGACGACAGATTTCAAACAATTTTCAATTCAGATTACGCCAATTATATGCATGTTTACAATCAGTAACGAATAAGCAAACATCACCGACAATTAAATCAGTCTGTGCCTGAAAGGCATGATTCGATCACGCTGTCGTACACAACCAGAAATTCTATTATTAGTTTCGTAAAAAGTGTTCAGTTTCCAGCTTTGCCTCATCGATGAACGTACATTGCGTAAAATTTTTAGCTGCCTAAAATCCCTGGGTTTTTTGGGTTTTCTCTTGAAATCTCTGAAATCTCTAAATACAGTCAATCCCTAACGACTTCGATTTCACATTTTCAACTTCTTATCAAAAATCAAAAGAGAAGTGAGCGTTTACTCGCATGTTTTGATTTCAAATAACTTAGGGAGGAGCCTACGATTAGATTCATGTTCGTTTCAGGCTCTGCAATAGTTCGCTGTTTTTTGATGCCAAAGCAAAACTTGCGGATTTTTTCTACTCGTCATTTTTCGCTCTGTGCCCATGCATAAGGCACCACAATGCATCAGAATGATCACTTGGTTGATCAAATTATTCCTCTGTCTCGATGACAACTTCGATTGCATTTTCATACTCGTCAGATTCTCGCGTCACATTCCTCAAATATCTGCGCTACCATTGTTGAATCATCACCGCCAATATCATGTCACAGTAGGCATCACTCGGAATCTCAGTTTTCATTCCGAACCTTCATTCAACATTTGAAGTTTCCCTAGTGTACTGATTATCATAAACTAGTGATTCTTAACGTACCGAATGAATTTCCTCTCACGTTCGATGCATATTACATAACAGCTATACGAAATTCCATTGAATAAATCCATATTATCCTATTCGTCGTATATCTTAAGGATTTGAAAATTTCTTTAGACATTCTTAACTGTTAATTCTCTTCCTCTTACAAAAACTAAAGAATCTAAGCGATAATAGGTTATTTTTTTGAATCGTCTTAATGGCTTCACACTTAGTTGTCCATCCTTTGCTGTGATCCCTCTACATACATAAATGAATACTCTTAAAATGTATTGGAAAATGTGCATATTCTGTGAGGATTTCGAAATGGTTTGCATACTTTACTGCACTAATGCGTTGTTGTGATGAAATGTGCTGCTATTCTCGTCCGCCTTTACATGTTACGATTTCAAAACATCGCACTTTCGTATCAATGTTCGAGCACGAGAAATGAAAGCAAAGTGCAACTGTTTTGAGAGAAAACCGATAAAATTCCTCAAAATATAGATTTGAATCTGCGCAAAATAGCCATGAAATGAAGAAAGATTCAATTTCCGGTGTTCATGCTGTTCGAAAAGCGAAAAAAGCTTGCGATTAAATGTATAATTGTAAGGTTTTTCACTCGGATAACAACGCTGACAAAGAGAGAATAAGCACTACAGTAAGATTTCAGATCGCTATCGTTCTGAATCGGGAATGTATTAAACATTAAGAAGCCATTAGAATGTCAACAATGTATCGGGAAATCGCTCATTTCGGAGAGCAATTAGATTTTATTGGAGTATTTTCTGAAAGCATATTCTGAAGCTAGCCATCAGTATGGTGCGTAGTTACTCTTTAAGTAATGCTGTCACTCAGTCTTGTTAGTATCACCACTTATTGTATTTCTGTGTGAAGTGTTGATTTCTTAGCACCAGTTCACGATTTTCATCACAACTTCATTAATTCCTTTTGAAAATTCGCTAGAATCAGTCACTTTCGGAGATCTCAGCTACCAAACTGCTTATGTCCTCTAAACACATCAGAATGAGATATTAAATTGAGAACAACATATGCGGCGTAGTGTGTTGAAAAGGTACAGAAATTCTCTGTTTTGAATGGCTCTCCTTTTCGCACATTTCAAATGAGAGTATTTCATGTTATGGTTGATTGCAATTCAACCCAATTCGGATTTGTAGAGGCCGCCAATTTTATGCAAAAATATCATTTTATTCCTAAAAGACAGAAAAAAATCATTTTATTAATTCAAGAAAAAGCATTTTCGCTGGTTTATGGCATACAAGTCGCATTCATTCATAGGATCCATAACCGTTTGCGGTAACTCCTCGACTAATTCCGTTTCACCTTTTCAACTCTTCAGCCATTCAGTTGCTTAACGTTGATTCAACTGTACCCTTCGAAAATTCGAAAATTCTGAATTTCAAATGAACAACGAGAATGTTGTCGTCAGTCAACTGCACATAATTTTCTAAAACGTGTTGTTACGAAGTGTTGTGATTAGTTCCTATAGAGGGGTTTCCATAGGGGAGAAATTACCCATTTTTGGATAATTTCGGGGTGTCATGGGAGTAATGGAGAAGACCGGAAAATTAGTTCTGACGTTATGTGTAGAAATAGTATTAGAGTAGAAAGAGGGGTGGGAGTGAGATTGTTTTATGACGGCCTGCCAGACCATCGATGGGCACTCGAGCCTGGGGAGGACCACTATCATATATCACGTCGACCAAAATGAAACCGATATTGAGGAATGGCCAGGGTTTGCACGGGAACCCGGGATTTCAGTTCTGATCCCGATCCCGGAATTTGAGTTTTGAAAATCCCGGGAATGATGGCTTTGAGATTTGGATGATACAGAGCATACAGTGGAAGCTTCTCTTAATTCATTCATAACCGAGGCAGCAAAATTTGTGAGTGAATTTGAAAAGTAGATCATTTCCGTTTGATTCTGATACATCATACGAATTGAATTCAGCATGATGGATTTTGAGATGTGAATTGCAGAAGACTTGAAATGAGTTAACTATGGTCTGATTCAACATTGGCTTAGTCCGAATGAGCTACCCAGAGCCTGATTCCAACCTGAATTTAGCATGACTTCGCTTGTTTTACGTTGAGTTTATCTTACCCCTGATCGGTGCTCAAATTGACTCCTTCGTTGATTTGCTTCAATGAACTTGGCATGTTTATGCTTATTTATGTTCAGAATTTTGGTATGTTCAGAGGTTCCGTTCAGTGTCATTTTCTTTTTCATATGTCAGTTTTAAGGTTTGTTCTTATAATGTTCTTTTCGTTCAAATTAGGGCACTAATAAATGAGCCGTGGTCGAATGACCACATCTTACATCATTCGAACTTAGGGAAATTGGAATAAAATTGAGCTGTGATCAGTGATCACTTTTTG
>JAPYMA010000045.1:0-15743 GCA_035041965.1 Anisakis pegreffii | reverse complement strand
GACAGATGTTCTATCTCTTTCAAAAGCGTATTGTAAAATTTGTGTTGAATAATATAATCACTTTATCTATGTATTGAAATTTTTGTATTAAGTAATTCAAGCATCTTATGAATAAGCTTCTATCTGTACCATTCAAACGTCACCTAATCTTTGTCTTCTCCATGAATAGGTTAAATAATTTGTATTGAATATCACACTGTGCAGGTGCTCCTCCGATAGACACGTGCATCATTTGTTACGCTAATTTTCACTATAAAAGGATGATGCTTTCATTCGATGGATCGTCCGTTGCGTCTTTCGTTCAATCGTGCATCTTGTTCGTTCACCCGGGTAAACCGATATTCCTCAGCTCCGTTGTCCCTCAAATTAATCACTCAGTCGCTCGAATTCGTTTCTATCCCCCGTCATCCCTGGACTCGATCACTCGATATTTCGGTTTCGTTTCAATCCCCCGTTATCCCTCGAATCAGCCACTCAGTCGTCAAATTTCGTTTCAATTCCCATTATCCCTCGACTCAATCACTGAATCGTTCAAGTCATTCTCCCGTCGATTATTGTTTATTTGTTGCCTGTTGCTCTGAATAAATATTCATTTCGTCGTAAGTAGCGACCCACGTTCAAATACCACTAGACGCCTATATTCAATATAATCGTCGCTAGTTCCGACACCAAACCCGATTTCATTTCAATCTACTATCATGCCCAAGCACAAACCACAATCAGATTATCAACCACCCAACCTCAAATGTGATATCACCAAACACTCCTAAATTCAAATCGCTGCACAATAATCAACCACTTGCAAATCCATGCATTCGTCATGCCGTTGCACTAATGATCATCGAACGCTCATAAACCGCTGATATCACCAACTTACTGCACAACAACTCCCATGAATTCAACTAAATTCGCCGAAAATTTTAAAGAAGAGCTACTACTTCATAACGATCATTCACCTCACTGCAGGCTCCAGAGCCACCAAACGCCACCTTCTATGTACCAGGAGAGCGCGAATGGATAAAGCGACTGTTATTCGGTCATGCAAATCCATTCAAATTAATTTCATTCATTCACCTGGTGCATTGCTGAGACTGCAGTTCTAAGCGATGACGTTATTCAACACTTAATATGTGGCTACAAAGAAGCATGTATGGCACCCATATAATATGGGTTTATAGACATTTCGATAGTTTCCAAGCATTTGATGAAGGAACCTTAAGAGAACCTTAAGCTCAAAATGATCTGAGAAATACGTTTCTTAACATGTATAGGACGTGGACGAAATTCACTAGATAATCTCACTTCAAAGCTGTCAGCATTTCAGTACATGTATTAATTGACGCGAACAACTCATAGCGCTCAGCATGAGTTGGACGAGAACGTTTTGTGATTGATCAGACAACACTCAAGCGTGCATTGCTCTCACATATGGCTCTGTAATGTCACTGTGAAAAGAATGAGAAAACGACTGAAAGTTTGTTGGAAAGATTGAGAAAGTGACCGAGAAGTTGCGGACAAGATTGAGAACTGTGCTGGAAATCGATGAAAAGAACGAGAACTCGTACTGATTGCCGAGAAAGAATGAGACGAACATCAGAGACACTGTGAAAAAAATGAAAATGGCGATATCGCTAGAAGAAATTATGCGGTTGCTGGAAAATCCTGGAAATCTTATGCGCTTGCTTGAATCATCTAAATCTGGGGTTCGGCCACAAGTGTTCGTGATGTCAGGAGAATTATTTCCCTTACTTATTGCATTTGCGTGCATTAAGCGTGAACTCACGATCGGTAAAGATCCATAACTTTCATTGTTTAGAGGATTACTTTGATTATGCAAAACTAAGAGGTGATCATAAAACCGTCTTTTCCTCATTAGAAACCTTAGAAAATATGAGCAGGTCAAGTTTTCGTTGTGAATTGGGTTTAATGGAGAGGTGCACCGATGAGGTTGGCAGGTTTCTAATGTTTGTTGCTGGTGATATTCAGCTAAGCAAGGGACTACTGGAAAAATGATTGTTTTCGAGGATTCAGAAAAGGTAATTTGAAATTATTTTTTGTAAACTGTTTCTTTCCTGAAAGTGAAAGTTTCCGTTCCTTCTATCTCAAATAAAAATGACAATTGAACAAACGAATGTGGGCAATTGGAGCAATCAATTGCATTTTCAACTGGATATTTATGAAGGTGCAGACGACAAAGTTAGGCAAACGCATTCCATGCAAATACTTTCATCAACAGAATATTCTTTATCCAAATTTTTTGCACAGTATTTCACATTTCGTATGCTTATTGACGACATTCGCAATATAACGCTGTACAAAGGGCATCATTTGATATTCGTGAAAAACGACTAGATCCAATAGCAGCATCGAGAGGCGTGAATACAACGTGAATTCCCACAGAAGTATGACTTCAGTGGGCGCATAAAAAGACACCACAAAAACTCATATTGATAAATCGCTGGCTCTCCGATAGGATTCACGATAAGTTAATACGGACAATATGCTGAATGTGGTCATCATTCTACTGGTTCTTCTCACCGCTGCTGTTCCATCGACAGGTAAGCATACCTTCATTCACATAGAAATGGCTGATAGCTTTCCTCACTTTACCAACTTCCAAATGATTTTAGATTGTTCAACTGATGACGAAGGAGGCGAAGTGATGAACCGTCATCGAAGATCTGATCCCGACGATTCGATTCATGCACGCTTACATTATGGACTGTTGAAAGAAATCAGAAGCGAGGAAGCCAAACAACGTGAGTAAAAACTGATGAATTGTGAATGAAAATGAGATCTATTGAATGCGCATTTGAAAAGCAATCGCTTATCACTGAGCTATACTCAAATTCGTGTTATCCGTAAACAAAATCCGAGGCAAATCAAGCCACGGAGTGGGAAAATTTCAATCAGGAAGGTGATCATCAGTTCTTTGAATCATTTACAAATGCCAGGTGATGAACACACCCTCGGATTGTGCCATGCGTTTACATCAAACTGATGGAACTCACTGGTCCCTGACTTCTTTGACTATATAATACTTCCACGTGTTACAAAGGAACACAAGTGACAGAACATCGTTCCTTCGTTGTGGAAATGAAATGACGTAAATTGCAAGAAATGAGTTTCGTCGTGACCGCGAAAAAGGATGGTGAATGTGTACATCGAAAAATTGTTATGTGTTGGTGTTTGTCTGATAAGTTGGAGGAGTTTATAGTGATGAATTCAGTGCGTATCTATCAGCAAATGTTGGAACTTGCTGATCACATCGAAATTAAAAACGTTCATGATGATATTTGAGATTCATTTGTTGTCCGGAATGAGCACTGGTATCACTATTAATCAGGCAAAAAACATTGCGTCGGGTTTATCGAAGTGTTTAGCATACATATTTTCAGGTGCTCGCAACAACTCGGAAACAGTAACTTCATCGAATTCATCACCTGAAGACGAAGAAGGCGAAGTGATGGACCGTAACCAAACAACCACCTCCGAATCAATGGCTGATCTCTTGCATAACAGTCTGATCAAATCAATCAAAAAAGTGCAAAGACAAATACGAAAAAGACAGCGAACCAAAGCTTACAGAAAAAGAGGAAGAAAAGGAGGACGTAAGTTAAAACGGATGAAATTTAAATGAAATTGAGATCTATTTTTAGCTTTTCTCACTTCATTAACTTTCAAATGATTCTAAATTGTTCAGCTCGTTATAAAGAAGACAAAGTGGAGAGCGCTGACCTAATATCACTTAACGATCTACTCATTCGGCAGATACGCAATAATCTGATCGGAATCACCAAATATCTGCAATTTAGACAGTGTAAGTCAAAACGGATGAAATTCGAATGAAAACGAAATGTATTATGTAGTCATTTGAAACGTATTCGCTTATCTCTGAGCTGCACTCAAATTCGTGTTATCTCTCAATAAACTCGAGCCATGGGGTGGGATAATTTCAATAACGAACGTGATGATCAGTTCTTCGAATCATATCCTCAAATGCATTGCAAAGGAACACGAATCCTTCCATCGTTGTCGAAACAGAATGCATAAGATTGCATAAAATGAGTTCTATCCAGAACACGAAGAACGATAGTGTCAATGAATGTGCACATCGAAAAAATTCGTATACAATCGATTTTGTTTGATAAGTTGGAGGGGTTTATGGATATCAATTCAGTGCACAGTATTCAGCAAACATTACAACTTGCTGATCACATTGAGATCAAAAATTTACATGATGATAATTAAGACCCAAAAATGAACACTGATATCATTGCTAATCAGATAAAGTACGATGCGTTCGGTTTGTCGAAGTGTTTAGCATATATATTTTCAGCGGCTCGCAACAATTCGGGAACAGTCAATTCCACCGAGAAATTCATCTTCACTCCGGAAACGGACAATTCCACTGAGAGATTCATCTGCAAGCCGGAAACAGTCAATTCTACCGAGACATTCATCTGCAATCCGGAAACAATCAATTCTACCGAGAGTATCATCCACAGTCTGGGAACACTCAATTCCACCGATTTATTCATTCGACTGATACGTGATGGTCTGATGGATGCAATCGAAATTATTCAAGACAAACACTGTAAGTCAAAACGGATGAAATTTGAATGAGATATAGAATACCTTAAACTTCTCTCACTTCATTAACTTTAATGGTTTTGAATTGTTCAGTTGATGATGAAGTCAGTTCCACTGTGAGATTCATCTGCAAGCCGGAAACAGTCAATTCTACCGAGACATTCATCTGCAATCCGGAAACAATCAATTCTACCGAGAGTATCATCCACAGTCTGGGAACACTCAATTCCACCGATTTATTCATTCGACTGATACGTGATGGTCTGATGGATGCAATCGAAATTATTCAAGACAAACACTGTAAGTCAAAACGGATGAAATTTGAATGAGATATAGAATACCTTAAACTTCTCTCACTTCATTAACTTTAATGGTTTTGAATTGTTCAGTTGATGATGAAGTCAGTTCCACTGTGAGATTCATATGCAATCCGGAAACAGTCAATTCTACGGAGACATTCATCTGCAATCCAGAAACAGTCAATTCTACCGACACATTCATCTGCAATCCAGAAACAGTCAATTCTACCGACACATTCATCTGCAGTCCAGAAACAGTCAATTCTACCGAGACATTTGTCCGCAGATCGGAAACAATCAATTCTGCCGAGAGCTTCATTTGCGATCCGGAAACAATGGATCTGTCGAGAGATTCATCTGCAATCCAGAAATAGTCAATTCTACCGAGACATTCATTCTCAGTTAATCAAACAATTTTAGTGTCCTTGTCTATGTCACCGATATTTCACATTACATATTTTCATCGCTTTCTATCGCTTAACAAAATTCCTTCATTTGTTTCATGTTTTTCTGGAAGATCTTGGTTTATCTGGGATTCAATTAATTTTCTCACTTTCATTGCTGTAGGTCTCCTCACTTTTCCTGGTGGTTTCCTTACGCCTGAAATTCACTTATGTTCGATAATAAATGTGATAAGGATGTGTAATATCATTCCATATCTAATTCCTCTGTGTACCATTATCAATAAATAATTTTCTGAAATTATAATTCGAAGAAACAGCAGAGTTCCATTGATTGATGCTGTCATGTGATTCGTTGAATTCATGCCATAGGGGCAGGGATGTGAGCTGAGTGGACCGTAATTAAAAAATGCGTTTGGAGTTGGAAAGAATCACGAAATGACAGTAATCGTGGGGCAATCTGAATGTCTAGAGCAGGGGTCAGCAAACTTTTTTTACTGCGGGCCTGATAACTGAAAGAATGACGAGCGCGGGCCACATAATCATTCTGTCCAATATTTGCAAGCCAGAACGAAAGCTCTGAGAAAAAAAGACGAAAAACTAATTGTAAGTTTAGCATTCCATGTTAATCATGGGTGAGTGGCGTGCAATGAACAAGAAACAAAAACAACCAACTTGTTTATATACTAAAAAGTTACCAAAGAAGCGACGTTAGCAAAAAG
This sequence comes from Anisakis pegreffii, assembly GCA_035041965.1. NCBI lineage: Eukaryota > Metazoa > Nematoda > Chromadorea > Rhabditida > Anisakidae > Anisakis > Anisakis pegreffii. Next base: position 9,728 of record JAPYMA010000045.1, on the reverse strand, counting down.
ATAGTTACATCAGACATAGTGTGCATATATCCAAATCCTACAAACTAAGCAGCCTTAAAAGGTTAGTGAGATTTGTGAAACCGACGTTTGGTTTTCAAGATATCATCAATGTTTGGTTTGGAATTGCTGCATTCAATTGTAACCAAGTCAAGCACCTCACTCTCAAACATAAAAATCTAAATCTCAAGAATTTGAAACATAACCCAAACAAAGTACTTAATATCTTTTATTTAAGTGGATTTATCAAACGAAACGGAAACGATTTTGTCTTGTCGTTATTAGCAATGAATTGCGAAGTAGAGCAGTAACAATAAGAACAATGATTGGGATGCTGTGCAAATGATATTGTCAGAATATTGTCATTCATTGGTAAGATTTCATGACACTCATTAATTCATTTGGATCAGTTATTTAGAGTGTATTTCTCAACGATTATTGTACTCAGATTCGTAGATGCAGCAACCAAGGAACAGCTAGGGCATTGTTTCGGCCATATAAATTGATTTCTTAAACAGAACCATTTTGATCAACGATGAAACATTACTTAAGAAATGATCGTTTTAGAGTATTCACAAAAGGTGATAAGATATTATTTGCTGTAAACAGTTTTCTTGCTGAAGCTAAGCGTTTCGATTCATTTTATCTCAAATAAAAACGACATTTGAACAAACGAATACGGGCAATCGGAGCCATCAATTGCATTTTCAATTGGATAGTTATGAAAGTGCAAATGACAACGCTATGGAAACTGTTTATGTAAATATTTATGCAAATTCGTCAACGCAGTATTCTACAACCAAACTTTTAGTGTAGTATTCCACATTTCGTAAGCTTGTCGACTACAATCGTAATATAACGCTGTTTAAAGAGCACCATCTGATATACATAGCAAACAAATAGATCTGATAGCAGCCTCGAGAAGCACGAAAACAACTGTTGAATTCGTGCTGATCTATGAGGTAAGCGCATGAAAATGACAGCGCAAAGCGAACGTTATGCTAAATCTGGTCGTGATTCAACTGGCTCTCCACATCGTTGCTGTTTCATTGACAAATAAGCAATCCTGTTATTCATATGAAAGTTACTGATAGCTCTTATTATTTCAATGGCTTTGAATTGATTAGTTGATAACGAAGCAGGCGAAGTGATAACCATCATCGAAAATCTAGTTATGATCCTAATGTTGAACGCTTGCATAGTGAACTGATCGAAGCAATCAAAATCTTGCATGTCGAACAACGTGAGTGAGAACTGATGAAATTCGAATGAAAATGAGATCTATTAAATGTGCATTTGAAAAACAATCGCTTATCACTGAGCTGTACGCAAATTCGTATTATCCCTAAACATAATCCGAGCCAAATCAAGTCACGGAGTATGAAAATTTCAATCACAAATATGATGATCAATTCTTCGAATCATTTCCATATGCCTGCTGGGGAACACATCCTCGGATTGTGACATGCGTTTACATCAAACTGATGGAAATCACTGGTCTCTGACTTCCTTGCACGCATTACAAAGAAACGCAAGTGACAGAACATCGTTCCTTGGTCGTGGAAATGAGATGAAAAAGACCACATAAAATGAGTTTGATCGAGGATACGATGAAAGATGGTGCACATCAAAACAATTCTCATGCATTGGTGTTTGTTTGATAAGTTGTGGGGATGAATTCAGTGCACAGCTAACAGCAAATATTGCAACTTGCTGATTAAATCGAGATCAAAAACTTTCATGAAGATATTTAAGATCTACAAATGAGCAGTGGTGTCATCTCCAATCAGGTAAAAAACAATGTATGTGGCTTGTCGAAGCGTTCAACATTCAATTTCAGAGGCTGCCCGTGATTGGGAAACAGTTACATCCACTGAATATTCATCCGCAATTCAGAAAGCAGAAAAGCATTCAACCTGAGATGGATCCTCACTTTCACTAAACAGCTCACGTTTCTTTATGACAGGGTTCCTTATTGAGGAAGAAATTATCCATTTTGTAATTTTGGGATGCTAGAGGTGCAATGGAGGGGATCGGGAAATTAGTTCTGACCTTGTGCGTATAAATAGTAAATTATTGTAGCGGTAGGAGGATAGTGACGACCTGTCCGACCATCGAAGGAGGTAATGGAGCATCCGAGCGTCGGAACCACTGCTCTATATCTTCAGCCTCTTCAACATAATCACCGATATTTCACATTACAAGCTTCATCATTTCCTGTCACTTCATAAAATTCCTCTTTCGTTTCATATTTTCTAATCAGAGGGTTCATTTCGTCTTCTCAGTTAGATGACTATAGATCGGAACAACGAATAGCTCATAAGCAAGGAGTATCACTGCATAAAATTCACAGGTGAATGGAAATTGCTTCTTGAATGCCACTCAACGATCTGCATGTCACGAACTTTGCGAAACAGCACTGGTGGGCAGTCAACGCTATCAACTGATGATGATTATTGAAATTCGTCGGATCAAAGTGGCAATGTTAATGACAATATCGAGTTTACTATTACTAGCACCCTTAATGCCGTCGTTTCAGTTACATCTGATCACACATTGTAACTAGCGTCGCGAAATTCGAAAATGTCAATCAATCGACGGTCGGCGTTTAATGCAAAAAGACCTGTTATGAAGATAATGTAAAAACATTATCAGTTCGCTTGAAATGTTGGGCCTGAGGTAATCAATTCCTACTGCTTATTTCTTTTTCTGTGTAAGAATGAGATGAATATTAGAGACACTATGAAAAAAATTCCCATTTCGCTCTAAGATATACCTCGAAATCTTATGAGTTTGCCTGAGTCATCTAAGGTCCATGTCAGCCAAAAGTGTTCGTGATGTCATGAAAAATAATCCTTACTTAATGGATTTGCGGGCATTAAGCGGTGAACTCATGACCGGAAAAGAACCATAACTTTCATCGTTTAGCGAAGTATTTTGATTATGCAAAACTAAGAGGTGATCATAAAACCGTCTTTTCCTCATTAGAAACCTTAGAAAATATGAGACAGGTCAAGTTTTCGTTATGAATTGGGTTTAATGGAGATGTGCACCGATGAGGTTGGCAGGTTTCTGGTGTGACTATTGCTGGTGAGATTCAGCTGAGCAAACAGCTATTTAAGAAATCATAATATTAGTGTTCACAAAAGGTGAAATAATATTACTTTCTGTAAACTATTTCCTTGCTGAAACTGTAGGTTTCGATTCATTCTATCTCTTGTTGAAAGCGCTTTAAGCAAACGAACATGGGTCATTGGAGCCATCAGTTGCATTTTCACTTGAATATTCATGAAAGTGCAAATGACAACGTTATGCCAACGTATTTCATGCAAATAATTTCATCAACGCAATGCCCTATACCCAAACCTTTTGCACAATATTCCACAATTCATGAGCCTGTTAACGATGACGCTGCATCAAAGGCATTATGTGATATTTGAGAACGACAACTATTATAAATACGATAGTAGCGTGATTACGTCATGAATTCCTGCTAATCAGTTACTTAAGTAAGCGTATATAAATGACAGCACAAAACTTCATTCTATTAAAACGTTGGCTCTCCCGATACGACGTTCACGATTCATCAACACGAGCAATATGCTAAATGTGGTCATCATTCCATTGGTTCTTCTCACCGTTGCTGTTCCGTCGACAGGTAAGCATACCCTCATTAACATAGAAATGGCTGATAGCTTTGCTCGCTTTACTAACTTCCAGATGATTTTAGATTGTTCAACTGCTGACGAAGGAGGCGAAGTGATGAACCGTCATCGAAGACCTGATCCCGACGATCCGACTGATGCTCGCTTACATTATGAACTTTTGAATGCAATCAGAAGCGAGGAAGCCAGACAACGTGAGTAAAAACTGATGAATTTTGAATGGAAATGAGATCTATTAAATGCACATTTGAAAAGCAATCGCTTATCTCTGAGCTATACTCAAATTCGTGTTATCCCTAGACAGAATCCGAGCCAAATCAAGCTACGGAGTAGAGAAATTTCAATCACGAAGGTGATGATCAGTTCTTCAAATTTCTATGTGCCTGCTGATGAACACATCCTCCGATTACGCCATGCGTTTACATCAAACTGATGGAACTCACTGGTCCCTGACTTCCTTGACTAGATAATCCTTCCACGCGTTACAAAGGAACACAAGCGATAGAACATCGTTCCTTCGTTGAGGAAATGAAATGACGAAATTGCATGAAATGAGCTCCGTCGTGGACGCGAAAAAGGATGGTGAATGTGTATATCGAAAAATTGTTATGTGTTGGTGTTTGTCTGATAAGTTGGAGAAGTTTATAGTGATGAATTCAGTGCGTATCTATCAGCAAATGTTGGAACTTGCTGACCACATCGAAATTAAAAACGTTCATGATGATATTTGAGATTCATTTGTTGTCCGGAATGAGCACTGGTGTCACTATTAATCAGATAAAAAACATTGCGTCGGGTTTGTCGAAGTGTTTAGCATACATATTTTCAGGTGCTCGCAACAACTCGGAAACAGTAACTTCATCGAATTCATCACCTGAAGACGAAGAAGGCGAAGTGATGGACCGTAACCAAACAACCACCTCCGAATCAATGGCTGATCGCTTGCATAACAGTCTGATCAAATCAATCAAAAAAGTGCAAAGACAAATACGAAAAAAACAGCGAACCAAAGCTTCCAGAAAAAGAGGAAGAAAAGGAGGACGTAAGTTAAAACGGATGAAATTTAAATGAAATTGAGATCTATTTTTAGCTTTTCTCACTTCATTAACTTTCAAATGATTCTAAATTGTTCAGCTCGTTATAAAGAAGACAAAGTGGAGAGCGCTGACCTAATATCACTTAACGATCTACTCATTCGGCAGATACGCAATAATCTGATCGGAATCACCAAATATCTGCAATTTAGACAGTGTAAGTCAAAACGGATGAAATTCGAATGAAAACGAAATGTATTATGTAGTCATTTGAAACGTATTCGCTTATCTCTGAGCTGCACTCAAATTCGTGTTATCTCTCAATAAACTCGAGCCATGGGGTGGGATAATTTCAATAACGAACGTGATGATCAGTTCTTCGAATCATATCCTCAAATGCATTGCAAAGGAACACGAATCCTTCCATCGTTGTCGAAACAGAATGCATAAGATTGCATAAAATGAGTTCTATCCAGAACACGAAGAAGGATAGTTTCAATGAATGTGCACATCGAAAAAATTCGTATGCATTCGATTTTGTTTGATAAGTTGGAGGGGTTTGTGGAAATCAATTCAGTGCACAAGATTCAGCAAACATTACGACTTGCTGATCACATTGAGATCAAAAATTAACATGATGATAATTAAGACCCAAAAATGAACACTGATATCATTGCTAATCAGATAAAGTACGATGCGTTCGGTTTGTCGAAGTGTTTAGCATATATATTTTCAGCGGCTCGCAACAATTCGGGAACAGTCAATTCCACCGAGAAATTCATCTTCACTCCGGAAACGGACAATTCCACTGAGACATTCATCTGCAAGCCGGAAACAATCAATTCTACCGAGAGTATCATCCACAGTCTGGGAACACTCAATTCCACCGATTTATTCATTCGACTGATACGTGATGGTCTGATGGATGCAATCGAAATTATTCAAGACAAACACTGTAAGTCAAAACGGATGAAATTTGAATGAGATATAGAATACCTTAAACTTCTCTCACTTCATTAACTTTAATGGTTTTGAATTGTTCAGTTGATGATGAAGTCAGTTCCACTGTGAGATTCATCTGCAAGCCGGAAACAGTCAATTCTACCGAGACATTCATCTGCAATCCGGAAACAATCAATTCTACCGAGAGTATCATCCACAGTCTGGGAACACTCAATTCCACCGATTTATTCATTCGACTGATACGTGATGGTCTGATGGATGCAATCGAAATTATTCAAGACAAACACTGTAAGTCAAAACGGATGAAATTTGAATGAGATATAGAATACCTTAAACTTCTCTCACTTCATTAACTTTAATGGTTTTGAATTGTTCAGTTGATGATGAAGTCAGTTCCACTGTGAGATTCATATGCAATCCGGAAACAGTCAATTCTACGGAGACATTCATCTGCAATCCAGAAACAGTCAATTCTACCGACACATTCATCTGCAATCCAGAAACAGTCAATTCTACCGACACATTCATCTGCAATCCAGAAACAGTCAATTCTACCGAGACATTTGTCCGCAGATCGGAAACAATCAATTCTGCTGAGAGACTCACCTGCGATCCGAAAACAATCAATTCTGCCGAGAGCTTCATTTGCGATCCGGAAACAGTGGATCTGTCGAGAGATTCATCTGCAATCCAGAAATAGTCAATTCTACGGAGACATTCATTCTTAGTTAATCAAACAATTTTGCTGTCCTTGTCTATGTCACCGATATTTCACATTACATATTTTCATCACTTTCTATCGCTTAACAAAATTCCTTCATTTGTTTCATGTTTTTCTGGAAGATCTTGGTTTATCTGGGATTCAATTAATTTTCTCACTTTCATTGCTGTAGGTCTCCTCACTTTTCCTGGTGGTTTCCTTACGCCTGAAATTCACATATGTTCGATAATAAATGTGATAAGGATGTGTGATATCATTCCATATCTAATTCCTCTCCGTACCATTATCAATAAATAATTTTCTGAAATTATAATTCGAAGAAACAGCAGAGTTCCATTGATTGATGCTGTCATGTGATTCGTTGAATTCATGCCATAGGGGCAGGGATGTGAGCTGAGTGGACCGTAATTAAAAAATGCGTTTGGAGTTGGAATGAATCACGAAATGACACTAAACGTGGAGCAGTCTTAATGTCTGGAGCAAAGCATGCGTTCGCGTGAATGGTACATCTAGTGAGGTGCGGGGAAGGAAAACAAGTCGGGGACGAGAAAAATCGGGGACGGAATTTTTGAGAGGGAGACACCGAAAATGTAGTTTCGGAGACGGGGATTCGGGGACGAGGGCCCCGGAAATTCCCGATTACCGCACACACTAAGCACATCTTTGAAAAATGATGATGCATGTTGAATTATTCATAGATAAGTGATGACGTGAGGCGCGAATGCTGAACACATTTTTCGAAAAAACTGTCGCTCAATCAGAAGCCTTTCGATTCTCGTTGTTTTCCACAATTTATTGAACACAATCTTAACAGCAACAATAAAGATTATATCGACATTGATGTAATGAGATTAGACGACTGCTATTCGGTGAGGAGAATCCATTAAAATTAATATCAGCCGTTCAACTTCATTCTATTAAAACGTTGGCTCTCCCGATACGACGTTCACGATTCATCAACACGAGCAATATGCTAAATGTGGTCATCATTCCATTGGTTCTTCTCACCGTTGCTGTTCCGTCGACAGGTAAGCATACCCTCATTAACATAGAAATGGCTGATAGCTTTGCTCGCTTTACTAACTTCCAGATGATTTTAGATTGTTCAACTGCTGACGAAGAAGGTAAAGTGATGAACCGTAACCAAACATCCAGCTACAATCTACCTGAGGATCGCTTACGTCAGGCTCTGATCAAAGAAATCAAAACCGAGAAAAGAAAACAAAGAAGAAATAATCGAACCAAAACCTCCAAGAAAAGAGCCAGAGGACGATGTAAGTAAAAGCGATTGAAATTTGAATGAAAATGAGATCTATTAAATGCGCATTTGAAAAGCAATCGCTTATCACTGAGCTATACTCAAATTCGTGTTATCCCTAAACAGAATCCGAACCAAATCAAGCCACGGAGTAGGGAAGTTTCAATCACGGAGGTGATTATCAGTTCTTCAAATCATTTCCATGTGCCTGTTGATGAACACACCCTCGGCTTGTGCTATGCTTTAACTTCAAATTGATGGAACTCACTGGTCTCTGGTTTCCTTGACCAGTTAATCCTTGCACGCATTCCAAAACGCATTACAAAGGAACACAAGTGACAGAACATCGTTCCTTCGTTGCGGAAAAGAAAAGACGAAGATTGCCAAGAATGAGTTTGATCGAGGACACGAAGAGAGATGGTGTCACTGAATGTGCATGTCAAAAAATTTCTCATCTATCAGTGTTTGTTTGATAAATTGGAGGGGTTTGTGGAGATGCATTGCAAGCTGCTGATCACATTGAGATCAAAAGCTTTCATGATGATAGTTAAGATCCGCAAGTGAGCCTTGATATCACTGCCAGTCAGATAAAGAACAATGCGTCCGCTATGTACAAGTGTTTAGCATGCATATTTTCAGGTGCTTGCAACAAGGAAACAGTCACTTCCACCGAGAGATTCATCTTCAATTCGGAAACAGTCAACTCCACTGAGAGATTTATCTGCAAGCCGGAAACGACCAATTCTACCGCGAGATTCATCTGCACTCCGGAAGCGGTCAATTCTACCGAGAGATTCATCTGCAGTCCGGAAGCAGTTGTTATTAATTAGTAATGATATGGTTCAATTCTATTGATAGATTCATCCGCAGTTGATCAAACAGGAACACATCCAATGTGACTTGAATTCTTACGAAACCTTTTCTCAGTGCAGTTCACCTTTGGTGTCCTTATCTCAGTTACCTACCGATTTCCGCGTTACATGTTTATATCACCTTCTTTAACTTCATAATATTTCTCAATCCTTCCAAATTTACCAAAAATAGGGTTCATTTCATCTTCTCAGTTGTATTGTTTTAAGTCAGCTTCATCAATTTCCGCAGTAAGCAGGGCTCTTTTTTGCGTCCAGAATTCTCTGTTTTTCGATAATAAATGTGATAAGAACGAGCGATAGAAATTTCAGACCCAAATTTTTGGTGTAGATTCCTCAATAAATAATTTTCTGAAAGTATATTTCCAAGGAACAGTAGCCTATCATCAATTAATGGTGTCATGAGGCTTGAGGAAGTCGCGCACTAGGGGCAGGAATGTGTCGTGGCGGACTGTAAAGAAAATATCGATTTGAATTTACGAAGAATTCTGAAATAATAATAATCATGGAATTAGGGAACAACAGTAATTAGCAATTAATGCTGTCAAGAGACAAATACATGAGCAATGAAATGATATGAAGGTTAGGAATTACTCGCTGAATGCTGAACGATTGCATACTGGCAAGCAATGCTTTTGTAGCTGGTGCTACGAGCAAATGTTTCACAATTCAGCATGAATGTCCTCAAATCGGGTCATCTGTTCAGATTCGATATTGCCTCAAATTCAGGCAAAAAGTTCGGAATGCTTTCTTACAATCAGAAGCCGAGAACGCTGGGCTGCGCGAAACATACAGCTGCTGCAGGTAGTTGAGTAGAATCCGCATTCCTATGAGGAGTTTTTTGATAGAGTGAAGGAATTGCATCGTTTTAAACAGTTAAATGATCGGAGCGAGGAATAGCTCATAATCAAGCAATACCACTCGATAAAATTCACATGTGAATCGAAATTGCTTTTCGAATTCTCCTCAACGATCTGCATATCACGAACTCTGCCGCCAAACTCACCACTAGAACTCAAATTAAAATCGCTGCAAAACTATACATCAAATTAGCTGCAAAAACTTCGAACCAGACTCGTCGCCAAACCCGATTTCATTTCAATCTACTATCATGCCCAAGCACAAACCACAATCAGATTATCAACCACCCAACCTCAAATGTGATATCACCAAACACTCCTAAATTCAAATCGCTGCACAATAATCAACCACTTGCAAATC